>VDFB02086081.1:324695005-324815729 GCA_007258455.2 Sequoia sempervirens
TTGTTGTTCAGCTATGTGGACATTGCACCTTTGATTTGAAACATCGTACTCACAACCTTCATCTTTTGAAGATAAATATTCCTCCTCAACAAGATGAAAAGTATTTGAAGTCAAAAACACCGAGTGATCTTCTCCATTGCTACCCGCTAGCATCCCTTCTTCTTGCATTTCTTGGGCTACAACACAGTGGTCTGGGGAACGTGGCCCATCACAACCTTCACACCAAAGATTACTATTGACCATATACGCTCCCTTCTTCCTTAATGGATCAGGTGTTTCTTTGTTCTTGAGTCTATCTATTACAGGTTTTCCATCCTTCCAATTTGTATTGTAGGGCATGTCATGTAACTGAGGCCTCTCATTTCTGTATGTGTTCTCCTGTTTGTACTGGTAATTATTGAATTGCTGAGGAACCCTAGGATTGTCTCTCTTATTGATCATCCCAACAACTTTCCTATTATTTTCAATGGTTAGTGCTATCTTTTGGGCTTCAGTTAAATCTCTTGGAAACCTGTTTCTTAGTTCATACCCTATTTTTGGATCGAATGCATTCAAATAAATACTCAATGCTGCAGAGTCTGGAAACTTTGACCCAGGTGGTATCTTATTCTACAGTTTGTTGAATCTTCAGTTAAAATCATAAATTGACTCATTCTGATTTTTTTGATTTCCATACTGTTCAAGAAATCAATCCTGAAATTCTTGAATAGAATCAACAGAAGTTGTTGGCAGGCTATTGAACCAATCCCTAGCTTCTTCAGTGAGTGACATCATGAACAACCTCATATGTAAATCTTCATATGCTATATCCAAGTCCTAAATAAAAGCATTAAAATTCCTCAAATGATCTTTAGCAGTAATTGCACTACTCCCTGTAAACTTAGGAACAAGACTTCTCCAACTGCTATCCATAGGGTAAGGGTATAATTGAAACCCTGTCAAATCAAATTGTCTGATCTTTGTTGTATATTGCTGGGGGGAGGATTATGCAAGTGTTGATACTGGTACACTAGATTATTGTATTGTGTATGAAGATATGGCACATATTGTTGACCATGAGATGGTTGCACATTTGTATGTTGTGATGCAGTATACGATGGATGGTTTGGTTGCTTGTATCGATTTCCCATATGATTTTGAGGGGCCTTTGATGGGTCTAAAGGCCTTGCATTATTATTTCCCTGCCTATGAGGTGGTATATATATTTTGAAAAACCAGCTGTCTGAGCATCAATTTGGGCTTTCTGCAATTTGAAGTCTTGGATTGCTTTTATCATTTGAATCTTTTCTTGTTCAGTTTTGGCTCTTTCTACTTCTTGTTTATGAAACTCGAACTGTGTTTCTATTTCTTCACGAGTTGAGAACTCATAATTTTCTTGAGGAGTTACATGATCAATAGGCTCATTTTGATTACCCTCCATTCTTTGATCATATTCTTGTTGACACGCGACTCTTTCAGCCTCGAGTTTAGCCTCAAATTCCACCTATTTCTGAGGATTATAAAAAGGATTTCTTTGTTCTTCAGGGGTATAAGGTTCTCCACTTGAATTATCTCTCCATGTATCATAATGGTCATATGTCTCACAATGTGGTCTTGATGCTTTGTCTTTATTCGTTATGCACATGTCATCAGCTACCTTCTTACCCTTATCATCCTTATGTGTCCACTTACTATTACCATCACGACCTCTAGCAGGACCTCCCTTATATTGGGATCTTCTACCATTCATGTTGAATAGATGCAATGTTCTTGTCAGAGTCGCCACTCACTTTGTTAAAAGTGAGAAAAGATGAAATATCTTGATTTTATCCTCAACAGAATCACTTTTTATACAACTTCTCAAATTATGAATCTTTCTTCAATGACTCTATATGATAATCTTCAACCGAATATTTTGCAAATGATTTTATCCCCAGTAGAGTTGCCAATTTGTTAGCTCTCAAAAATGCAGGTTTGAACCACGAGAGGTTGCCAAGCTCTCACAACATTTCAGGGTAACAGACAAGGCAAAATGATTTAGACCTTCTACTCTTCAGGTGCTGCTAGACCTAGGCAGGTATACCTATTTGAATAAAGCAGACTTAACCTTTGTTCATTTCCTAAAGTAATTTACCCACACTGGCAAATGGGAGTGGATAAATGAGTTTTATTTTGGTATAAATTATGTAAGCAATATCAAGGAAAAATCTAATATGTTCATAAGATAAAATAAATGAAACTAAACAATGGAATGGTAGAGACTAGTGCCTTATTGGGTGTATGAAGTCAAATGAAACTCTGAAATGAGTAACCTCTTTCTGGCAGAAACTCAAATTGTTTGGCATATAGGTTTAAGTTTATAACTAGTATAAACATGCAGGAATGTGATTACCAAGCTCTTCTTAATGATCCAAATGAGATTCCCTAATTACTATGATTGACTAAAAGGACTTAATCTTTCCTTGAAAGAACCAATTAATCCAATCATACAGATGCAACAAGTGTGCACTGATAAACTAAAAAATATCCTTGATATATTAGTTTAAATAATTAGAAAACATCAACCTTGGAGACAACTTCAACAATACCTTAAATTAACACAACAAACAATTGATACCAGAAAAATGTCACCACATCAAATGAATTCAATTGAAATCTCCATCGTTTCAAACATGCGTCATAGTCTCAAAATTATAAACATTTTGTATCCTACTATATTTTTTATTCGCTTCCTCTGCTATATCTCATTCGCTGTCAAAAATTGGTATTTATACATTGGCCACATGAAAAGTCGCATCCATTCGTATTCAAAACTCGACAATCTGTTGTATTCGAGCTTTTTCAAACGTTCATTAGACACCCATGAAGACATCCTATAGTTTTGCCGACACCTTGAGTCTCTCTGACTACCACATATTATATATCGCTTTGGTGTCCCACAGTCTCATAGATGTTTTGAGTCTCACCGATAGCCTATCTATATCTTCGCTTCTATCTCCAAGTTGTCTTGTAGTTATATCGATATTACGAGTCTTTCCGACAGTTATCCTTTCGGTCCCAAGTGTATTGCTATGACTTTCGCTGATGAAGTCCTATCACTGTGACATTGTGAGTCGGGCAGATGCTCCATAGATTACTTTGTGTCTTGCCGAGATTTCTCCTTCGGTTCATTTTCTGATCGTCGAGACATGGTGGTTTTTCTATCGATGGAACTTCATTCGAAATGACTCACTTAGCTCTCGCCAATGAAACAAGTCTCACCGATGATTATTTCTTCCATATGCACTGCCAAATCTGAATCCCATACAACTCTGTCGATGTGACATAGGGGGTCAGTAAGACTCCATGACTTCATATCGATGACAACGATGGAACCCACCCTGCCTTATCGGTAAGACCAAATGAACGTTGTAGGACGTTACTCCGATTGCTCCTATCTCGTCAATATTTCACTTTTGTACTTCATCGATAAGACATACACAGGCTCGGTATGACTTATATTGATGAAGATTTATCGCCAATATGTCTCTATGCCTTCGATCGGTGAGACAAAAATAGGCTCGATATGACTCACTCCGATGCATACTATCTTGCCAATAGGATCTTTTTGTCGCTGAGACAGTGAATTGTGTCTGTCCGATGTGAATACTCAATTGAAATCTCATCGGTAAGACATTCCCGATGTCTTTTCGTTAGACTACAAAAAGACATACATTAGTATAAAATACATTATGGATTGGTGAGACCTGCATCATGTTATGTCGATATGGTTTACACATTGAAATACTCAGGGTTAAATTAATTGTATGGGACCAAATGACAAAATATGGGCAAAAATGTTATGCAAAGCAGATTTTTGTGCTTATGGTAAGGACTTCTTTGGAAACTCATGAGTATAAACAACTGTAAAATTTTCAAAATTTTACAGTTCCAATAGGTTGAGTGAATAGAAGTGATAGATAGTGAATGAATTAAGAGATTCTGAGAGAATGAAGTTCAAAAGTTTTCTAGGAGGTAAGAGGACATTTTTGCGTGGTCAAGGTTTGCAGGGTGGCAAAGAATTTAATGCCTCCAACTTCATTGACTTTGGGAATTATGTCAGGATGCTAGTGCGACGTACAAATTTTTGCACGACATGTAGGAGTCCCTAATAAATATTCCCTCACTGACGAAAAATGATAAAGGCATGTGTGAAAGGTAAGGAAAAGGTGGAATATTTTTGAATTTTTGGGTTTATAAGGCTAAAGTGAGGTAATATTATAGGGAATTACAATAAGTGTAATTTTATGCCATAACACCCCATACCAATTTCCTTCCAAGTGTGTCATTTTAGGTATGAGCCCATAAAGGTAAGGAAATTTTTTGAGCCATTTGAGATGGGGTAGAATACCTTTTTTCCAAGACTCATAATTGTCCTTATCCAAGATTTTCACATAAGGGTGAATAGAAAAACCCATGATATAATCCTCAGATGATACCAAAAGAACACCCCCTCTTTTCCACTAGTCTCATAAATCACCCTCAATATATTACAATGTTGGAACTTTATGATCAATGCAATTATAAGGCTTCTACTAGATTATAATGCTCTTTAGGCCCAAAATGGTCAAAAATACAACTTTTGATACAAAATGAACCTAATACAAAATATAGAAAAATAACCTCTTTTATTCCCAATGTCAAATATACAAAAAATTTATATCAAAATTAAAAATCTTCACCACTATGGATTGTGGAAATCTCATAGCATTAATAAAAAATTTATATCAAAATTTGGTTACTCGACCTATTGAGTGTAATGGAAAGGTCCATTTGGGTCGAAAATGCTCCAGTAAAAATTTGTTTGTCAAATTTGAGCTTCAAACCCTTGTTTGTTATTGTGTCATATAGTGGCCAAATTGAGTGAAATAAAACTCTAATCTAACTTTTTTCAAGTCTCCTCAATGTAATGGAATAGTAAAAAATACTACCACTATACCCAAAAATAGTTGCAATCACCATATCTCACCAAAAATACACATGAACATAAAGGATTAACAAATCTTCATATCTCCTTTATGATTTTCTAGATTGTATAAAACGTAAGAGAAGAGCATATGATAATTTACATGATCATACAAAAAACCTCCAATCTATTAATTGGGAATCCAAGTACTTAAAAATCTCAAACCAAAGCTCTTATTCCATGTTAGAAATCTAAAATAAATACATAACCAAGATATTTCAAAGAGAGAGATAAGATATAAAATTGTAAATGAAATAACATAATTACAGAACCAAAATTCCAAGAGATGTGCAAATGTCAAGATGAAAAAAATGCATTAAGAGCTCAAAGAAAAGCTACAGAATAATGATTACATGCATCAATGCACATGTATGCCAAGGAATGCAACAATGAATATGAATATATAAAAGCTAGATAGCGAGTTTATATAGAACTAAGGAGAGGATGGAGGTGGCAAATACAACCAATAGAGAGTGACAACCAAGTGGTCTAGAAATAGTACATACCCCACCCTTTTAGGATGGTGAAACTTTAACACATTATCTCCTTATCTCCTAGTTATTAATTAAATAAACTCACTTTATTAACTTAGTGGTGCAAATAGATGAAATCCCCCTTTCGTTATCACAAACCCAACTTCTAGCACACAAATTCATAGATTAGAAACTTCACAACCAATTCACAATTAAATTGACAATTGCATTTGTAAATTTTAATCAATCAATTTTTCAAAATGAGGAAACAAACTCAATTATCTCCAATCAATAAAAAATTCATAAGCATACAATTTAAAATTCAAATGAAATAATATCAGAGTCAAAGATCACTCAGTTTGTTTGTATTGAACTCGCAATCCACAAGTTATAAACACTTAATTAATTACAATTCACCTATCTCCAATTGTCTTTATTATACAACTACACATAGGTTCCCTGTATAGAATAAGCTATCTTATTCCTCTTCCAATTTATATCTACACTCACAAGTTTATATGTGGTACCTCATTTTACTCTTATTTCTCTCCTGAGGCACAACCCCTTTGGTTGGTCTCATCACCAAAATTTAATCTACATACATTGAATTGGTTTATCAACAAAAACCCATACACCTGCATATCATTTTATCTACACTTGCAACTGGCTAATGATGTTATATACCCTCCTTTGTTTTATACATTTAATTATTTGCATTTAATTGGAAGATTCCATATTAAGATGTCACGCCCCTCTATCCTTTCACTGCTTATTTTTGTGACTCAAATGTTGGCCTACTCTCCCTTATGTAGCCTCTATTCCCTCTATCTTTTCTCCTTAGCTTTTATTCATCATAACTATTTCTATTGTGTTCTTCTAGAAGCCACCCCCATGCATTCATGTCTTCATGTAAGGCTCCATCACCACTTTCTTTTTGACTGCCTTACCTCTTCTCCTCTGGCTATGACTTCCCCACTTTTCACCTTAGCGCAACCTTCTCCTTATCTTTGCATGACCACCAAGGGAAGGAACCATCTACAAAATTAATTTTGTTCCCTTTTTAGTCTTTAAGTACCTTCACATTGCCCCTCTGCATTTTAAAGATGAGTGTTGCCTTCCCTCTTCACACTATGCAACCTTTTATATTTCCTTAATATTCCTTTGTAAAATTTTATCTTCTATGCCATAACCTTATGTTTATTTTGGCATAAATTTTTGAATAGTTTAAAAATATTAAATGAGACTTCCATATATTTATCCCTCTTTGAATTTCATTGACTTTTGATATCCATCTACAGTATATTAAGTTTCTTTATTCAACATTTTATTTCATTTCAAATATCCTCCTTTCTACCAAGCATGACTTTATTTCCCTTCTCAACGCTTCTGGAACCAACATGAATTCTTGACAATGAAAATTAAACTTGAATTATAAAATCATAACATGACATTTTATCAATTAATTACAACAATGTAACCCAATCTATACCAAAATTGATCATCGAAACCGGGATTAAATTAGACTCAGGAAACCAACCACCAACTCAAAATGAACATAAAACAAAATTGAAATAATAATTTTTTTTGGTCAATGTTGATTGTTGTTCACGCGAGATGCTTTTGCATCACATAGTAAATCTTAATAAAAGTGTAGTAAAAACATAGGACTAATGGAAAATAAATGATCCCACTAGGATAATAAAAACCTACACTAACACAAGTTGCATACATCCAATATATTATTGGTGCATTTTCACTGGCTTGAAATATCCTTGGTTTTCCTTTATGGAAGTGAAGGTGGGTCAAGTATTGTATGATATCGTGACAAGTGGCAGTTTCTCATTGTAGTTAATGCAACGTAATTTCATGATTGAGCTCACTTTCTAATTTTGTGGTAATCCTTGTGGAATTATTTTATTCATATTCATGACACTAGTTGGTATATGTGGAACCTTCTTATCACAACACACTAGTCCTTGACAATGTAATTTAATGTTAACATTCCATATCCAAGGTTGCAAATATGTGTTGTGTTCATGCATGTTATCTATAGCAACTTGGCCCATGTGACATGGCATTATTTTATTGGGCCCCAACTTGGTCATAGGTGAATGGAGAAGAGTGTAGAAAACTTGACAACTGTCACCATATGATTGTAGAGCATACTGTCTTCACAACACAACTTGACAAAAATATTTTGAAAATAGTGTTGAGGGAAGGAATGTGCATTGTTTGTTGAATTTATTCTTGTAAAATATCAACAATCCACATTCAAAGAAGTAAATGGTTTGTGGTGCCATGCAATTTTGCTTGTATAAAAAATCAATGGTACAAGTGACATAAATACTTTATTCTTTTAGGGATTTCATTGATGCTTAAAGAATTATTTATATATTGTGATAAAGAAGACAAAAATAGAATTGTGAAGTACGTGACTTGTTGTGTTAATTCCCTACTACAAATTCAAACTCAAGTGTACTAGTAAAAGGGTGTATATGAGTGAATTTGCACCCCTCTTCCAAAATCCCCCTTTACATCTTTCCACCTTAGAAAATCAAACCTGACCATAAAATTCCACATCATCCATCCACAATGTATCCACTCGGCACTTGTCTTTTGTGTTGGTGGGGGAATTTTTGTCGGGGATGCGAGTGCAGTGCGCGAACGTCTACACAACGCACTACTGTCCCTGACAGATTCCTGCCTCTAGAGTCTGTAGGGACGTTACACTCCTCATTGGGATGAAATGTAATGCTTGTGTCGACCAACCAACTCGAAAATGACTCTTTCCCTCTCATTTTGATCTTCAAATGCATCTATTTCACATGGATTCCTTCTTTTACAATCTTGAGCATTTTCATTCCATCTCTTTGGCAATTCTTGAGCTTCTACACATCCATTTGATCATCTTCATACATTTGAGCTACTTGTTGCACTACTAGCTTCATGTCTCCAATATCATAACATCCCACGTACTCTACCACAGAAGATTTGGCTTGGTGCCTAGTGAGGCTACTTTCGACATTGTTGCGATTGCATCGACTCTACCATTGTTGTGGGCTTGCTTTCCTCTCTCATTGGCCTTGAGTGCCTTTGGTCGAGGGTGGTAACACTTTTGTTTACTTTGTTGTTGGATTTTCGTAGCTTTGTGTCTCTTATACAATGTTTGGTTTCTATTTCCATTCCAACATTACTTTATCATATTTCTATTTCTCTCTATCTATCTAGCTATTTGTGGAGGTGGAAACACCAAAGTAGGGGTTTAACTAAGGCAAACCCCTATACAATCCCAACATTTTTCCTCTCTTGGTTGTGTGTAGGTGTATGTGTGTGTGGAGATTGCTGGTGAATTGGACTCTTAGTGAGTTGGACTTCATCACCTTTGTTTTCTCTATTTCCCTTATCATCTTTATAATCATTTATTGTGCTTTGTTATTATGTTTGTTTTGTTAAAATTCATTAGCTATACTGTAAGTAGGTTTTTTAGTAGTCGGGACTATACTTTTCCACTTTCTAACTATACATGGATACTAGCGTGTCGCGTTGTCATCCTTGACCCGTACTGGTATCCTTGGGTAGAGAGATGTCTGAGGTATGGTTTGGGTTCTAGAATCTGGCTCGTCTAATTTCATTCAAGCATTTTGATTAGTAGAGTGATAGAAGCACTTGAGAGTGCTCTTTATTCTTTATCCTTGATCTAAACACCCACTTAGATTGAGGTAAGAAAGGGCAGTCCTCTGCTCTTGGCTCTTCGTGACCTAGAGCCTTGGTGTGGTTGGTCTCCCTACCTTACATTTTAGTGAACTTGACATAAACCATTTTGGTTCCATTTAGTAGTGCTAAAAGGCCATTTCCTTGTATCCTAGGAGCATTGTGGGTGTGTGTTGTGAGGCGTTCCACCTTGCAACCCAACCTGCGACTCCTAGTGGCATAGTTAGAAGGTTCACATTGCAAAATGAAACCTTAGTTGGGTCATTGTCTAGTTGCAAAACCTCTGGGGGCTCAGTGAAAGTTTCGTCTAAGTATACGTGATGGCCTCCTTTTTACATCTACCTATCTTGTCTATGTAGCTTGCAAGTAGTTCCCTTGGTATAAATTTCACCTCATAGGACCTGTCGACGAATTATAATAGAGAGCCATCTCCCTTATACATCTTCACACGAATCAATGTAAACACTGTGACAAGTGTTCTTGTTGACCCCACATGTCAGGTTTATGTCATAACTGAGGAGATTATGTTGATTAACTTCCTACATAGAGATGGGTATGACGAATCCAAGAGTACCATCTATACACATAACGGACTTTCCGTACCTCCCCTTGGCTGCATTACCTTGTTAGTCCTTGTTGGACCTAAATCGATGAATTTACTCTTTGACGTAATCTAAGGGTCTGAACTCTTTAGGGTGAAACTGGTTATCCCCTGGTTGGTCGCTGTGAATGTAGTTCCCTCGGTAGTGCATAAATGCTTGAAATTCATCCATGAGGGTACAATGCATGTAGTCCATGACACCGGCTATAAACTGTCAGTTGCACGTGGTAGCTATTCGTTGGATCACTTTTGGCCTACACCTATTGGTCTGCTTCCTCCTAGGACAAACCTCTTATAGCAAACCTATACAAGAGTGGGTGTTTAACACCTAAAGTGAGATACCCTCCATCTCCTTATGTCATCTTGCATAGGGCTTTCCTAAAGGCTAATAGTGATGCCACTTTGGCTCGAAAAAGAGAAAGGAGAAGCATGCTCAACATTCTTCCTCTTCTTCTTCTATTGCTGTTGTCCCACCTATCGCTTCCTCTCGCCCTGCTGCAGTGTCATCAGATTTTGCTCCTAGGTGCTTGTTGGAGAATCCTATGGTGCCTGCTTGGCTAAAGCCCAAGTGTCTAGCATTAAAACTTCCCATCCTACCCACGGTGCCTTGGTCCTACCTATATGGTAAGAAGAAGGGTCCCTGTGGGGAGTCCTCTATGTCTCAGCCTCCGCAGCCTCCTATCGCTCCTACTCCCAAGGTAGTGAATGGGAAGAGACCCACCATTGAGGAATTAGAGATGAATCCCCCTGTTGTTGCTTTGATCTCTTCTTAATATCTCCCTCTTGCTCCCATCGAAGAGTGTCTCCCTCCACCAGAAACAACCGTGATGGAAACTCTGTGGCTGAGTAGGAGTCCTCTGTTCCATCCCAGCTTTCGGCTTCTAGCTCTCAGAGTCACAGGAACTGCCTTGCGCGTGAGTGCAAGTGTCAGCAAAAGGATTTGGCCACAAAGTAGGCCGCTCTACAAAGGAAGGAGGGGGAATCAACCACTCTTATTTTAGGGCCTTCTATTATTTCCTCTCTCGTCCCCTCTACTTTAGTTCAATCAGCCTTAGTGCTGCTTACAGCTCCTGCTACAAGCATAAAATCCCCTAACCCTAAAAAGGTGTAGGTGTTTATTGCTCCTTTGGTTGAGTCACCTCTCCTGATGTCCCTCCCAAACATCCCATAATTTTCAAAGCTCGTGGACATACTGAACACCTTGGTGGTGTCCGCCGTAGTCTTCTCCTCCTCCTCCATGCCTTCTACCTCATTTGTGGGGATCTCACATCCTCTGATGAAACGGAAGATGGAGGATAACCCCACTAGAAATGGAGGTTGAAAAAGGAGTCCACCTTCTTTAGAGGGTGGTTCTACATTAGGGTGTACCATCCTAGTGACAAAAGAAGTTTTGACGTCCTTGGAGTTTGTCACTGCTCCCAAGTCACTCGATGAGCCTAGTAGTGAATCTCAAGTACCACCTCCCTTGTCTATTGAGGCAACACATGGCATTCCTGTGAAGTGCATGTTTAACTCTTTGGACGAGGTCCTGAACCTTTTAGCAATCTTTGATAAGTCATTGACCTTTACCCCACAGGAGATGAGGAAAGAGGACCTCGCATGGCCTTCTTCCTTGGCTCTTGTTGCAGGGGGTGGAGGGTTCCCCCTTGATATTCCACGCTTGCAAGCTCGTCCGCCTTCCCCATATAATGATCTATATTGGGATGCCAATGACCTCTTGGTTGATGAGTGCTAGGGGGCACCTCTTCTTTATCTATAGTGTAGATTATGTGTGTGTTTGTGTTCCCCTGTACTTGTTTTATGTGTTCTTGGATGATCCTTGTCACCCTCATAGGTGCTTTGGTACAGGAGTGTCTATGTGTTGTACAAATTCCTCTATTTGTTGCATCATTCTTCCTCTGTTTTGTGTATTGATTTTCGACAATTGGGGACAATGCAAAGTGTTGGGGGCATTCAGGCTTCCCTTCCATGTTGACCTTCTTTTTTTTATCTTTTATTTTGTCTTCTCGTACATTCTTCATATGGTCTGATATAGTAGGGGGTTGATGATAGTTCATTAATATACTATTATTATACTTATATATATTTATGAGCAACTCTAACCTTGAAATATCAGATCGCCCCTATGTCTCTTGTTTGTGATGTTACTATTTTTTCTTTACTTTTCGTGCTTGCTTTGTGATATTGTGGTGCTCATGTGTTGTCCCTCCTGTGTGCAATAACATTACCACAATTACATGTCGCCATGTTCTGTAGGCCACAACATCACTTTCTTTTTCATTCTTCCTTTTCTCTCCTTAGGATGCCATGTGTCTCTACATCCAACATGCACCATCCTAGGGGGGGCTACCATGTCAACTTCAATTTTTAGAAAATGAATTCGGTGGCCAAAAAATATTTTCTCATAAATCCTTTCAAAACATTTTTCAATATTTTTCAAAAATCACATTCTCAACAAGGACTCCTAGTGGTTTCCTTCATCATGGGTTCATAAGAAAGAACTTGAAGAACTTTCCTCTGAGGAGGGAGCAAATTTTCCTATGAGAGAAACCTCGACCTTCCCCACACGAGGGGGCATTTTCTTCCTTTAAAATTCCTTGACGAAGTGAACATCTTTCAAAAGGATTCCTTGATGTTGAATTGATTTATGAAAAATACGCTTACACTTTCAAACAACGTGTCCCTTGAGTGGACCCCTTTTCTTTTGAAGGGTTCCTGAGGGATCCCTTTGAAATCCCTTCCTTTAGATTTTCAATTGTCTACGTGATTGTCTACTTGTTTTCTTGCGTGGCTACTTTTTGTTTTCTAGCATGTTTTATTTGCGAATTAACATGTTGCTTTGTAGGTGTGCTTGTGAAGCTACTTTCTAGTCCAACTCTACAGAGTCCCCTCACACTAGGCTTCCTTCAGGAGAGAGTACTTGGGGGGTGCCTTCTTTGCAGGTTTGAGGGCCTATAAAGTGTTTGCATCTTGTGGGATTTGTCCATTGTTTGTCTGCAGGCCTTTGATGTACTTTGTTCAACTCTATAGTTCTGAGGATCTACAGAGTCCTTTGTTTGAACCTCCTCAGGAGACAATACCTATGGAGTTATTTTCCTACCCTGCACTTTCAAGCTCACCAAATTACAATTTTCTTCCTCGATGGTTCAGGTATACATTTCTAAACTCTTCGATTTACTTTACTTTTACTTTACTGAACATTCATTGACACTCATGCTCACTAAAGTGGGGGAAAAATGTATAGGAGCGAATTTGCACCCCTCTTGCAAATTCCCCTTGTACATCCCTCCACCTTAGAAAATCAAACCCAACCAAAAAATTCCACATCATCCATCCACAATGCATTCACTTGGCACTTATCTTTTGTGTCATTGGGGGAATTTTTGTTGGGGACGCAAGTGCGACGCATGGACGTCTATGCAGCGCACTGTCGTCCCTAACAAATTCCTGCCTCCGAAGTCTGTAGGGATGTTACACTCCTCATTAGGATGAAATGTAATGCCTCTGTATTGACCAACCAACCTTAAAATGACTCTTTCCCTCTCATTTTGATCTTCAAATGCATCCATTTCACATGGATTCCTTCTTCTACAATCTCTTTAGCATTTTTATTCCATCTCTTTGGAAATTATTGAGCTTCTACACAACCATTTGATCATCTTCATACATTTTAGCTACTTGTTGCACTACTAGCTTCATGTCTCCAACATCACAACATCCTATGTACTCTACCACAAAAGCTTCAACTCGGTGCCTAGTGAGGCTGATTTCAACATTGTTGTGATTGCGTCACTCTACCATTGTTGTGGGCTTGCATTCCCCTCTCATTGGCCTTGAGTTCCTTTGGTCGAGGGTGGTAACGCTTTTATTTACCTTTTTGTTGGATTTGTGTAGCTTTGTGTCTCTTGTAGTGTTCGGTTTCTATTTCCATTCCAACATTACTTTCTTTATCATATTTCTATTTCTCTCTATCTATTCGGTTGTCCGTGGAGGTGGAAACACCAAAGTGGGGGTTTGACTGAGGCAAACCCCTATACAACCCCAATATTTTTCTTCTCTTGGTTGTGTGTAGGTGTATGTGTGCATGGAGCTTGTTGGCGAACTAGACTCTCAGTGAGTTGGAATTCGTCACCTTTGTTTTCTCTATTTCCCTTATCATCTTTATAATCATTTATTTTACTTCATTATTCTATTCATTTTGTTAAACATCATTAGCTAGATTGTAAGTAGGCTTTTCGATAGTCAGATTGTACTTTTCCACTTTCTAACTGTATGGACGCCAACGCCTTAGAGAGATTCCAACACACTGCATTGTCGTCCCTGACCTACGTGCTGTCCTCGGGTAGAGAGTTGTTTGAGGTACGGTTCGAGTTCCATAAACTGACTCATATAGTTTCATTCAAGCATTTAGATCAGTAGAGTGACAAAAGCACTTGAGAGTGCTCTTCATTCTCCATCCTTGACCTAAACACTTGCTTAGATTGAGGTAAGATAGGGTAGCCCTCCGTTCTCGGCTCTCCATGACCTGGAGTCTTGGTGTGGTTGGTCCCCCTACCTTACAAAGGAGTATATTAATATTGCCCTTTATGTTTTTATAATTATTCTTTGAGTATTAGGGTTTTGAGCTTTGAAGGAATTAGTTCATATATGTAATTGTGATTGATTTATCTATCCATCATTTCAAAAATCCCCATTGTCATCTAGAATAACATATCTTAAGATGAGTCAAAGCACCTCTTAGAGTGGTAGGGAAAAAGGGGGGGTTTGAAGTAAGATATTTTGAGTTAGCTCCCTAGTTCTTCAAAGAGATCAAGAAATGCATAATTTAGTCAAAAAGTATTTTTGACCATGTTGAGTATGTCAGAGATACAACAATCCCAACCTCAAGGTGGGAATTGTTCAACTTTTGTTATAATCACAATGTGGTAGAGCACCCAATTTTTGTTGGAATTATTGCCTCAATCTCACAGGCTAAAATCTCTGAGAAAGCATGGTCACTGTGACATTCATGTTGTCTGGCCGATTGGCAGTTTACCTCGTGTCTTGCTCATGTCATTGATATAGAGCTGATGTCTTGTCGAATGAAGTCTATCGCTGTAACTCAAGTGTGTCGGTATGTGGTCCTAGCGACTGGGAGATGTCTTTCCGATTGAAGTCATCGGGGTGACTTGAACACTCAGGAGTATACTCTTATCGGGTGTCGGGGAGAAGTCCCAGCAACTGGTGAAAGTCTCACCGATAGCATATGGCTATCAAGGTAATCACAAGGGCTTCGGTAAGATGTCCCAGCGAGAATGAAAGGTCACACGACGGGGAAAATCTTGGAGTCATCGAAGTAGCTCAAGGTTATCTATATGATGTCCAAGCGACAATGGAGAAGTCTTGGCGATAGTGCTTGGGGTCTTCGCGGTGACTCAAAAGACTTTCTCTATGAAGTCTTGGTGACGAGCATTTGTCTCACCGACGGTGTGGGATGTGTTCGGCATGACTCCTGGAAAAATGTGGGCTCGGGGTAACCTGGAGACTTCAGCGTGAAGTCTTGGCGATAGGTGTTGGGTCTCGCCAATGGTTGTGTGACTTTGGTGTAACATAAGAGGCTCGGTGTAACCTCTTGGCGATAGAGTTATGTCTGGCCGACAAAGCAACATGTGATCAGGTGTTTTCGGTGAAACTCCTAGCAAATGGAGTCATCAGAGAAACACAAAGGACTTCGGTATGAAGTCTCAACGAATGTGGAAAGTCTGGTCGACGGTCTTCTTCGGTGTGACTCTTGGCGAACAGTGAGTTTGGGGTAACATGGAAAGCCTCAGTGAGAAGTCTTGCCGAAGGTTGATTCTCTCACCGACAGTATGCACTCGGAGTAACACATGAAGGCTCGACATGATGTCTCAGCGAAAGACATAAGTCTTGCCGACTCGGTAAGACTTGGTTGTGCTCGGAGTGAAGTCTCGGCGAAAGACGAATGTCTTGCCGACTGTCAGGTGCTTCGGTGAAACTTGAGGAGACTTGATGAGAACTCTTGGCGAACGGTAAAGTCTTGCCGATGGAAAAGTTGAAATCGATATGACTTGTGAGCATCGGTAAAATGTCTTGTCGATGGAGAAATCTCTTGCCGATAAGAATGCATTGGATGTCGGTGGTTTCGGTATGACTCATGGCGTCTCTCGCCGATTGTTGGAACCTATGCCGATATCGTCTGTGAATCCTTTGAGCATCGGGGAGACACTTCTCGTGTCTCACTGACATGTGAATTCAGTGGATTGTTTCCTTGACCATTTGACTACCCTTTGTGGTGGCTCGTGGACCAATTAGAGGAAGCAAAATTCAAATGGTTGGCGGTTGGATTTTTACAGCAGTTGTGATGGAATTGAACGGTTTGCAAGGAAAAATCTACACCAGAATGGACCAACGATAAGGATGTTGAGCTACAGATTGTTCTTTTGTGATCTTGAACTGATTCACAGAGAGCCGGTGAAGAACGGATGGATATACGTATGCATTAGATGTTCTGAAGGGCTAGCAGAGAGTGTATGAGAGCCGAAGTGGAGAGTGATAGAGAGAAGACCGAGAGGATGGCTTGAGGCTGAGGCCTTGAGGCCAAAACAAAGGAAGTGATCAGATGCTACCATTTGTATCAGAATGAACAAGATATAATCTCTGAAAAGGCTATGAGCCTGAATTGTATTGTAACCTTCAGTTGCTGAATAATACAATGGATCGATCTTTGGAGAGTGGGGTTTTTTATCCGAGAGGAATTTCCCCACGTAAATCTTTGTGTTCTATTTTCTATCTTATCTTTCTTCTGTATTGATTATGTCACTAGAGTCTATTATTGCTTGCTGTTGAATTTACATGTGCTTCTCTCAGAAGGATCAATGTGGGAAATAAACAGTGTGTGTTCCGCTTTAGGACATAGTTGTACGTGTCTTTGAGGTAAATCAAAATTGAAATACTGAAGGCACCAATGCATCTTAGAGATTTCTCTGAGATGCAACATAGATTTCCTTACAAGTGGTATCAGAGCCTTCTTTTGGTTGCTGGTTCTTGGTATTTCTCCTGAGAAGATTTCTCAGTTTGTTGGGCTGGAGGAAATCTGGAGGAATGAACTAATTTATTGATCCTTTGGTGAGTGGAAGTCTTGTGATATTATGAGACAACATGCAACTTGAAGGATGGTCAAGATGGAAAAGGGAGTTGGTCATGTTGTGATATGTGTCTCCTGGCTGGTAGCGGCTTAACCTTGGAGTATGAGGTGGATTTCTATGCTTCATGGCTGTGTAGCAGTAAAGCTTTCATATTGGGTGTCTGTGTAGCAGGCTCCTGGGTGATATGGAGAAGCCTAGGTTGTTTCTCAACCATGGAAGAGAGTGCTTATGCTAGGTGGTGGTTCCTGGTGTTGGAAGGCACTATTTCCTGTTAACCTCGAATACATAAGGGCTATGAAGTTAATCATTAGATGATTTGCAAGCTTCTAGAATAGCTTTTCTCTCATTCTCGGATGCATGTACATGTTGGTGGTTTTAGGTATGGCCTGAAAGGGGCCTGGATTTTCTTGAACTGTTGTTTCCTTTTTTAAGGATGTTTTGTATTTGCATGGCTCAGTGGTTTTGTAGGTTTTACACGGATAAGCAAAACTTGTGGTTATGTGGAGCCGTTGATAAGCTATTTTCTAGAGCCTAACTTTTGGGGTGTTGTTGGATGAGATAGTTGCAGTTCTGCATGCATGATTTGTGCATGGTTTGAGAAGGTGTGATTTCTACTCTGCATGGGAGTGTTGGTACTTGGTTTGTCACTCAGCATTCCTGTGGTGGTACTTTTGAGTTCCTTGATTATGGTGCATGTTGTAGACATGATTGGAAAATCAGGTTTGGAGTGTTCTGATGTTTGAGTCATGTTGTCTACTTAGTGATTCTCTTTGATATCTCAGTGTTGCAGTTTCCAATGCAATGATGGGTTTGCACATTCGATGCTTGTGATCTATGAGTTATGCGGTTGATGGATTAGCTACCCATTGGCTATAGTGAGATAACTTGGATGTGGACTGTCTTTATCCATGAGGTTGATTCTTTGCATGTGCAGAATTGTTAACTGGCCTTGTATGTGGTCACTTGTGCATTGGTGTGACTGTTTTGAGATGAGAGGATGGATATTCTTGAGTACTTGAATGGTCAGTTATGGGAACCTGAAGCAGTTGGTCATGATGCTTGGAGAGCTCAGGTGTCACATTTCAGTGGGAGCTCTAGCAGTGACTGTGGATTCATCACATGTCGGTGAATGGTCTTCTTTGGTGTTGCAGATGTTTCTAGGGATAACTTTTAGATCCTGTTGTTGCAGAAGGGTTCTTTCGCATTTGCATGGACATTACTTGAAGATGTGAAACATCTTGGAACCATGGAGGATGCTTGAAGTCTTTGGTTAAGGTGTTGGTGGTGCTTGACAGGTGATGTTTGTTTTTGAGTCTATTTGTTGTATGTCATGGTATACTCTTGTTTGCACACTAGAGTTTTGGCATTGTGCATTGTACTTGAGACAATGGTGAGGTCATTTGAAGCATGGAATTTCCTATGGGGATGTGTAGATCATGGTGTCATGATAAGTTCCTGATTCAAATGATTGGAGCTTTGACAGTGGTCTGGTAATTCTTTGTGTATTGGGTGCTTTGATTATTTGCTTGGTACTTCGTGATAGTGCAGTAATGCAGTTGAAGTTTAGCATGAGATGATCGGTTGCTAGTACTCATGGATACATGAAGAATAAGGTGAGGCTATCTTTCTCTTATGAGAAAAGTGTTGCTGCTTGTTATTCTTGGTGAAGTTTTCAGCAGAAAGTCTGAGAAGCCTACACCTTGGTTAAATGTGAGTTCAACAGAGACCAATGAGGAGATTGCTCTTGGATTAGTCATGATGGTTTGTATATCTTGAAGGAGTATTCTCGTTCCCACTCTTGGTCTACTCGACAGTTTATCTAAAAGGTATTTGGCCCTTTATATCCTTCAGATGTGTTTTATTAAGTTCACTTTCATGATATGGATCTTGAATTGTTGTCTAATGGTTCTGGAAGATTCATAGTGAAAGATGTACAGTTTTGTTTTATCTCCTTGTTACTAATGAGAATTGGTAGGAGATGTTGTATGGGTTGATTTCCTGAAATGGGGAATGAACTAGCTTGATCTTCTTTGAGATGCTTACATCCATGTTGTTTTTAAAGATGGTTTGATCTTGGTGATTGAACAAATGGATGTTGTTAAGGTTTTTTTTGGACATGAAGAAGATCATTCTTGATACATCTGGCTGTTAGAAGTGTATGTAGGAGGATGCACTACAGGAACATGATGTGCAGAGTTTCTCTCTGTGGCCGTGAAGGTTTGTGGTGAGAGAAAATTTTCTTGTGGCAGGTTGTGCATATCATTGTGGATTTTTCCTTGGTACTACAGGGTTACATTTTCTATGTGCTGGTATGGGTAGACTTCCGATGCCTTTGATCTTTCAAATCTGGATTACTCAGGCAGTGGGAGTTTATGTATGTGTCTTGTCATCTTAGATTGGTTGGCACTTGGAGTTTGTATTTGTTGTTGATGAGTTGGTTCTGATCTGGCATAAGTTTACTAATGTTGATACCTGTTGAGGTATGTGAGATTGGATGGTATAGCATGAGCTGTGGGTGCTATTTTCAGTCATGTGGGTTTATCAGTTGGATGAAGCAGTCAGTCTGATTATTTTTCTAACTAGTGTTGTTTATCTTGTTTCTGGAGAATGACTTCACTGTTGTGTTCTGATTGAAGCTTTGAAGTTGATATTGCTTCTGTATAGTGTTTGAGCACAGTGAAGTGGTAGCAGTATCTTGTTGGTGATATCACTGGGATATTTTGCTTGTGTTCGTTGGAATGGTGCTTATACACCTTGGCTTTGTATTCTTCTTCCACAGGTGGCATGTTGGAAGATGACAGGATTGTTGCCTGAAGGTGAACATCTTGGATGTTGGAGCAGAATTCTTGGTGGAACATGAGAGCATGTTTGAGATCTATGTGGTTTTCCTGGAAGGCTGTGATCGTTTTGCTTTGTTGGTCATTGAGTTGTAGTTGGATGCCTGGTCTTTGTTGCAGATTATCTGGTGGACTATTATTTGTGGAATCATGTTGATTGGGTGTCTTGAGTGTTGCAAGGTTTGAACTGGTGGAGCTAGTGTGATCTTAGTTTCTGGTTGCTTTGGAGGTACCTGTGTGATCTTTGTCAAGTGGGAGATTGTTGGAATTATTGCCTCAATCTCACAGGCTGAAACATCTGAGAAAGCATGGTCGCTATGACATTCATGTTGTCTAGCCGACTGGCAGTTTACCTCGTGTCTTGCTCATGTCACTGAGACAGAGCTAATGTCTTTCTGAATGAAGTCTATCGATGTAACTCAAGTGTGTCAGTATGTGGTCCTAGTGACCGAGAGATGTCTCACCGATTGAAGTCATCGGGGTGACTTGAACACTCGGGAGTATGCTCTTATCGGGCGTCGGGGAGAAGTCCCAGCGACTGGTGAAAGTCTCACTGATAGCATATGGCTATCGGGGTAATCACAAGGGCTTCGGTAAGATGTCCCAGCGAGAATGAAAGGTCACGCCGACGGGGAAAATCTTGGAGTCATCGGAGTAGCTCAAGGCGATCGCTATGATGTCCCAATGACAATGGAGAAGTCTCGGCGACAGTGCTTGGGGTCTTTGCGGTGACTCAAAAGACTTTGCTATGAAGTCTTGGCGACTGGCGTTTGTCTCACCAACGGTGTGGGATGTGTTCGGCATGACTCCTAGCGAAAGGTGGGCTCAGGGTAACCTGGAGACTTCGGCGTGAAGTCTTGGCGATAGGTGTTGGGTCTCGTTGATGGATGTGTGACTTCGGTGTAACATAAGAGGCTCGGTGTAACCTCTTGGCGACAGCAGTATGTCTGGCCGACAAAGCAACATGTGATCAGGTGTTTTCGGTGAGACTCCTAGCAAATGGAGTCATCGAAGAAACACAAAGGACTTCGGTATGAAGTCTCAGCGAATGTGGAAAGTCTGGCCGACAGTCTTCTTCGGTGTGACTCTTGGCAAATAGTGAGTTCGGGGTAACATGGAAAGCCTCGGTAAGAAGTCTTGCCGAAGGTTGATTCTCTCGCCGACAGTATGCACTCGGAGTAACACATGAAGGCTCGGCATGATGTCTCGGTGAAAGACATAAGTCTTGCCGACTCAGTAGGACTTGGTTATGCTCGGAGTGAAGTCTCGACGAAAGACAAATGTCTTGCCGACTGTCAGGTGCTTCGGTGAAACTTGAGGAGACTCGATGAGAACTCTTGGCGAACGGTAAAGTCTTGCTGATGGCAAAGTTGAAATCGATATGACTTGTGAGCATCGGTAAAACGTCTTTTCGATGGAGAAATCTCTTGCCGATAAGAATGCATTGGATGTCGGTGGTTTCGGTATGACTCATGGCGTCTCTTGCCGACTATTGGAACCTATGCCGATATCGTCTGTGAATCCTTTGAGCATCGGGGAGACACTTCTCGTGTTTCACTGACATGCCAACTCAGTGGATTGTTTCCTTGACCGTTTGACTACCCTTTGTGGTGGTTCATGGACCAATCAGAGGAAGCGAAATTCAAACGGTTGGCGGTTGGATTTTTGCAGCAGTTGTGATGGAACTAAACAGTGTGCAAGGAAAAATCTACACCAGAATGGAACGAACGATAAGGATATTGAGCTGGAGATTGCTGTTTTGTGATCTTGAACCGATTCACAGAGAGCTGGTGAAGAACAGATGGATATACGTATGCATTGGATGTTCTAAAGGGCTAGCAAAGAGTGTATGAGAGCTGAAGTGGAGAGTGATAGAGAGAAGGCCGAGAGGCTGGCTTGAGGCCGAGGCCTTGAGGCCAAAACAAAGGAAGTGATCAGATGCTACCATTTGTATCAGAATGAACAAGATGTAATCTCTGAAAAGGCTATGAGCCTGAATTGTATTGTAACCTTCAGTTGCTGAATAATACAATGGCTCGATCTTTGGAGAGTGGGGTTTTTTTTCCAGAGGATTTTTCCCATGTAAATCTTTGTGTTTTGTTTTCTGTCTTATCTTTCTTCTGTATTGATTCTATCACTAGAGTCTGTTATTGCTTGCTATTGAATTTACATGTGCTTCTCTTAGAAGGATCAATGTGGGAAATAAACTGTGTCTGTTCTGCTTTAGGACATAGTTGTACGTGTCTTTGAGGTAAATCAAAATTAAAATACTGAAGGCACCAATGTTCTTAGAGATTTCTCTGAGATGCAACATAGATTTCCTTACAATTTCAAATGTCTAGTGATATGATGTGCAAAATTGGTAGTCCCAAATGCCTTTGTGAATATGGAATTGATTCGTGTTATTTGCAATAGATATGATGCCAACACCAAAATATTGTATAATCTCATGGTTGCTCCAATGTTAGTGATGAATAAAGGATTAATTAGTGAGGTTTTCAACCTTGATCTTGGGGAAACTTTGAAGATTATCTTACAAATTTCAATGGTTGTCATATCACAAAAGGAAGAGTTCTCGTAAACTAACACCAATGGTAAAAAGTGAGTTGGGGACTTTCAGTGAATACATTTGAGAATTTTTTGATAAGAAAATACTATGTTTTGTGCCAAGTATTGGGCATAAATTTTAATCCTCAAATGATGATGGTAGTTGGAATCCAACATAAAGATCTTAATAGAGACTTTGACTATGCATCTTTTTGTTACACCCCGTCTCGTAGTTATCGAGTTACTTTTACCTTCGTGAGTAAATATGACAATAAATATAAATTGTGACTTTAATATATTTTTTAGGTGAATGAAATATGGGAATACACATTAAGATGTCTATGCTTTTGAAGTCATAATTATGTTTTAATACTAATGAAATAGTTCAAGTTTTCGATGGAAATGTTTTATGATGCAAGTGGATTTTATATGAACAACTAACTATTGTTATTATGTACTAAGCTGAATGCAGGAACAAGTTGTAGCCTCCGAAAGAGAAGGGAAGTATCACTCAAGAGAGGGACTTGGTAACCCTTAATTGAGCCTAACTGAGCTTTCACACACTTACATCCTAATTTGGTCTACTTGAGTCGAGTTAGTCCATGAATTAGGTATGTACCTTCGGTCATAGTTTTGGGATGATTTTTGGTTTTTGGTTTTTGATCTTTGATATCCTTTGGGTTGATAGGGAGATAGGGTTATTGTTTACAATTCCTTTGTGATTGTTTTTCCCATTAGGTTTATGATGTTAACATGTCTTTTTGATAAAGTTGTGATTATGCTTAAGTACTTATATATGGGTAAATATGTATATTGAATATACCTGTATATATGAATTATTGATGACACATACATAAGGTATGATATGTGAGTAATTGATCATCATATATATGTGTATATTTAATATAATTATATACACATATGTGTCGATATAATGAAAGGTGATAATGCATGAATTTACATGTATATATATAATAATGGGAATATATATATATATATATATATATATCAGATATATAAATGATCATTAATGTATTCATTTATATATATCCGATATATATATATATACACACACATAGATGTATGTATGTATAAATGAATACATTAATGATCATTTATATATATCCGATATATATATATATATGGTGGAGATATTTAAATATCAATCAATGGTTTTTAATATGCCAATATATATATACATATAATAATATGCAGAATATTTAATATGTATACATATGTATTCAAATATTGAATAATAGTTTAAATGAATATATATATATATATTAATGAATTTCTTATAACGCTGAAATGATATTGTGCACATATCATTGAGAACACAACATATACAATATATGAGGTGCAACTTATAATATGCAATTGATAGCGCATCCTTTTAAGGTGAGTGCATAAACTAATAAAGATTTCATAAAGTATCTTAATGCTGTGTAATGAAAACATTAAACACAACATATACTAGGCAATTTATGGCACAAAAATAAGAGGTATGGCACAACATTTTGAGGTAGCAAATATACTTATAACATTTCAAAAAGGATTTAAATACTGTGTAAAATAAACATGGGCAACGTTGGGATAAAGCGTGGGAACCCCAAGCAAAACCATTGTGAGAGAAATCTACTAAGACATAGTCAAATATAATAAAGGTAAAGTAAATCTGAAACGTACAAAGAGCTTTGACTTGGTCTATCAAACAACAAACAAAGGAATAGGGTGCATGAGGAAATATGTGACGCTTATTCTCATCTTTTAGTAGTCTGATTTACATTGCATTTATTGTGTATGAGGCAAGTGGATTTATAGAATTAGTCTAGTATGAAGCTAGCTGGGAATAGTCGACTTGTAAAAACATTATCCTTGCATCACTCTGCTATCATGAAATTGCAGGATTGGCTGAGTTTGAGCAAATAGTCATCATTTTTACTCTGCCACCTTGAGTTTTCATAGCTGAGTCAAACTTTTGAGTGTGACAAGTGGCAAAGCAACTTGTTTGTTGCCTTAGAATTCTTAGGTCTTTGTGTAAATAGGGGAGCATTCTTCTTCAATGGGACGCATTCTTGCATTCTTATTTTCTATATTTTCTAAGATTTACTCTATTGCAGTATGGAGTTGTGAGTTGTGAGGTTTTAAGAGTGAGTTTAGTGAGGTTAGAGTGAGATTTCCTTGTGGGAATTGGTCAAGGGAAGGAATTACAAATTGTTTGGTGGAGGTTGTGCTAGGAAACCTATTTTATCAATTAGAGGTATCTGATTATAGATATGCTAGTTCTCTACTTTGTTTTCTATTTTAAGTTGGAAAGATTGCTTGGTTTAGCTTGTTTGTTTATTGATGGATTATTGTTTTCGTGAAACCTTTTGGTTGGTCTGCATTTGTTGGAAATATGTGCCTCAAACAATACAGGTTGAAACCTCCATTAGAGCCAATTCGGTGTGACATCTTCATTGTCTGGCCGACTAGCAGTTTGATACATTCTGTTTTGAACAGGTCGCTGTGACCTAGCTTCTGTCTTGCCGAAAGATTACACTTTGGTCTATCGCTATGACAAGGAGTGTTCGGTATGATCTCTTAGCGCTCGGGAGACCTCTGGCCGACAGGCCATTCAATCGTGTATCGGGGAGACTCTTGGCGACTATGGTCTTCGGGATAGCTAAGGGTTCTCGCTAAGAAGTCTCAGCGATGTGTCAAAGTCTCACCGACAGTGTTTACTTTGAGGTCTTCGGGGTATCTCTAATGATCCGGGAAGACGTCTCAGCGAATGGTGAATGTCTTGCCAATAGCCTATGGCTATCGGGGTAACCCAAATGGCTTGGTGAGAAGTCCCAGCGAACAGAGAAAGTCATGTCGACGGAAACACATCCAAACATTCATCGGAGTGACTCCTGGCGATGGGTGGTGGTGTTGGTGTAACTTAGAGATTTCAGAGTGAAGTCTTAGCGAAGGGCAATGTCTTGGCGACAGATGATCACTTCGGGGTAATCTTTCTATCTCGGTATGAACTCTCGGCGAAAGATGTGAGTCTTGCTGACTTCTATTTGTTGCTCGGTATGTCTGGGGTCTTCGGTATAACTTTGGTGACTCACTATGATCTTCTGGAAAAAGCGGTAGGTTTGGGCGATTGCTTGGTGACTCGGTGTAACTCATGAAACTCGATAGAACGTCTTAGCGATAACAGAGACTCTTGGCGACATCAGTATGAAGGATATACGACATCGGTGAGACATTGTTAGTGTCTCACCGAGATGCCAACACAGTGCGAATTCTGTTGACCGAGTAAGACCTTCCGATGTGGCATCTCATGGACGAATAGGAGGAGCCGAATGTGAATAGTTAGCAGTTGGTTCGTTGTGATGGTTCTATGAGGAAGTTCTACAGACAAAATTTGACATGGATATACTTAGAGATTGCAGTTTGTGATCGGGTTGGATTATCGATTGGTTCGTTGGTTGTTTCGATAGATTGTTGTTGATTAGTGAATGTATTCTAATATGTAAAGGCTGTAACTTGAAAGTTTTTGCTCGAAGAATGTTCATGGTGATTGCTGCTGTATAATGACACCAGAAAGATAAGTCTGGAATTTTGTATGTAATCTTCATTATTGTAATACAAAGTGATTTTTCTTGGTGTGGTGGGTTTTTCTCCCGTAAGGGTTTTCCCACGTATATCTGGTGTTCATGTGTGATTGTCAAATACTCTGTTTCTGTTATCTGCTTCATAGTGCATCTTATTTGGACTGTAATTGTAAATTTTAAAGTGTATCTGCATTCTTTCCTGAGGTATTGACGTTAGGAGAATTATTTTCCGCATCTAATTTTCCTTACAAGTGGTATCAGAGCCTGGCCAGTTGTGTTATCCTTGTGGGTATGTTGGGTTTTTTGAGTCAGTTCTGTTCAGTGGGAGTCTTGTAGAAAATTGTTATTTCTAATTACAGGTTGAGATGGCTAGTACATCTGGAAAGTTTAAAATAGAGAAATTCAATGGAAGTAACTTTGAGTTGTGGAAACTCAAGATGGAGGATCTTTTAGTTGATCGTGATCTTTGGATTGCTGTGGCTGGAGTGAAACCTACAGGCATGAAGCAAGAAGATTGGGACCTTACAGATAGGAAATCTAAGGGGCTAATAAGGCTCTGTTTGACAGACTCAGTGCTTCTGAATGTGCATGAGGAGAAGACTGCCTCTTCTTTGTGGAAGAGACTGGCGTCTATTTATTAGGGGAAATCCTTGGTGAATAAACTATTCCTGAGGAAGAAGCTATATTCTTTGAGAATGCAGGAAGGAGGGTCTGTGGCTGATCATTTGAATGCATTTAACATGTTGCTTGCTCAACTGACATCTGTTGGTGTGAAGACTGAAGAAGAGGATCAATGTATGCTATTGTTGTGTTCTTTGCCAGAGTCATGGGATCATCTGGTGATGGCTATTGGGAGTACAACATCGAATTTCAAAATGGAAGATGTTGTTGCATCTTTGCTGTCAGAAGAGATGAGAAGGAAATCTTCTGAGATGGTGAAGGAGGCTCTTGCTGTTAGAGGAAGATCGAAAGAGAAAGGCAAGAAGAAGGACAAGAAATCAAAATTGAAATTAGAGGGGAGATCAAAGTCTCCTGGCAAGAAGTCCAAGGTGAAGTGCTAGAACTGTGGGCAACTTGGTCATGTCCGAAAGGATTGTAAAGAGGAGAAAAAGAAGAAGAAGGGATCTTCAGATAATGGTTCTTCTCACAGTGATGGTGACGCCTTCATTGCAGCCTTGGCTACTCAGGCATCAGATGATGTCTGGCTGATTGATTCTGGAGCATCTTTCCACATGACATCTCACAGAGAATGGTTCATGAAGTATGAAGAATACAATGGTGTAAAGGTGTACCTGTCAAGTGATTCAACTTTGAGATAGTTGGCCGTGGAAGAGTCAGAATACAATTTCTTGATGGTAGAGTAAAGGGAATTAATGATATTATGTACATACCAGGTCTGGCTTGAAATCTATTATCTGTAAGTATGCTAAATGATATTGGAGTACAAGTTACGTTCTCTGGAAATGGCTGCAAGATGACTAGAGGTTCAATGGTGCTAGCTAGAGGTGCTCGAATTGGTACCCTGTACAAGCTGGATGCACATGCTGTTTAATGTAACAGTGCCTCTGGAAAGTCACTGAAAGCTGCTTGTGGAGGTAAAGAGGGAAATATTCCTAATTTTGAAAACTCTATGGAAGTAAAACTTCCTGCAGAGAAGACTATGCTTTGGCATCATAGGTTAGGCCACATAGGAGAAAAATGTTTTAAAACCTTGAAGAATAAAAACTTGGTTAAGGGGCTTGAAGATTGTAATCTTGAATTTGAATTCTGTGAACACTGTATATATGGAAAGCAACACCGTGTTTCATTTTATTCTAGTCCTCATAAATCTTCTGGTTTGTTAGATTATATTCATTCAAATGTGTTTGGTCCAGTGAATGTTCTTTCTTTGTCTAAGTCAAGATACTACGTGTCATTCATTGATGATTATTCAAGAAAAGCATTTGTATATTTTATGAAGAGTAAATTAGAAGTATTCAGTCAATTTAAGGAATTTAAAAATCTTGTTGAAAATCAGACTAGTAGAAAAATAAAATGCTTAAGGACTGATAATGGCAGTGAATTCTTTTCTAATGAATTTGAAAGATATTGCAAAGACCATGGAATTAAAAGACACAAGACTACACCTTATACTCCATAGCAGAATGGAGTTGTAGAAAGGTTCAATAGGATAGTGATGGAGAGAGCACGAAGTATGCTGAGTAGTGCTGGCTTGGAGGAGAAGTTCTGGGTGAGGCTGTATCTACTACATGTTATCTAATTAATCGTTCTCCAAATTTTGCTTTTGTTGAGAAAACACCTTTGGAAGCGTGGTCTGATAAGAAGCCCTCTCTTAGACATGTTCGTGTTTTTGGCTGTGAGGCATATGCTCATGTGTCAAATGTAAAAACATCTAAACTGGAGAACAAGGATGTCAAATGTATTTTTATTGGCTATAGTGCTGTCATAAAAGGATACAAGCTTTAGAATCCTGATGTAGAGAAGGTTGTATACAACAAAAGTGTAATCTTTCATGAGCTGAAACCTTCCACTTTGGATCTGCAGTCAGAGACGAAGATAGAAAACAATAAGGATGTAGCATTAATTCCTCCTACACTAGAGAAAGAGGAATTGAAAATTCAAAATGTACCTGAAACTAAGGAGAGCTCAAGCAGTTCGGATAGTTCTGAAGAAGAAGAAGAACCTCAGCCTCAGCAAGTGAGGAGGTCAACCCGAGAAAGAAAACAACCAGATAGGTATGGGTTCTCTTTGATAGATTCTACTTGTGCCTATGCTTTGATTTCTTGTACTGATGAGCCTAGGACTGTGAAAGAGGCATTTAAAATGTTTGATTCAGATTCTTGGTTGGAAGCCATGGAAGAAGAGATGGCATCATTAGATAAGAATGAAACCTGGAGTCTGGTGCCCTTGCCTAAAGGCAGAAAGGCTGTTGGCTGCAAATGGGTATTTAAGAAAAAGATTGGTCTGGATGGTAGTGTAGAAAAGTACAAGGCAAGACTGGTTGCAAAGGGTTATTCCCAGGTAGAGGGAATTGATTATGGGGAAATATTTTCTCCTGTAGCAAAGCTGACATCTATCAGGATTTCTTTTGTCACTTGCAGCAGCATATGACTTAGAGGTAGAATAGATGGATGTGAAGACAACATTTCTTCATGGTGATCTTGAAGAAGAAATCTATATGTCCCAGCCTGAGCACTTTGTTGAGAAAGGTAAAGAAAAACTGGTATGCAAATTAAAGAAGTCTCTGTATGGGTTAAAGCAGTCACCTAGAATGTGGTACCAAAATTTGATACTTTTGTATTGTCTTTGGGATTTGTAAGATCAAAATATGATCACTTGTATATTATAAAGCTGAAAAGTGATCAAGTACTTGTTATTGCTCTTTATGTTGATGATATGCTATTCATAGGAAATAGCAAGCTAATGATTTCGATCTCAAGTCTCGGTTGTAAGTTCGAAATGAAGGATCTTGGTGCAGCAAGGTATATCTGGGATGGAGATAACCAGGGATAGGAAGAATAGAAAGCTTTGGCTCAGTCAGTAAGTATGTCAAGACTTCTTGAGAGATTTTATATGAATGATTGCAAACAGCTAGTGGTTCCAGTCATGCATGGAACAAAGCTATCTGTTGAGGACTATCCGAAATCTCCTCTGAGATGGAGGACATGACCGTGTACCCTATGCTAGTGCAGTGCAGTCTTATGTATGCAATGGTCGTACAAGGCCAGACATTTCCCAAGCAGTGGGAGTACTTAGTCAATTTATGGCTAATCCAGAAGAACGCATTGGGATGCTGTGAAGAGAGTGTTTAGGGTATTTGAAGGGAACTTTAGATTTTGCTTTGTGTTACCATGGGAACTTGGTTGAATCATAGAGGACTCTTAGCATTCGTGGTTATGTTGATTCTGATTGGGTAGGGGACACTGACAGCAGGAGATCCACCAGTGGATACATTTTCATCTTGAATGGTGGTGCAGTGAGTTGGATGAGCAAGCGGCAGGCTGTAGTTGCTTTGTCCACTACGGAGGCTGAATACATGGCAGCTACTCATGCTTGTAAAGAAGCTGTATGGTTGAAACGCGTTTTGTGCACTAACAATTGGGTTTTTGGGCCTTAGTGCCCATGATTTTTAGTAAGTTATGTTGTGCTTTGGAGGTGCCTGTATGATCTTCGTCAAGTGGGAGATTGTTGGAAATATGTGCCTCAAACAATACAGGCTGAAACCTCCATTAGAGCCAATTCAGTGTGACATCTTCATTGTCTGGCCGACTAGCAGTTTGATACATTCTGTTTTGAACAGGTCGCCATGACCTAGCTTATGTCTTGTCGAAAGATTACACTTTGGTCTATCGCTATGACAAGGAGTGTTCGGTATGATCTCTTAGCGCTCGGGAGACCTCTGGCTGACAAGCCATTCAATCGTGTATCGGGAGACTCTTGGCGACTATGGTCTTCAGGATAGCTAAGGGTTCTCGCTAAGAAGTCTCAGCGATGTGTCAAAGTCTTGCCGACAGTGTTTACTTTGAGGTCTTTTGGGTATCTCTAATGATCCGGGAAGACGTCTCAACGAATGGTGAATGTCTTGCCAATAGCCTATGGCTATCGGGGTAACCCAAATGGCTCGGTGAGAAGTCCCAGCAAACAGAGAAGGTCATGTCAATGAAAACACATCCAAACGTTCATCGGAGTGACTCCTGGCGACGGGTGGTGGTGTTGGTGTAACTTAGAGATCTCAGAGTGAAGTCTTAGCGAAGGGCAATGTCTTGGCGACGGATGATCACTTCGGGGTAACCTTTCTGTCTCGGTATGAACTCTCAACGAAAGATGTGAGTCTTGCCGACTTCTATTTGCCGCTCGGTATGTCTGGGGTCTTTGGTATAACTTTGGTGACTCGCTATGATCTTCTGGAGAAAGCGGTAGGTCTGGGAAATTGCTTGGTGACTCGATGTAACTCATGAAGCTCAATAGAACATCTTAGCGATAACAGATACTTTTGGCGACATCGGTATGAAGGATATACGGCATCGGCGAGACACTGTTAGTGTCTCACCAAGATGCCAACACAGTGCAAATTCTGTTGACCGAGTAAGACATTTCGATGTGGCATCTCGTGGACGAATAGGAGGAGCCGAATGTGAATAGTTAGCAGTTGGTTCATTGTGACGGTTCTGTGAGGAAGTTCTATAAACAAAATTCGACATGGATATACTCAGAGATTGTAGTTTGTGATCGGGTTGGATTATCGATTGGTTCGTTGGTTGTTTCGACAGATTGTTGTTGATTAGTGAATGTATTCTAATATGTAAAGGCTGTAACTTGAAAGTTTTTGCTCGAAGAATGTTCATGGTGATTGCTGCTGTATAATGACACCAGAAAGATAAGTCTAAAATTTTGTATGTAATCTTCATTACTGTAATACAAAGTGATTTCTCTTGATGTGGTGGGTTTTTCTCCCGTAAGGGTTTTCCCACGTATATCTGGTGTTCATGTGTGATTGTCAAATACTCTGTTTCTGTTATTTGCTTCATAGTGCATCTTAGTTGGGCTGTAATTGTAAATTTTAAAGTGTATCTGCATTCTTTCCTAAGGTATTGACATTAGGAGAATTATTTTCCGCATCTAATTTTCCTTACAACATTTATATTTATATGTACTATATATTGGAATTTTGAGTGGTTATTAGGAATTATACATAGTCAAGTAAACTATATTAATATTACATTGAGGCAATATCTTGAATTGATAGCTTATGAAGATAGGTAAACCCTTGTGGTTAATGTAGATAGTAACACCACGTGAATAATGACATAATAGTCATATCATCATAGATAGGTTATGAACCTTGTTGATAATTTATATGTGAACCGTATTGTGAAGAGGACTATGGGTGCAAGAGCACCAACTCCTCACAAGTTGATAGTGTCCTTAAGATAAATATACAAACATAGAGAATATTGTGAACATGTGATTAATTGAGTTATACTAAATGTATAAGCTTTATGATTTATTGTGATCACTCAATCATTACAATACTTTTGATGGAAACCATAGCTTGGAAATAACCTATTTGGTAGGGTTGTTATTTGATGACCGATTGAAACAAATAGGTTGAGAATAGCCTATATGATCTAGTTGATCATTTTATTGTTGATTATGCTTTTCCAATGGAGTCCTTAATGTTGAGCTTATACTTTTTATGGAGTCCTTTATTGATAGTACTATCCTTTTTGATCAAGGCCATTTATTATTGTGATCATGCCTTAAAGTTGAGATAATTTATTGTTAAGTTGTTTGTGAAGTTTGGAATATGAAGTTATATGTGAGGTTTGAATCATGAAATTACCATAGGTTGTTCATGCTGTTAGGATAATCCAATGGATGTGATAGCTTATGTGTATGAATTACTTTAGTTAAAATGTCTTAGTAAACTGGAAAATAATATAGGTTATTCCCAAGGTTAGGATAATCCAGTGAAGGGGATAGCCTATGCATATAATATGTGTGGTATTTACAAATAAAGCTAGGAAGGTGTGTGAATAGGATGAATCTCACTTGAAGTATCTGAGTGTTGAATTCTTTGGACAAAGTAGTGTAAGTTTCCACTGTTTACACTGTCAATTCACTGTGATCTAGTTATGCATTCTAGTCCGGGATTGCCATACATGTAGGTTGTAGCCACTGTATGGTAAATTTCTAGTTTGTAGAATACAAAACCAAGCTTAGGAAAGGCTAGTATTATGGGGTTATCAAACCAATCTCTTTGTTGAAGGGTAGGGCCATCTTACTTGATAGGTAGATGTTCGGGGGACCATAGTAAGTCCGTGGTTGGCAGGAAAGCACTTCATTGATGCTTCTCCTCATCAATTGGTGATCAAGATTTAGAAGGGGAACTACTTGGACCATATGTATTTCTATTGTCGGTAAGCACAAAGGAGCTATGTATGCAATCTTGTATCCATTTATATGGAAGATTGTAAACATGAAAAGTTAATCTTGAGATTATTCAATATGAAATCAATACTTTGAAAAGATTGTGATATTACATTGTAATGCAATGGAAGTTTGGAATAGTGTTTATTTCAAATGTGCATGTTATCTTTGATTTTGAAGAGAAAATTTTTATTGCTATGTGATGGCAACATGGTTTATTCACTTGTGGATAAAAAATTAGGAATTTTTTGTAGATGAACATTGGGCATGTTACACTTTCATTGTTGAGGGAATTCATAATGAACTATTATCCTTCAAAGCAGATGATATGAATCCTTACTTCAAATGGTACTCTATGTTATGCCATATTTTGTTGTATACTAGAATAAATAGTTAGGATAAAATGTTTAGTTAAAATATCATACTCCGAAAGGAGATCCCTTGCATGATCAAGGATGTACACATATTTGGGACTTTGATGCAAGAACATCTAGGTCCACAAAAAATCTTGTATTAGTCAAAAATATTTCCTTTCATTTAAGTTGCTTTAGGTTTTTGGTAGTGTTAGTTTGGTTAGTTGCTTCAAGAGGATTTTCAGAAATAATTCGCACACTCTAATGATGTCACCTTGTAGAAAGCTTAATGAGTGTTTGCATGTTCAAATTGGTGAAGAGTGGACAAAATTTGGTCAAGTTATGGCTTTGTGGGTTTTTGGGTTGCTACTAAACTTACCTTTGTAGATGTTTGGTTTGCTTCAAGTGTTGCAAATATTTATTTTTGTACCATCTATTTTCAATAGGTTAAGATGTATTTGATTGGTTTTGACGGGTTTCCTCATTTAAATTGATATCCATGGATACTTCCACATTGTGGAAACTTTGAGGTCATTTGGCTTGCAAAAATTCCTTATCTATCTGCTTCTTTGGGAATTTCATATCCATTAGGTTTGTGGGTCCCTCATGGCCATTTGAACCTTGCGAGTTAAATCAAGTGCACCAAAAATTAACAAGTTAACAATCAAATTAGATTAATAGTTTCACCGATGACACTAGCTAACTTTAGTAAGAAGATGATGTCACCATGTCCTAGTTGCAGAGTTTTATTGACCAACTGAAACTAAAGTTGTATTTCTTGTTTGAACTAGCCAATTGTATAATTTTCACTTGGAATTGAATCTATGGGTTTTCAACTTGATATTTCACTTTGCAAACTCCTATCCTAATATTGCACTTTGGAGTTTCAACAACAAATTGGTGGTTGTAACATCCAAGATAAAAAAATTATTTGACTTCCTAGTTGTTAGTAAGAAAACTAGGAAACACATACCAGAGCTCAGTCATATAAAGGGAGTAATGGTTTGAGTTAGACATAAGATTGATTACTTAAGCCTATATAGCATAATGTTAGATAACACAATGTAGATAGAATTTCAATAATATTATATTAGTCATCTTTAAGGGAGTACATTCATATCTCTTTATATATCATTTTACATCATATATATTTATCATATATCTTCCCTCATAATTTATATCTCTTTTCTTCTCTTCTTACATATATTCTCTCATACATATACCTTTTACATATAATCTCATACATATATATCAGTACATCCAATTCTTCTTACTTTGCTATTCATATATTTTCCTATACATATATCTATGGGATGGGATGCGACCCATCTATCCTACCCCTACCCTAGATGGTATCTTTTGAATCTTATGGTCTGAAGACTCTTTGCAACAAGAGTATTTAACCAACAAAAAATAAAAAACATGCATTCATCTATTGCATGCCTTTTCTTCTCATAGTAATTACATTGAATTATCCATATATTAGGATATATTTTTAAAACAAAAAAAAAAACATAATCAATGGGTTGAAATGAAACCTACCTAAAAGGAAAACACTTCTCAAAGTTCCGAAATGTCCAAGTTATCTACTAAAATACATAAAACTAATAAAATAAATAAAAGATACCTAGAGATGAATCTAGAAAAATTACATAGATGGCTAAGAAAATCTTGTCAATGCCTTTCCAACACCTATCCAATATCAAAAAAATAAGATTTTGGGTAAAAGTTATGAGCTTGAAAGTTTAAAAAGGTGATGTAGACTTCAAATAGTAATAAAATTCACTAGTACAAAAATATAGAAAAAATACCAAAACCATTAGAAATTGCTTGAAACTAGGTTTTCAACGCTCATAAATTTGTGAAATTTTAACTTCGTATGCCCGAGCCCTCTAGAAAAAAACTGCCTCATTAGGCATGCAAAAAAAGATAGACACACTATTCACAACAACAAAAAAGCATTATTCATGGTTGTAATCATTTCTCACCATCAAAAACATTGTTCATGTTGGAAACAATATTCATTATCAAAAACACTATTTATTACAAAAATAATATTCACCACCAAGAAAAATATTATTCACACCAAAAGCATTGTTCATGTCAAAAACACTATTGACAAGGCCATATGACCTCATTTTTTTTTAGCTGCAAGAGCTCTTGAGTCTAAATTTGACATTTTTTATATGGATCTATGAGTTTTAACATCTTCTTAGCATGATGGTGAGGTCCTTTTGTACTAGGATGTGCCACTTATAGCCTCATAGCTAAAACTCTACAAAATATAAAAGAAACTTACAAATCTAGAACTTTGATACCATGATAGAGTTGATAGGTAGCTCCATGGAAGCTAGGATCACCTACAATAATTATTCTAGAAAAGAGATCTTCATGCAAAAGAGAACCTCTTAGCAAGGAATAAACTAATAATAGGAAAATAAATTCCTAATTAATTTATGGTAATGTGTAAATATTAATTTCACAACAATAAATAGAACCTCTTAGCAAGGAATATAAGAAAAATGGCTTCATTAATGTCATTTGGTACCAATATCATATAATTCTTATACCAAAGTGAAACTCATGACTTTCAAAAAGTTGTTACTAAAATTTCATTGAAGTGTTGAAATGCTATAGAACTATCGCATAGTTGTTGCAAAGGAGTTAATGAAGTGTTAAATTCTCTTACCAATATAACCTTCCTTAATTTTGGATCTAAGAGTCATATTATGCAATTCCTTACCTCTTTTGGATTTCCATTTTTCTTATGCAATTTAACCAATCACACTTCACCCATTACTACTTGATTATCCTTTAGGGATATAGAATGAGAGGACTTATAGATAAAAGTAAAATTGTTCTATTAGATACCTTTGATTTTGAATTTTTTTTATCATTTAGCTTGAAAGAGGATTTATAAGCTTTATATTTTTATTTAACAAATAAGAATCACGAACAAATAAAAATCTTCCTTAAAGACCATGAAAGAAGAGGAATTCATAACTGGAGAAATAAGGTGATCTCCAAGAGACAAAAGGGAGGTTACCTTGATGGTAGAAAACTTAGCCTCATGCCACTATGAGGATTTTGAATATAATATATCATCACTTGGGTCAAGCCAATAATGATGAGACTTAACCCCATGTCTTAGGTAGCTTTCAAAGGAAAATTTTTGTGAGGCATTTTTGAACCTCTATTGTCCCTCATTGGGTAGTGAGTAGAAAAATGATCATATTCAAAAGGAATACATAATAGAAAAGTGATGTTAACATAATCAAGGGTACACAACCAACTTTCTAACATCCTTCTTCAAAGTGAGAGAATTTGACAATCCCCCATTTAAGTACATTTCAAAATAAGGGTGAAAATAGTGCAAGAGTGCTTATGAGCTAGAATCACATTATAATTGTATTGGTAGATAGGGAAGACATACCCAATCCGGATTTGATGTAAAATAATCACACCATGGATCGAAGGAGGGATATTATTGATTCAAACATAGGAAGTTAACCAAAGATTTTATCAAAGGCTTATAGACTGTTGGGGACAACTAGTGTAGTCCCTTCAAATTATAAAACCCATGGAAACTACCTATTATAACATGATGCTTTGATAAATTTTCCATAATATGGAACTCTAAATCTATATCCAAATTAATTTTAGGCTTGGATTCAACTATATTTGTAAAATACTTGGCTTTCTAAAAGTTTGACATGCATAGAACAATGTGCATAGTGGGGATTTATTATTTTACAAGGGGGCATCAGTAGTGGTTGTATTAGTCACTGTACCCATTTTCACATCCAAAATGGATCCATTTAAGATAGGTTTTGAAGGGATGCTATTAAAGGAATTAAGGTAAGAGGAGGGGGAAAACTAGAGAAAGACCCAAACAACCCTAGAGTAGAGGGTCCAACATTAGGGTTTTCATGAATAAGGATTTATAAGTTGGTAAAAGAAACTATGATTCATAAGTTTTAAAAGGATTGTAAAATTGATTAGAATATGTAGTATGGATATTTCCATTATTTTCATATGGGGACAAGAACTAGTAGGAGAAATTTTGATAGTTGAAGTAGGTGTAACATCTTCAATCAATTTGGCACCTTCAAGAATAGGAAACACAAGAAATTTGATAGCCCATTTAGTATTATATATTATCAATGTAAGAATACCTTATTTAAATATTATCTTCTATTTGTTGGATGTTGTGGTTGTGTTGCTGAGATGTGGTTTTCATTGATGTCAACACTATTAGCATTAATGCATTTGAAGTTGTACATGTCGAGGATACTGATAAAATTGTAAAGAAATGAGTTGCAAGTTGTCAGTGGTGAAGTGAAGTTCAGTATGTCGGTGAGTTCTATACGTTGATGATCAAAGGTTGTGGACTAAAGGGTTTTTTGCTGAGTGTATCTAGTTTATCCACATCAAGTTTTAGAGATCCACGTGAAGATTTGATCGAGTTATGAAGATTTTCATTATGATAGTTTTTCTGTTGCTTCAGTTAGTGTTCCTGATTGAAGATGATGCTATTTCAGTTATTTCAGTTGCTACGGATGCTTCTCTATTGATTCTTAATTCTTGTGGATGTTTCTAGATTGTGCTCTATCTTTGTTGCATGTCTGCATTGATCATTGTGCTTGTGGTTGGCAATTTTCTCTTGCGTGTTCATGTTTTTCTTGTTCTTGGCCAACATGGTGTTTGTAGTGTGTTGTGGATCTTCGAGGAGTAATTAATTAAAATGTTTTCATGTTGGAGACATTGATTTGGGTCCTCACTAAGTTGTGGCTGACCTTGGTTGATTCGCATTGTAAATCTTTAATGTTTTTGGGCTGACAATTATATTCATTTTATTATTTCTTTGTGGCCGACATGAAGGGATGAAATTTCTTATTGCGGATATATAAGAGCGATTGTTTATTCGAATTGAAATGTGCAAGAGGGTGAAAGAGTGTGCGAGTGGATGCCAGAGTGTGCTTCTATGTGTATGTGAGAATATCATTCAAAGGCAGAGCTGAGTGTGAAGAAGTGCGTAATTATTTATGTGCTTAACTAGAACTATAATCAAGCATTAGCAGATGCTATTTTCTCAGTTCAAAATCTAGATGGCTTTAATCTGAATCTCATTGTAAGACAGTGTGTCTTCCTTTATAATTGAGCAGTGAGCTCTAGGCAGTGTGCCTGAATGCATGTGCATTCCCCATATTTCATTTTCATTATACTTTTAATAGGGTATAATCTTGTGGATTGACCTCCACCGTGGTTTTTCCCCTAATAGGGTTTCCACGTAAAAATCTTGGTGTTATGTGTGTTTATAATGTGTTGTTGATTCAAGTTTTCATCGTTAATTATCAGATATGAGAATAAGGTTAATAAGTTGAATATATTTTGAATTTATGTGACAACTGATTCACCCCCCCTCTCAGTTGTCTGCCCTTGTATTGCCAACAATTGGTATTAGAGTAGGTTCCTTGGAAGAATTTTAACAACTTAAGGTGATCCGAGATGGCAAGTTATAAGAAGGTTAGTCCGAGATTTGATGAAACAAATTATTCTTTGTGGAAGACTCGAATGGAGTGCCATCTGAGATGCATTGGTGAACCCTACTGGAGCATTACAAGTAATATGTACATTATTCCACAAAATGGTCCTACTACTTCTGCTGAGATCAGAGATGCTGAGTATAATATCCAGGCTAAGGAAGCTTTGTTGAGTGCTTTGACCGATTCTGAGATGATAAATGTTATGGATTTGAAGACTACTCATGAGATCTGGACAAAGTTGGAAACCTTGTATGAAGGTGATGCTAATGTGAAGATTGCTAAGTTGTAGAGTTTGGAAGGGAAATATGAAAGGTTGAGAATGGGTGATGATGAGAACATTAATACTTTTATGCAAAGAGTGAATGAACTTTTGTGTGGTATTAGATGTGTTGGTGGAAAGATAGACGAATATGAGATTGTTGCTAAAGTGCTTAGATCCCTGCCTGATTCCTACAAAGTTAAAGCTAGTGCTATTGAAGAGCTTCAGACTGTAACAAACATAACTAGAGAAGCGTTGGTTGGTAAGCTGACTGCTTTTGAGTTGAGCAAATTTGGTGATGCCCTTCCTAAGGTTGAATATGCATTTAAGGCTACTACTTCTGGAAGAGATAGATAGAGATATGATTCGGGTGAAAGTTCATCTAGAAAGACATTCAAGTATGAGGATGAAATCAAACAGATTGAAGAAGAAGAAAGAGAGATGGAAGAGCTGGAAGCACTTATTGTCAAAAGAGTGCCGAGAGGAAAAGGTAAGTATGAAGGAAAATTGCCTCTTAAATGTTTTTCTTGCAATAAGATAGGTCATTTTGCATCAAGGTGTCCGAAAAGAGCTCCTAAACCAAGACATAATAAGCCTAGATTTCAGAAGAAGTGTTATTATGCTATTGATGAAGGTGTAACGGATGATAAATCTAATAAAAGAAATAAAAGTGATGATGAATGGGTATTTATTGCTATCAAGGAAAATAGTCTTGTATCTACTGAATCTGCTAGTTGTACAAATGTGGAGAAAGCCCTAGTTGCTCAAGTTGAAGAGAAGGATGAATGGGTGATTGACAGTGGATGTTCACATCATATGACAGGAGACAAAAGTAAGTTTGTAAGCTTGGAAAAGTATGATGGTGGTGTTGTGAGATTTGGTGATAATACAGCTGGTGTGATCCGTGGAAGAGGATGCATTTCTCTTGATGGTAAGCATAATATTGATGATGTTTTGTATGTGGAAGGCTTGAAGCATAATATTTTGAGTGTTGGTCAAATGGTTGATAAGGGATACAATCTTTAGTTCAAGGATGGAAATTGCAGAATATTGAGTTCCGAAAATGAAATTGCATCAGGGACAAAGACAAAAGGTAATATATTTCACTTAAGTGCTGTAAGTAAAAGTTGTTTGATTGCTCAATTTGATGAAAGTTGGTTATGACATAGGAGATTGTGTCATGTTAACTTTGATAATATTGTCAAGATAAGTTCTACTAAGGCTGTGAGAGATCTACCTAAGTTGGTGAAACCTACTAATGCAATATGCAAGGAATGTCAGTTGGGAAAGCAAACCAAGATTTCATTTTGGAGTAAAAAGCATTGTTCAAATGAATTGTTAGAGCTTGTGCATACTGATCTGTGTGGTCCCTCTAAGGTCAAAAGTTTACAAGGTTACAGGTATTTCATGTTACTCATTGATGATTATTCTAGAATGGTATGGGTTACTTTCTTAAGGGAGAAATCTAAATCACTAGAAAAAGTTCAAGATCTTTAAAGCTATGGTTGAGACAGAGACAGGTTTGAAGATTAAATGTCTGAGATCAGATAGAGGTGGTGAATTCACTTCCAGTGAATTTAATTCTTTTTGTGAAGAACATGGAATAAAGAGACAATTATCTGCACTGCGAACCCCTCAACAAAATGGAGTTGTGGAAAGAAAGAACAAAATAATTGAAGATGTTGCTAGAACAATGATGCTGAAAGGAAATGTTTCTCATATCTATTGGAGAGAAGCTGTGAGTATTGCTGTGTACACACTCAACCAGGTACAAATCAAACGTGATACTAGTAAAACCCCTTTTGAGCTATGGACTGGTCAAAATCCTACTGTTAAATACTTCAAGATATTTGGAAGCAGATGTTATATTAAGAGAGATGAAGACATAGGAAAGTTTGATGCTAGGAGTGATGAAGGTATCTTTTTGGGTTATTCTACTAAGAGAAAGGCCTACCGGTTTTACAATAAAAGATTGAAGAAAATGGTTGAAAGTGAAAATGTTAAGGTTGATGAAGACTTATGTGCACCATATAGAACCTGTGGATATGACTCTGATGATCAGGATGATAGTACAAACAAAGGAAAGAAATTTCAGACTACAAATCAAGTGCAAAACAGTTTGGTAAATCAAGAAAATGAAGAAGAAGGAGAAACTGGTGAAAGCGCAGAAGAGAGAACACTAGAGCCTGAAGTTGAAGAAAATCCTAAGAAGACTCTGAGGTATGTAAGATTGAATCATTCAGAAGATCAGATTATTGGTGATAAGAACAAAGGTGTCCAGACTAGGAGAAAGATTGCAGAAGAGTATTGCTTGATTTCAAAGACTAAGCCTGCTAGTGTGAATGAAGCATGTAAAGATGAGCATTGGGTTGAAGCAATGAAAGAAGAGTTAAAATAGATTGAAAAGAATGATACATGGATTCTTGTTCCCAGACCTAAGGATAAGAATATCATTGGAACTAAATGGGTTTTTAGAAACAAACTGAATGAGCAAGGTGAGGTGGATAGAAACAAAGCAAGAATGGTATGTAAAGGATATTCATAGATGGAAGGAATTGATTTTGAAGAGACTTTTGCACCCTGTTGCTAGAATTGAAGCTATAAGATTATTTCTTTCCTATGTTGCTCACAAGAACTACAAAGTTTATCAGATGGATGTTAAATCAACTTTTCTAAATGGAAAATTGGAAGAAGTGTATGTTGAGCAACCTGATGGATTCCAGTTGACTGATAAGGAAGATATGGTGTGTCAGTTGAAGAAAGCATTGTATGGACTTAAGCAAGCCCCTAGAGCATGGTATGCCAAATTGGATAAGTATTTGTTGAAGCTTGGATTTACCAAAGGTACTGTCGATAGTAATCTGTATTTCAAGATTGATCATAATAAAGATTTGATTGTTGAAGTCTTTGTTGATGATATCATTTTTGGAGGAGATGATGGTTTGTGCATGAAGTTTGCTAATGAGATGCAAAATGAATTTGAGATGTCTATGATTGGTGATATGAAATTCTTTTTGGGATTGCAAATTACTCAATTAGACAAAGGGATTTTTATATCTCAGTCCAAGTATGTGAAGGAATTGTTGAGGAAGTTCGGTATGGAAGATTCAAAGCTAGTTGGTACACCCATGGTGACCGGATGCAAGTTGACAACAGAAGATGATTCTCCGAAAGCAAATAAGAAAAGATACAGATCAATGATTGGTGGATTGTTGTACTTAACTCAAACTAGGCCTGATATCATGAATGCTATATGTATTGTTGCAAAATTTCAAGCTAATCCAAAGGAATCTCATGTGACTGCTGTGAAGAGAATTTTTAGATACTTGAAAGGAACTGTTGATCTTGGCCTATGGTATCCTAAAGATGATGATCTTACCTTGAGTGCCTTTACTAATGTTGATTGGGAAGGAGATGTGAATGACAAAAAAAGCACTAGTGGTGGAGCATTTTTCTTGGGTAAGAAACTAATTTCATGGTTAAGCAAGAAGCAGAATGCCATTTCCTTGTCTATTGTAGAAGCCGAATACATTGTTGTTGCTAACAATTGTACTCAAGTATTATGGATGAAGCGGATGCTGAAGGATATTAGAATTGTATATGATGAGCCTATTGCTATATTCTGTGATAATTGGAGTGTTATTAACATTTCCAAGAATTTGGTGCTGCATTAAAAAACAAAGCATATATCTATCAAGTTTCACTTTTTGAGGGAGAAAGTAAGTGAAAAAGAAGTAATATTGGAGTATGTGCCTACTAAGGAGCAGATTGTAGACATCTTTACCAAGCCATTGCCTAAGGATACTTTTGAGTATCTCAAAGGGAAGTTAGGGGTGATAACCCCTCCTAATCAGAACTAAGATGCAAAGCAATGCATTACATCAGTCTATGAATTTCATAGTCATATCTTGTTTTAGATTGATGTTGTGGTGGCTGCTCCTCAAGGGGAGCAGTCAGATGGTTCAGAAATTCAGATATGTGGTTCAAAGCTTAGAGATCTTTGTCATTGATGTAAAAGGGGGAGAAGAGTCATGTGAAAAATTGGTGATTATATGAGGAAAAGAGCCTTGTGGGGAGAAGATTATGTGAAAGTGTTGAGGAGAAAATGAGTCAAATCCTAAGGGGGAGTAAGTGTCAAGAGTTAGTCGCGTTGATGGTGTTTTTCACATCATGTGTTGCCATCAATGCCAAAGGAGGAAATTGTTGGATGTTTTGGTTGTGTTACTAATATGTGGTTGTCATTGATATCAACACTATTAGCATTAATGCATTTGAAGCTGCACATGTCGAGGATATTGAGAAAATTGTAAAGAAATGAGTTACAGGTTATCAGTGGTGAAGTGAAGTTCAATATGTCGGTGAGTTCTATACGTTGATGATCAAAGGTTGTGGACTAAAGGGTTTGTTGCTGAGTGTATCTAGTTTATCCACGTCAAGTTTCAAAGATCCGCATGAAGATTTGATCGAGTTATGAAGATTTTCATTCTGATAGTTTTTTTGTTGCTTCAGTCAGTGTTCCTGATTGAAGATGATGCTATTTTAGTTAGTTCAGTTGTTTCAGATGCTTCTCTATTGATTCTTAGTGCTTGTGGATGTTTCTATATTGTGCTCTATCTTTGTTGCATGTCCGCATTGATCATTGTGCTCGTGGTTGGCAATTTTCTCTTGCGTGTTCATGTTTTTCTTGTTCTTGGTCGACATGGTGTTTGTAGTGTGTTGTGGATCTTCGAGGAGTAATTAATTAAAATGTTTTTGTGTTGGAGACATTGATTTGGGTCCTCACTAAGTTGTGGCCAACCTTGGTTGATTCACATTGTAAATCTTTAATGTTTTTGGGCTGACAATTATATTCATTTTAATATTTCTTTGTGGCTGACATGAAGGGATGAAATTTCTTGTTGCCGATATATAAGAGCGATTGTTTATTTGAATTGAAGTGTGCAAGAGGGTGAAAGAGTGTGCGAGTGGATGCCAGAGTGTGCTTTGTTGTGTGTATGTGAGAATATCATTCGAAGGCAGAGTAGAGTGTGAAGAAGTGTGTAATTTTTTATGAGCTTAACTGGAACTGTAATTAGGCATTAGTAGATGCTATTTTTCTTAGTTCAAAATATGGATGGATTAATGCATGTGCATTCCCCATATTTCACTTTCATTATACTTTTAATAGGGTATAATCTTGTGGATTGACCTCCACTGTGGTTTTTCCCCTAATAGGGTTTCCATGTAAAAAATCTTGGTGTTATGTGTGTTTCTGATGTGTTGTTGATTCAAGTTTTCATGGTTAATTATTAGATATGAGAATAAGGTTAATAAGTTGAATATATTTTGAATTTTCATGACAACTGATTCACCCCCCCTCTCAATTGTCTGCCCTTGTATTGCCAACACTATTTTGATAATGAAGTTCACAAATTGGGGTCTACAATGTCATTTCTCTAAAATTATTTCATAATTTTTCTACATATTTTAGTTGTCAATATTATGGATTGTAGAAGCTTGAAATATTTTAATATAAAATTATTCACACTTAGAGATTGCAAGTTTTAAGTATCTTTAAAGTATTCTTTTCATCTTTATTTCTTTATTTTAATATTACATCATTAGAGATAAATGCCTATTTTTACTTACAAAATTCATCGTAAGCCACATAATTTTCCCTTAAAGATGTTATTCTTTCTGAAACACCTTATACCTACTAGTGACATCCCAAGGTACTATACCATTAAGTTAAGTCCACATTTCTTTGCTCAAATTTTTAGTATAGTTCTAGTACTATCTTAATTTCATGGTGAATCACTTAGAATTGAAAATAGAATGCACCTTCTATTAGCATGTTGGGGTGCTCCACTATTGACATACTAACCCATTTTCTTTTTTCTTTACTTTTTTTCATTCCATTAAAATTCTAGGATTTTAATATGTATGGGCTCATATTAGTGTGATAGGATTCATTAATATTAAGCTAGAAATCCCCTTTTTCATACAAAGTGTGTATTCTTTATTGAATTTATAAAGACTATCACACATTTATTATAATGAGTAAAAATACAAATATAATATAGAAAATAAATAAATAATAAACATTTATATAATTATTATGTGACTCCTTAGTCATTTAAATAAACCATGAAGACCTTTACATGTGTGTATGATCCCTCTACATGATCTATATTACATTCAAGATTACATATTTGAAGGGTGTGAACTAACTCAATAAAATGTTGAATTTATATAGTTTAATTAATCACTCATTTGACCACTTTTTTCTACCTTATAATTTCCTTGTTTGTATGGAGTAAATCAAGGGTTACAAAATAATCACATCTTGATCTATAAATATTAGAGATAGATACTATTAGAAGAATATGGCTTCAGGTACCAAGTTTAATATTCCATGGAATTTTTAGTTTCCTAGGACCAAAAGATATTAATGCCCCAATTGTATAGGTGTCACATAGGAGCATTTATATGCATGTTGAGCAAGAGAAACCTAGGTTCATATGTGTTGATATGGGTGTTATCAAATTTTCACTGCAGCTCAATTTGATAGAGCTGGTTTGTTCAAAGATTCATTTTAAAGTGAAGGATTTTAATTTACCTTTGCAGATGTTTAACCATTGCCAGTGTTTGAGTTTATTGATGGAATTTTAAGATGCAATGTGTTTAGTGGCTTATTATCAATTGCAGCATTAAGTATTGCATGGAATGTAAAAAGAAATACTTTCATTATGATATTCATTTAAAGTGTTCCAAACATTGTTTTTGCACAAAAGGAAAAGTACAGAATTGAACAAGTATTTCAAAAATGTTGTAATTGTATTCATTGGATAATAAGAACCAAGTGTCCCACACAAGTCGTGGGAGTAGCTGAGACAGTGTATCAAAAGGAACATTCTACACTATTGAAGATTAAATAAAAGAAAGACACATAAGAAGGAACATAATCATTATTGCCTATTGTCTTCAGTTGATTCTAGAATGGTGCACCATCCTTTGTTCCCGAGCTCCTGGTAGACCTGCATGAGATGTTAAAAGTTGGTAGAGCTCCTATTATGAACATTCTTATATGAATCATCAACAATAATGTAGAATGCTGCTAGTGATACATTGAAACAACTGAAGTTTTCAAGAGCAAGAAGTGTGACAGAAGCTAAGGAGGAAACATCATAATAATATATTGTTTTAATCTAATATTGTTTGTTTCCATGTGTAGGTATAGGACAAGCCATGCTGTTGATCCAATTGGGATATCATAAAGCATGTGGTGTAAAACATGCTCCCACAAGGGTTGAGACCTGACATGCTATCCCTCGAGCATCCAAAGAGGGATCAATAAAGAAACAGATCCAAAATGCTCAAGGAAAGAAATCCATCAAATGAGTGCATCATAAAGTGCCAAAATGACTCAAATAGTTAACCATTTAGGACAGTCAACTCTCAAAGTGCAATGAATTGAAAATCATGAGTGATCAATTGTTCAAGTGCATGATCTCATAATGTGATAGTGAATAGGCATACATAATGCCTTGTTTGAAAATCATCAATTACAACTGACATAAATGGAAAATCTCCAGAACATCATAATAAAGTGCTTCCATACAAATGTTGCATTCATATCATCATGTTGTTGTTCAGAAGATAAAAATGCATGAAGCTTACAAAAGAGAAGTTGGCTCCATTAGCGACAAAGTGACAAGTGTCTGTAAGTAATCTATTGTAAGGAAGAAAATGAATGCAAAGAGGGCATGTTGAACCAAAATGCAAGGCATCAAGTGTTGGGGAACAAATGCAATATGTCTCATGAAGGTAATTTGCAAGTTTTTGAGCTTGTTTCAGTATTTTGATGTCACCTTTATGAGAGGAAAATCTGATTCCATGATTCAATGTTTATATGAGACATGGAATGAAGCATAAGATTGTGGAAAAGAAGTGAAATGTGTGTGTTTTTAAGCATGAAATGCATTGAAGTCATGACACATGGTTACAAATGAAGCACTAAAAACCATCATTGAAGTGAATCAAATCTGTTTCATGACATTGTCTCATGTTATAAAGCTAAAGGAGTGTTTACAAAATGTCAAATGTCTGCTTAAAGTATAGCTTGGGACAGTATTATAAGTGAAAGAAAATATTGCAAAGTGAAGTGAGTTTGCTTCAAAATTTTAAATACTATAAGTTGAAAGAAGATAATAATGCATTGTTCCATTTAAAGTGAAGCTTAAAATACATTTTTTGAAGCCTTTAAAGTGCATCAAATGATAGATAAAAGTAACAAGTAACCTACAGGAGTGTCATAGTGCATGAAATGAAATGAATGTATCAATATGCAACATATCTGAAAGTAAGCAAGTGCATGGCAGCCATGTTAAACAATACATGAGAAGGTGCTTGAAGTTTGCTTGATAAGTTATTCAAGGGTGACAAGTGAATGAAGCTTCTATTGTGCATTGGAAGCTAAATAAAATAATGATCATTGAATGCATGAGAAGTAAATTTGCAATTTCTAATGAAGCTACAACAGTGACATGAATATAGAATGGAGTCATCTTGTTCCTTCAAAACAATGCACTATGCTATGATAAACAATGCTCAAATAAACTAGGGTTTCTAAGAAGTGAAACAATGATGTCATAACACAAAATGCACCTGTGGAACAAAGGAAAAAGAACATATTTTGCATAAAATTCTCATGGGTAATATTGCAAGTTTCCAAATGCAGGAATAAAGGAATGAATTGAGCTCAGAAGGTAATGGAGCAAACCCTAGTTAATGTTCTCATGCCCGCGGCCTAGAGAGGCCAAGGTTTTGCTTTTAGAAGTCATAATACCCATTTAGTGGTGTCAAAATTGAAGTGCAATATAAGGGAAAACAATAGGGGTTTGAACCCTAATAACATAGAAATGTTTTAAAAATAGTGTAATGAATGCTATAGGCCCATGGCCATGAAGGGTTCTGAAAACGCACAAAGAAAAGAACATCCATTTGAAAATTGTTTACATTTAACAATAATACCATTTGCACATTGTAGGCCGAGCCCCATAAGTTTTCATTCAACAAAAAGAAGGAGAACACAAGTGAGGTCGCAGCTTGTACAATGGCCTCTAATATTTTCTTCACAATGTTCATGTATTTTGCAAGACAAAGCTTGGATAAGCTTTATTTAAGAGGGAAATGCTTGTGAATGGAGAAATAATGAAGCTTACCTTCTATATCAAGGTGGAGAAACACAACAATGCCTGCAGTCAGAGCTTCAAAAATGCTCCAAGCAATGTCTCCATGGTCGGCCACGATAATGGTAAAAAACAACGACACAAAAAAAAAAAGCATCAAAAACCATAACAGCTGTGGTCTTGAAGGCCTTGTTCTCATTAAATGGAGCCCCAAATTTTGCATTGAAATATATACAAAGACTTACCACAGAATGGAGGATCCAATGCATCAAGAAATCAAAGCAGAAGAGCTCAAATGGTGGTTTCAAAACCAAACCCTAACTCCTCATGGCGGCGCAAAGGCAGAGCTTCATCATTCACCAAGAGATTGACAAAGTGATAGTCAAATGAGTGTTTGAAAGCCCTTTTGTTTTTAGGGTTTTCACCGTACAATTGGCCCATGTGATTTTTATCACATATTTTTATTTTTCAAATGCCTTGCCTTTGCCTAGGCCGATATAAGCCTATGACTTATAATCTTTTTTCTTTTAATTTTTGTAGAAAATCAAAACATAGATCATGCGTATGGCCCCTTTATTAAGGTAGCCTCATTTTCTCCCTTCACATTCCTTAGAGAAAAATCCATGTCAATTGCCTTTGAAGGCTAAATGATGACTTTAGGTCATCTATCTTTTGCCAAAATGAGGAAACAATAAATGGTGGGCAAATATATTTTTACGATTTTTTATATAAAAATCAAATATGTAAGAGAGAGCACCATGTAATATTTGTTTTTTGCAAACATTAAATGCAAAAAATAAAAATAATTTGAGGTAAATTGGAAAAAATCAGATGTAACAAGGGAGACTTACCATTTTTGTAATTCAGAAACTGCAAGCTGTAAAACACTGATTAAGCAATGTTTCTATAAATTGCTTGATTAGTTGTTATTTAAAATGCAGTTAAAAATGCACTTCAGTTGACATTGAAACTTTCTATTCTTGAGTACAGACTTTGGGCGAATTCAGAAAGGAGATGCCAAACTAAAGTTTCTAATTTCAGTTTCCAACAATTAGTGCCTGATTTTGAGGCCTTTTTGGATCAACCTTTGGATGATAGAAAGCTTCCAGCTTTTTGATGCCATTTGGAGCTGTTTTGGAAGCTATTTTTTAGGCTTTTTGAGTGAGCTCGAAAATGCAGAAGGAGTTACCTTTTGGAGTGGCAACAACCTAATTTTTTCTATTTTTGGCACCATAGTTCACATCATGGCTATAAATCTGAGAAAACTTGATTTTCTCAGGGTTCAAAATTTTTCAGTTTCTTGCTCTCTTAGCCACTTTGAGAGATTTGTAAACTCACCTTGTATCGGATTTTGATGTCTTATTCCTCCACTTGCAATAAAGCAGCAGATTTCTCCTTTTCTCTTTCTTGTCATAGGCTCATAGTAATAGTGTGATTTTGTTGTGATTCAGATTATCGAATCCTTCTTTGTCATGTTGTTGTGAGTTATTGTCAAGGTCTACAATAAGTTCAGGTTGCACATTGTATTATGTCTTTAAGAGTCTTTATGCAAAACACTAATGAACTGAATGCACTGTGGTGAATTGTGAGAGTTAATTATTGTGAAGGAAGTGCTGTGAATTAAGTTTCATCAGAATCTCAATATCTAGCTGATCATCATAAGTTGTAGGTGTTAATTTTTAGTTTCTTCCTACTCCCCTTTCCCTTGAAGGTGCTTAGATTAGGTGATTAGTTAGAAGGGAATCAACCCACTCTGGAGACTCACTCTCTCTAATTGGTTTACCCACAAACCAGAGAGTGTTTCCATGTTGCGATAGGATAGACAAGTGCAACTTGCCTAAGGGTGCAATCCTGATCACCAACAATTTTTGGCACGCCTGGTGGGACTTTAAGAGTCTTGTTTTTTAAAGTTTTCCAAGATTGTAAATTGTTGTCCAGTATATGCAACAATTTTTTCTGCCTATAGAGGTCTTAAAAAATATACTTGGCGACTCCTAATTTTGGTTTGATTGTAAATTTGGTGCATAAAGCTTATGAGAAGAATCCAAACAAGATCAAGCCCAATTCCATTTGAGTACTTGCAGCTCTCCGCATCAAGAAGGAGAGGCAAAACTCCAAAGAGAACATTTGATCCAACAAGAAGAGCTAAATCCACTCCTCCAGAGCTCAGCCCCATAATCTTTGTAAGAAGGAGCACAAATCCAATGTCTCAAACACCTTTGATGGCAAGAAAATTTTCCTTTGCACCCTTCAATAGAGGCATTCCATTGTTATAAGCGAGGCATGATGATATTCCAGTAGTTGCTTTGAAAGGGCTGCCATATTTTGCTGGTGAGGATCAAACTATTCCGATCGAGCACATTCGAGATGTGTCCACACTTTGCTTAGTACACAATATCACAAAGGAGAACATGGCCTTGAGATTGCTGGCTACCTCACTAAAAGGAAAAGCTCTACAATGGTTCAAGGGGCTGCCAACTAATTTAATAGTCACTTGGGACCAACTTGGTGACGATCTACACAAAAAATTTGTAGACAAGTTAGACCAGCTCTCTTTATTAGAGCAGTTGAGCACTATCAAGCCTGCTCCACATGAGCACTTGATTGATTTCAATTACTATTTTCAACAAACCTGGGACAAAATTCCCTTGATTTTCAAACCCTCACCCAAGCACAAATTTCTTTTTTATCTAAAATCCCTGAACCCTAAAATTTTAGTTATGATTCAATCAATGGGGGGTTTCACATTTCCCAATGCTTATGAAATTGTAATAAGACCTGAAAACTATCTTATTCAAGTGGGTAAGATTGCTCCTAGATTACCCATGCCTATATTTTTTGAGATTCAATCACCCATAAATTTGCCACCTATAACCTCTATACCTGTTGTACCAACAATAGGTTATGAAGCTGCTAATCAGGAAAATGTCATCCCTGAGCAAAATAGAGAGTTTCGAGAGATTAAAAGTATGCTGCAATCTTTGGGAAAAACTTTCAACAATGAGTTTGTAAGCCTCAAAAAATAGGTCAGTCAAGAACAAAGGCCTAACCTAGTCCATTTTCAACCAAGTCAGCAAAATAGAGGACCTTTTAAAAATGATTATCAAAAAAGAAATCTTAACCCCAAGCCTTTCAGACCTTATGATCCTAATATTCCTAGTTCTTTAAGAGAGATTGTACCTCAAAACAACTTGGATCAAGGGAAAGAGTGGTGTTACCCTTGTAATCAACCTCACAATTAGGCTGAATGCATGAACAAAATGGAAAACCAGGCTCTTATTGTACAAAGTAGTTATGCTGGCCAATAAAACTTATCAAGTGGAGATGGAGAGCAGCGAAGCAGTTTTGAAATTGCTTTGATGAATTAGAAGAGTGCTGATTTTTGTGGAATTAATCATTATCAAGGTCTGAACCAACAAGGTTCATCTGTTGCAACAAACACAAGGGCAAAAAGAAGAGCAATGGACGTTGACCAGCAAGCTGTAAGTGTAGAACAACTAGCTGCAAATCCAGAACAACAAGCTATAAGAGGCCAAAATCAAACCATTTCATCACAAACTATCTTAGCAATGCACTTGAAGGTGCATATTCTATAGAGAGAACAACAAATAGCAAGTGATACAGCTGCATCTGCTAGTCTACTGAAGGTAAACCTTGTATCTTTCAATGTAGTAGAACATTTAAAGAAGGTTATAGTTAGCCTATCCACTATGGATGCACTTCATATCCCTGGACAAAATGAATTGTTGCAAAATGATTTGTCTGAATTTTCATCCTTAGATGTTTCAAATAAAAAGAAGAACATAATGGTTCTCGCCAATAGCTTAGAAATAAAAGGTGAACAAAATAATAGAGAAGTAAAACATTCACCATTGACCGTCAAGTCTGAGCCAATAGTTGAAGTCTATATTGAACCATACAACACCAGCTCTACAAGCAGCAACCCACTAATCACTCATGAGTTAGAGAGTCCATCTGTGGCTTGTAATCCTCATTTACCCAGTGAGGAGGGAAACTTGGATGATTGGGTTGTTGAAAACCAAGACTTTGATCCTTCTATCCATACTGAAGAGGTTGAGTTAGGAGTCTATGTAGTTCATGAACCTAATGTGCCAATCCCTAACCTAGTCAAGGACCAAAAGCAACCTGAGCAATAAGAAAACCAGCTCTGGAAGTTGTACTTTGATGGTTCAAGGTGCAAAACGGGGGTAGGTAGAGGAGCAATGTTGTTTTCATCGGACGGAGACAAATACTATTCAGCCTTCAGATTTTCATTCAGCTATACAAACAATACAACAGAGTATGAAGCCCTCATCCATGGTCTAGAGTGGGCCCGGAAAAGAGGTATTAAATGTTTTCAAATTCATGGTGATTTTGAGTTAATTGTGAACCATGTCAGAAATTTAAATGCTGTGAAAAATGATACACTCAAAAAATATAAGTATAGGGTGTGGCATCTAATTGAATATTTTGCTGCATTTAACTTTCTCTCTATTCCTAGAGTTTAGAACAAGCACACATACAAGCTTGCTACCCTGGGGGCCCAATTTGACATTCCTAAAGAGGTACATAACGTAGAAAGGAAACATTATGCGAAAGTTGTGGTTAGACCTTTAGTACCTGACAATAATTTGAGTTGGAAAGTATTTGGCAGCGATGAATAGATTGTAAACTTCTTGGTACCTGAAGTGGAATTTGCAAAAGAGAGCCAATCAAAATGGAAAAAATTGTACGGTGACCAAATTGTACAATTACAATCAAACAAGTTGTTGAAGGGGTTGGTGACATTGGAGTCAGTTTCAACTTTGATGATCAGGCAAGGAAAGAGAAGGGTGGCATGAATGTCAAACAAGACCATTATGAAGCAATTGAGATATTCAAAGGTAAACTCCTCAAGTTAGGCAAGGTATGCACTGAAAAGGAACAACAAGCTTTTGTTGCTTTATGTCAAGAATTTAATGATATATTTGCTTGGGAATACAAGGACTTAAAGGGTTTTGACCCTGAATTAGCCCAACATACCATAGAGTTGGAGCCTAATGCAAATCCTGTACGACAGAAGCAAAGACTGTTAAATCCTAAGCTAGAACATTTGATGAAAGCTAAACTAAGTAAGTTGATTGAAAGTAATATAATTTTCCCCATTAAACATACTTCCTGGGTCTCAAACCTAGTTCTAGTTAGGAAGAAGAATGGGGAAATTAGACTTTGTGTTGAATTTAGGGACTTGAATAAATCATCCCTTAAAGATCATTATCCACTCCCCTCGATGGAACAAATTTTGCAAGTTGTGTCTAGTTCTGACAAATTCTCTTTGCTTGATGGGTATTCAGGATATAATCAGATTATGGTTAAAGAAGAACATCAATATAAGACAACATTTACAACTAAATGGGGAACTATGGCTTATAGGAAGATGCCTTTCGGCTTATCCAATGCGGGAGCAACATTCCAAAGAGCGATGGACATGGCCTTTCATGGCCTTACGAACAAAATTGTGCTTGTCTATTTAGATGATATTACAGTGTTTTCAAAGAATATTGATCAACACCTTGAACATTTGAGACAGATCTTTCAGAGATGTAGGGAGTATGGAGTCTCTCTTAATCCTAAGAAATGTATATTTTCTATCCACGAAGGTAAGCTTCTAGGCCATATTATTTCTAGGCATGGAATTTCTATTAATCTAGAGCGAGTTTTAGCCATCCTAGAATTGCCATTGCTAGCTCATAAGAAGGGTTTATAGAGTTTCCTTGGTAGGATCAATTTTGTAAGAAGGTTCATACCTAACATTGCAGCTTTATTGCAACCCCTCACAACAATGTTGAAAAAGAACGTGCCTTTTCAATGGACCAAATAGGGTAAAAGGAGTTTTGAGAAAATAAGGGAAGCTCTTTCTACTGCCCCAACCCTTATTAATCTAGATTATAGCAAAGATTTTATCTTGTATGCTTTTGGGGGGATTGACACTGTTTCTGCCATGTTATGTTAGCAAAATGACGAAGGTCTGGAGCACCTCGCGACCTTTTTTAGCTAGGTACTACATGATTATGAAGTTTAATAATCTTTCATAGAGAAACATGTGTTTGCAGTAGTCAGAAGTCTTAACAAGTTTAGGCACATGTTGTTAAATAACAAAATTCACTTATTGGTCGCTCATCCAACCGTAAAGGAATTTTTGCTTAACAAAGACATGAATGATAAGAGGGTTGGTTGGATAACAAGGGTAATGGAATTTTATGTTGACATTAAGGTCACTAAATTGGTTAGAGGCAAAGGATTGTGCCAATAGTTGGCTGAAAGTGTAGAAAATAGCATAGAGGAAGATATAGACATTGCAATGGTGTTAAGTGACAAAGAGCAAGCTGCAATTCTAGCTCCTAGCATGAATTGGGTGCAACAAATTATCAACTACTTGTAGGCTAGTGAGTGTTCTGAAGGCCTTGATAAGGGAAAGAGAAGATATTTTAGGTTACAAGCTATTCCTTATACTATTGTGGATTGTGTTCTATTTAGACAAGATTTTCAAGGCGTATTGCTGAGGTGCATTGAGCCTAACCAAACATATAAGCTGTTAGAAGAATTCCATGGTGGTTTTTCAGGAGGTCACTTTGTAGCAAGGACCACAACCCTTAAAATAATGAAAGCTAGTTATTATTGGTCAGATGTTTTCAAAGATGCTTTTTCTTGGGTAAAGAAATGTGAGAAATGTGCATTGTTTGTAGGTAAACAAAAGTTTGCAGCTTTTCCTTTAAATCCTATCTAGATTGAATAGCCTTTCGCTAAGTGGGGGTTTGATTTTATTGGGCCAATTAACTCACCTTCGAGTGCTAGCCACAAGTGGATTTTAACAGCCACAGACTATTTCACTAAGTGGACAGAGGTTGCTGGTCTAAAAGAGGCAAATGAGGCCTCCATTCTAAATTTTTATCAAGACTTAGTGTTAAGGTTTGGTGTTCCAGATTCTATCATATCTGATAATGCCTTGGCGTTCATTGGTTTAAATATTTCTGACTGGTTCGTGAAGAACAATATCTTTTTAAGCACCTCGTCTAACTATTACCCGCAAGGTAACATGCAAGCCGAATCAACCAATAAAAAATCTGATTAGAATCATCAAAAAGACTATTGAAGACAATCAGAAAGTTTGGCATGAGAAGCTGAAATTAGCCCTTTGGGCTGATAGGATAACTCCCAAGAAGGCCACTGGTTGTTCTCCATATGTTCTTACATATGGTAAAGAGGCCAAGTTGCCCATATCTATTGAGCTACCTACTTTGAGCTTTATCAAGGAGCTCAGACTATTGGAAGAAGGGCCCATGGAGGTGAGACTTGTAGAATTGATGGAACTGGAAGAGATTAGAAGAGAAGCATGGATGAAACTTGAAGTTCATCAAGCTCAAATGAAGAGTTCCTTTGACAAAAGAGCAAAGTTTAGAGAGTTTTCTATTGCGGACTTCATCCTCAAATGGGATGAGCAAAAGAGTAAGTCAGGGAGGCATACTAAATTTGATGCAATCTGGAAAGGCCCATTCGCCATAATAGAATATAAGGAGCGAAATTCATTCCAACTCTTGAGGCTAATTGGAGAAGTACTTCCGATCCTTGTCAATGGGATTCATTTGAAACATTGCTTTTGAAGCTTGAGGCACCACTTTGTATTATAGTAGATTAGCTACTGCTAATAAGTGCTTTTGAAGCACATTTTTCTCTTAGTTTTCTTTCATAAGTGTTGCCGCACATGGTTTTTTGGCCACTAGGGCTTGGTGTTCTACTTTTGTTGGGTTTTGTTTCAGTTTTCTGCTGCTGTTTGGAGGATTTTTCATTTTTGATTCATGAGTTTTCTAAGTTTTGGAGAGGGAAGAAGTGACTCCATGTCCAATGGATTTGCATAAGGCCATTGGCCTAATGCTTAGCAAGCAAGCATCTAGCAGAGGTTGCCAAAAGTGTTATCAAATTCTCACTGCAACTCAATTTGATAGAGCTGGTTTATTCAAAGATTCATTTTAAAGTGAAGAATTTCAATTTACCTTTGCAGATGTTTAACCATTGCCAGCGTTTGAGTTTATTGATGGAATTTTAAGATGCAATGTGTTTAGTGGCTTGTTATCAATTGCAACCTAAGTATTGCATGGAATGTAAAAAAGAAATACTTTCATTCTGATATTCATTTACAATGTTCTAAACATTGTTTTTGCACAAAAGGAAAAGTACAAAATTGAACAAGTATTTTACAAATGCTGTAATTGTATTCATTGGATAATAAGAACCAAGTGTCCCACACAAGCTGTGGGAGTAGCTGAGACAGTGTATCAAAATGAACATTCTACACTACTGAAGATTAAAGAAAAGAAAGACACATTAGAAGGAACACAATCATCATTGACTGTTGTTTTCAATTGATTCTGGAATGGTGCACCATCGTTTGTTCCTGAGCCCCTGGTAGACCTGCATGAGATGTTAAAAGTTGTTATATCTTTGATTATGAACATTCCTATATGAATCATCAACGGTAATGTAGAATGTTGCTAGTGATACATTGAAACAATTGAAGTTTTCAAGAGCAAGAAGTGTGACAGAAGCCAAGGAGGAAACATCATAATAATATATTATTTTAATCTAATATTGTTTGTTTCCATGTGCAGGTATCAGACAAGTCATGTTTCTAATCTAGTTGGGATATCATAAAGCATGTGGTGTAAAATAGGCTCCCACAAGGGTTGAGACCCGACATGCTATCCCTTGAGCATCCAAAGAGGGATCAATAAAGAAACATATCCAAAATGCTCAAGGAAAGACATCCATCAAATGAGTGCATCATAAAGTGCCAAAAGGACTCAAATAGTTGACCATTCAGGATAGTCAACTCTCAAAGTGCAATGAATTGAAAATCATGAGCGATCAACTATTCAAGTGCATGATCTCATAATGTGATAGTGAACAAGCATACATATGCCTTGTTTGAAAATCATCAATTACAACTGAAGCAAATGGAAAAGCTTTAGAACATCATAATCAAGTGCTTCCATACAAATGTTGCATTCATATCATCATGTTATTGTTCAAAAGATAAAAATGCATGAAGAGTACAGAAGAGAAGTTGGCTCCATCGGTGACAAAGTGACAAGTGTCTGCAAGTAATCTATTGAAGGTAGAAAATGAATGCAAAGAGGGCATGTTGAACCAAAATGCAAGGTATCAAGTGCTGGGGAACAAATGGAATATGTCTCATGAAGGTAATTTGCAAGTTTTTGAGCTTGTTTCAATATTTTGATGTCACCTTTATGAGAGGAAAATCTGATTGCATGTTCAAATGTTTATATGAAACAAGAAATGAAGCATAAGACTGTGGAAAAGAAGTGAAATGTGTGTGTTTTGAAGCATGAAATGCATTGAAGTCATGACAAATGGTTACAAATGAAGCACTAAAAAACATCATTGAAGTGAATCAAATCTGTTTCATGACATTGTCTCATGTTATAAAGCTAAAGGAGTGTTTACAGAATGTCAAATGTCTACTTAAAGTATAGCCTGGGACAGTATTATAAGTGAAAGAAAATATTGCAGAGTGAAGTGAGTTTGCTTCAAAATTTTCAATGCTATAAGTTGAAGGAAGATAATAATGCATTGTTCCATTTAAAGTGAAGCTTAAAATACATTTTCTGAAGCCTTTCAAGTGCATCAAATGAAAGATAAAAGTAACAAGTAACCTACAGGAGTGTCATAGTGCATGAAATGAAATGAATGTATCAATATGCAACATATCTGAAAGTAAGCAAGTGCATGGAAGCCATGTTAAACAGTGCATGAGAAGGTGCATGAAGTTTGCTTGATAAGTTATTCAAGGGTGACAAGTGAATGAAGCTTCTATTGTGCATTGGAAGCTAAATCAAATAATGATCATTGAATGCATGAGAAGTAAATTTGCAATTTCTAATGAAGCTACAACAGTGACATAAATATAGAATGGAGTCATCTTGTTCCTTCAAAACAATGCACTATGCTATGATAAACAATGCTAAAATAAACTAGGGTTTCTAAGAAGTGAAACAATGATGTCATAACACAAAATGAACCTGTGGAACAGAGGAAAAATAACATATTTTGCATAAAATTCTCATGGGTAATATTGCAAGTTTCCAAATGCAGGAATAAAGGAATGAATCGAGCTCAAAAGGTAATGGAGCAAACCCTAGTTAATGTTCTCATGCCTGTGGATTGGAGAGGCCAAGTTTTTTCTTTCAAAAGTCATAATACCCATTTAGTGGTGTCAAAATCGAAGTGCAATATAAGGGAAAACAATAGGGGTTCAAACCCTAATAACACAAAAATGTTTTCAAAATAGTGTAATGAATGCTACAGGCCCGCGACCATGAAGGGTTCTAAAAATCCACAAAGTAAAGAACATCCATTTGAAAATTGTTTGCATTTGACAATAATACCATTTTCATATTGTGGGCCAAGCCCCATAAGTTTTCATTCAACAAAAGGAAGGAGAACACACAGTGAGGTTGCGACCTGTACAATGGCCTCCAATATTTTCTTCACCATGTTCATGTACTTTCCAAGACAAAGCTTAGATAAGCTTTATTTAGGAGGGAAATGCTCGTGAATGGAGAAATAGTGAAGCTTACCTTCTGTATCGAGGTGGAGAAACACAACAATTCCTATAGCTAGAGCTTCAAAAATGCTGCAAGCAATATTTCCATGGTTGGCCACGATAATGGTAGAAAACAACGACACATAAAAGAACAAAAAATGCATCAAAAACCATAACAGCCGCGGCCTTGAAGGCCTTGTTCTCATTAAATGGAGCCCCAAAAGTTGCATTGAAATGTATACAAAGACTTACCACATAATGGAGGATCCAATGCATCAAGAAATCGAAGCAGAAGAGCTTGAATGGTGGTTTCAAAACCAAACCCTAACTCCTCATGGCGACACACAGACAAAGCTTCATCATTCGCCAAGAGGCCGACAAAGTGATAGTGAAATGAGTGTTTGAAAGCCCTTTTTTTGTTAGGATTTTGACCTTACAATTGGCCCATGTGATTTTTATCACATATTTTTATTTTTCAAATGCCTTGCCTTTGCCTAGGCTGATATAAGCCTATGGCTTATAATCTTTTTTCTTTTGATTTTTGTAGAAAATCAAAACATAGATCATGCATATGGCCCCTTTATTAGGGTAGCCTCATTTTCTCCCTTCACATTCCTTAGAGAAAAATCCATGTCAATTGCCTTTGAAGGCCAAATGATGACTTTAGGTCATTTATCTTTTGCCAAAATGAGGAAATAATAAATGGTGGGCAAATATATTTTTATGATTTTTTATATAAAAATAAAATATGTAAGAAAGAGCACCATGTAATATTTGTTTTTTGCAAAGATTAAATGCAAAAAATAAAATAATTTGAGGCAAATTGGAAAAAATTAGATGTAACAAGGGAGACTTACCATTTTTGTAATTCAGAAAATGCAAGTTGTAAAACACTGATTAAGCAATGTTTCTATAAATTGCTTGATTAGTTGTTATTTAAAATGCATTTAAAAATGCACTTCAGTTGACACTGAAACTTTCTATTCTTGAGTTCAGACTGGGGCGAATTCAGAAAGGAGATGCCAAACTAAAGTTTCTAATTTCAGTTTCCAATAGTTAGTGCTTGATTTTGAGGCCTTTTTGGATCAACCTTTGAATGATAGAAAGTTTCTAGCTTTTTGATGCCATTTGGAGCTGTTTTGGAAGCTATTTTTTAGGCTTTTTGAGTGAGCTCGAAAATGCAGGAGTTTCCTTTTGGAGGGACAACAACCTATTTTTTTCTATTTTTGGCACCACAGGTCACATCATGGCTATAAATATGAGAAAACTTGATTTTCTCGGGGTTCAATTTTTTTTCAGTTTCTTGCTCTCTTATCAACTTTGAGAGCTTTGTAAACTTACCTTGTATCAGATTTTGATGTCTTATTCCTTCACTTGCAATAAAGCAATAGATTTCTCCTTTTCTCTTTCTTGTCATGGGCTCACAGTAATAGTGTGATTTTGTTGTGATTCAGATTATTGAATCCTTCTTTGTCCTGTTGTTGTGGGTTATTGTCAAGGTCTGCAATAAGTTCAGGTTGCACATTGTATTTTGTCTTTAAGAGTCTTTATGCAAAACAATAATGAACTGAATTCACTGTGGTGAATTGTGAGAGTTAATTGTTGTGAAGGAAGTGTTGTGAGTTAAGTTTCATCAAAATCTCAATATCTAGCTGATCATCATAAGTTGTAGGTGTTAATTTTTAGTTTTCTTCCTACTCCCCTTTTCCTTGAAGGTGATTAGTTAGAAGGGAACCAACCCACTCTGGAGGCTCACTCTCTCCAATTGGTTTACCCAAAAACTAGAGAGTGTTTCCATGTTGCGACAGGATAGACAAGTGCAACTTGCCTAAGGGTGCAATCCTAATCGCCAACAATGAGGTAACCAAATTAAACATTGGTTTTGTCATCTTATCCTCATGCATCAGAAAGGTCTAAAAATTATTAGGGTTATTTTTATATCCTTCCTCAAGCCATCTCTTTCACTAAATCCAATCCATATCCACTTCTAAGGATGCATCTTTTTACTATTTTCTTTCATTTACTTGTTCCTTCCCCAATTCTTATACTAGTTTAGTTTGATTTAGAGAGAAATGAATATATGCTTATTCTTATTATCATATTTATTAGAGTATCTCATATTAGTATTCAATTAAGCTAATATATAGAAACAAATAACCTAGGTTATAGTTATGTTATTTTACACAATATTAACCTATGATTGATTATCTAGTTATTTCATATACAACCAATTCTAATATAATTTCATAAAACATATCTCACATAGAAATATCCAACCATTTTCAAGCCTTGAATATACATATATTTGCATCAAATTTTCCTTACAAACAAAGAGATACAAATAATTTCTCACAAAATCATTCAAATACCTTCTCTAGGAGACTCTTAGTTATATCATAAAATACTTATTTCCACATTTTAGCATAGTCAAATCTAAAGCTTTATTAATCAGAAATATCATAATGTCACATAAATTTCCATCAAATGAAGTACTTTAAAATAAAGACCATTTTTAGATGGTGGATTACATCTCATTCTTCATCCCTCATAGTTCATTTCTCCTTACTATGATGTTATTAGGTTGTGTATGAGGTTCATAAAGGATTTTTTCTTTTGTAGCCATTCCATCTCTGTATTCAATGATCAAATTCATGATAGCCTTTGATTTTGTTGCATTAATAGTTTTTTGTTGAATCACTTCTTTCCTTAGAGAATTTGAATTTGATCTTCTGTACTTTCCATGGTTTCCTATCTAATCATTCCTTTGAAACAAGGGGAGTGATACTAGATAAGAAACAAAAAGATTATCTCAAATCTATATTATTTTGAGTGAGCAAATTAGCAAATAGAAGAATTTCCTTCGAGTGTAACTCAAAGGGATCATCAATTTCATTCCCTACTAATTTTTTTAGAGAGTGTATCTTATTATTGTGTGACATGACACACTAATTTGATGAAAGTACTTGGTATTCATATATATCTCATTGGTCTACTTTCTCCAAATTTTTATCTTTAAAACTCTTCTTCTTTGATAGAACAATTTTTTAGTACATACAACTTTGCCTTTTCCAATATAATAATCCCATATAGTAGACCATTAGATTGGATATCAACACTAATAATTTCCAATCCACTTCAAGCTTAGTATTTTAACAAATATTTTCAAACACTTCAAGATTTTATTTCTTGATTTTCTCTTTCAAAAATTTAAATTTCTAGGCAGAGATGAACATCTTTGAACCCTTAAAATCCATTCCTTCATGCCACCACAAAGCCATTAAGTCATGGAAAGAAGGTTGAATAAGCTACATAGACTCAAATTTGAATTGACATTATAGTTGGAAGAATCCAACAAATTATGAAAAGAAATGGGAAGTGACCAAAGCCCAATGCATTCACAATGACAAATATCATTGACTATTAATTAAGCATCCATTCAAGGGATGCTAGAAACCTATCCCACCATACCATTATATTGCATCAATTTTTTTTGATGATTTTTCCATTTGAAATTCCTTAATTTAATAATAATATCAAAGAGATTAAAATACATTGTGAAAACTTAAATTCTAGCTTAATTTTGGAGGGCCTATTGATGCTACCTCTCTTATCTAGAGGACCTATAGTAGCATTAAAATCATTTCTAAAATACATCTTCCCATCCTAAGATAGAAGAAATTGTGATAGTTTATCCAAGGAGTATTTTTTCAAATTAAGCTTTTGGAATTGTAAATATTAACACAATATTTTATAGTATATTTTTGAAGAGATTTAAACTCATACTCCAACCAACTAGATGAAGATTCTAGAACAAAGATGTGCATTTTTCTAGGATTTCATGAAATAGCTAGGCTTTTTGAAGCCCCAATGACATCCACATCTATGTGTTACTAGGATTAAATCAAAGGTTGCAGAATACTTAAAGCTTTATCCAATTTTTAAACTATCTCAATCAAACCTATAAAATGGCCATTATGGACTAATACACTGATGTTATTGGTCACGAGAGCCTCTGGATGATCGTCATTTGAGCCATTGTTGTTGTTGAGTGCAACATTGACGATAGTCAAATATAGGCAAAGCCAACTAATACACTAATGTTATTGGTCGCTAGAGCCTTTGGCGGATCCTCATCTGAGCCATCATTGTCATTGAGTGCAACATCAATGATAATCAAATGCAGATGGTTTCCAACTCTGGTCACACTCTTGTGTGAGCATATGTGCATCAAAGCGGCTAATGGGATGGCTAGTAGTATGGTACAACGATATGGTTTGACCAATCGACACAGAATTGGTCCCGTTGCATCCTCCATAGCTGCCTCCTATCAGACGACCAAACCCCATCCATTTGTAAGGTCTCCACCTAATATCATCACTCCTCAAAACATCAAATCTTTGCCACTAAAAAAGTAGATCGTTGAGCCACCAATAATGCAACAAGGGGTATGTGTGTGCTTGAGGCTCACCCTATGCTATGCCTTGGGGATACCCAATTGATCATGTGCACATGATGTGCTCGAATGCTCACACCTATAGAAATGTGCAAGAAGTGACACTGTGATACTCATAGTGGATGGATCGCTTGAGGTTGTGATATAAATGAGGAAGCATGCTCTAACCCCAGGAGAAAATAATCCTCCACTCCTCCTTTGATCTAATGCAATGGATGAGGCCCCCATGCCCCACACAAGTGAGATCCTTTCCCATCAATCATGACATGTAGTACCATCTTCACGATCATCACACAACGTAATAACAACACTGCCACGTGACCCTACTCTAGCCATTGTAGATGTGGTTGATGGTGTCCCCTAGGATCACGCGATCAATGTAATACTATTGCATTGCATGTGTGTCATGAGTTGAATTCCCATCCTCGTATGCCACCTGCTCTCCACAGATGGGAAGGCGAAGGATATGGTAGACATCCTCCAGTGTCATAGTCATCTCCCCTATTGGGAGATAAAATGATGAGGTGTATGCATCTCACCTCTCCATAAGCACCATCAACATTGATGCATGGAAGCGAATCTTTGGCATGGTGTACACCCACCATAACCCAACCCATTGTAATAGTGTGTAATCATCTTGTACAATCTCATGATTGTGACTCCTCAGTAGTGATAGAATTGTGCTACTGCTATGCTCACAGATCTTAGACAATTCTAGCAAAAACATCAAACCCCATTTCAATGTAATCCATTTTTATTCTACATCTCTACTCTACATCATTTAAAATTTTCTAACTCTATCTCTGAGACTACAACGTGTCACATAGACATCTGTGCAGCTCGCTAGCATCTGATACCCAATGGGCCCATGACGACATGCAGGTAGAACACTAGCATGATCGATGGACCTTAGCACATCAACAAGATGTCGACACATCCATAGGATGTCATCGCACTGATTGGATGCCTGTGTTGCTTGTGGTTTTTTTATTGCTAAAAAATGTACAAAAATGATAGGATAAGAGAAAAAATTCTCATACCTCATCTAGTGGGATGCCCCTCTCCACATCGATCAACAACTAGTTGATCCTCAGTAATTGAAAGTCTCAACTACGAGGAATTTTGCTGAAAACTCTATAGAAAAGTCAACAAAATCCTTGTAGTGAATAGTGAAAATGATCTTCCATGGGCCCATTAGGCATATATTGGCCAATTTTTTCCCATTTTTCACAATGAAATTATCTTTCCCACCTTCTTGTTTTCACCAACCTGGCTGGGAGCAAAAATGGGAGGGGGCATATACTCATTTCTTCATCATATTTTTCTTCTGATTCACCAAAAAAATTCTTAAGCATTCTTCTCACTATGGTAGCTTCTTTCGATTTTGAAACTGATCCATTTTGAGTTTTGTAGAACTGAATTTCATGCCAAAATTTGTAGTTCCTTGCTAGGCTCGAACGTTGGGGGCATTGTCAATATTCGCCTGCTTGATCTTTGTGGCCTCTACAATATCCTTTTTCACAAAATGGTCAAAATTTCCAATTTATCATTTATTTCTTCTTAGCTACTTTAGTACAGCTGATTTTTCCCAAAAAAATTAGCTTACTAAAGTGGGGGAAAAATTTAGTGTCGTAAAATTATACCTTGTGGTAATTTCACACTTGTATATATAGCTCGTTGTATTTATGATAAAAACCCATAAGTTGAAATGTCATGATTCTAACTCCATGGGAAACAACAATGAAGCACTAACAACTTGAATACTTTACTTGTGCAAAGTTTTGAGTAGGAAACTTGCGCAACACACGAATGTCCCCGTTATGCATTAGCATCCTCAATTTTTTTGAGATTTAAATGAGAATATTTTGCATCCTTTTCCCATGGCACATGTCATTATGGTAGAAACGTGGATGTAAGGACTCCTACTTATGTATCCTCACAAAACCTCATTTTTTCCTCTTATTCTCATTCATTCTTACGTAATCTCATTCAATCTTGCTCTCTCTCTCTCTCATTCTACTCTATCTTCTTCATTCTCTCTTGCTCTCTCTTTCTTCCATAGCAAAGCTCTATTAGATTTTTCTCAAGCAATAATCAAGGCTCTTGCACGTAAGCTTATCACATCTATCAAGCCAAAAGGGGAGCCACAAGTTGTTGGTAATGCTCTCTTATTATCTTGTCTATTTGATATTATCTACTTGATCTCATCTATCTTATTTGTGATAGGGGTTCTCCTCCTTGCAAGGTTTATTTCGATCAATTTTCTTTTACATTCGTGATAGGGTTTCTCCTCCTTTGTGGGGTTTGTTTCTATCACATGTCTTTTATTCTATGAATTTTTGTCTATCTCTATCTATCTAGCTATTCATGGATTTGGAAACACCAAAATGAGGGTTTGACTGAGGCAAGCCCCAAAATAACCCCCAACATTTTTCCCAATTTGTTTGTGTGTAGATGTATAGGTTTGATAAGCTGGACATTTCAAATTCAAGGCTTTTATTTTTGTTTCATCGGAGACAACAACGCGGGGCACAAACGTCCCTATAGTGCACTATTGTCCATGGTCGAGGGTTAATCATCTTGAGGGTAAAATATATAATTTATGCACTTTTTGTTCTTGTATATTAGAAATTTCAATTCTGTTATATGTTCCTGTAATTAAGTGATTTTATTATTCTTATCATTAGTAGTTTAGTGTTTATTTTATTAAGTTGTGCAAATACTCTTCATTATTTATCTTGTCACCTGAGCTTTGATCCCTAAGGTAATTAAGGGCTATTTTCTCCTTGAGACCCCTTTGTCTTGAGGGTAGTGAATCCCCTCCTTTACACCATGAAAGAGGAAGAATTCATATATGGAGAAATAAGGTGATCTCCAAGAGACAAAAGGGAGGTTGCCTTGTTGATAGAAAACTTAGCCTCATGCCACTATGAGGATTTTGAATATGATATATCATCACTTGGGTCAAGCCAATAATTATGCAACTTAACCCCATACCTTAGGTAGCTTTCAAAGGTGAATTTTTTGAGGCATTTTTGAACCTCTATTGTCCCTCATTAGGTAGTGAGTAGAAAAATGATCATATTCAAAAGGCATAAAAAATATAAAAGGGATGTTAACATAATCAAGGGTACAAAACTAAATTATAACATCCTTCTTCAAAGTGAGAATTTGGCAATCCCCCATTTAAGTACATTTCAAAATAAGGGTGAAAGCAATGCAAGAGTGCTTGCAAGCTAGAATCACACTATAATTGCAATGGTAGATAGGGAAGACATACCCAATCCAGAGTTGATGTAAAATAATCACACCATGGATCGAAGGAGGGATATCATTGAATCTACAAGGAAATTAACCAAAGCTTTTATCAAAGGCTTCTAGACCATAGGGGACAACTAGGGTAGTCCCTTCAAATTAGGCTAAAACCCATGGAATCTACCTATTATAACATGATGCTTTGATAATTTTTCCATAATATGAAACTCTAAATCTATATCCAAATTAATTTTAGGCTTGGATTCAATCATGTTTGTAAAATACTTGGATTTCTAAAAGTTTGACATGCATTGAACAATGTGTATAGTGGGGATTTATTGTTTTACAAGAGGGTGTCAATAGTGGTTGTATTAGTCAATGTACCCACTTTCACATCCAAAATGGATCCATTTAAGATAGGTTTTGAAGGGGTGCTATTAAAGGAATTAATGTAAGAGGAGGGGGAAAACTAGAGAAAGACCCAAACAACCCTAGAGTAGAGGACACCATTAGGGTTTTCATGAATAAGGATTTGTCAGTTAGTAAAAGAACCTATGATTCATAAGTTTTAAAAGGCTTGTCAAATCAATTAGAATATGTTAATGGATATTTCCATTAATTTATTGTGGGGGACAAGAACTAGTAGGAGAAAATTTGACAGTTGAAGTAGGTGTAACACCTTGAGTAGAGTCAATTTGGCACCTTTGAGAATAAGAAGCACAAGAAATTTGATATAGCCCATTTAGTATTATATATTATCAATGTAAGAATACCTTATTTAAATATTATTTTCTATTTTGATAATGAAGTTCACAAAGTGGGGTCTACAATGTCATTTCTCTAAAATCATTTCATAACTTTTTTATATATTTTAGTTGTCAATATTATGGATTGTAGAAGCTTGAAGTATTTAGAAATAAAATCACTTACACTAAGAGATTGCAAGTTTGAAGTATCTTTAAAGTATCTTTTTCATCTTTATTTCTTTATTTTTAATATTACATCATTAGAGATAAATGCCTATTTTACTTACAAAATTCATCGTAAGCCACATAATTTTCCCTTAGATGTTATTTTTTGTGAAACACCTTATACCTATTAGTGACATCCTAGGGTACTATACCATTGAGTTAAGCCCACATTTATTTGCTATTTTTGGTATAGTTCTAATACTATCTTAATTTTGTGGTGGATCGCTTAGAAATTGAAAATAGAGTGCACCTTCTATTAGCATGTTGGGGTACTCCACTATTGACATACTAACCCATTTTATTTCTTATATTTTTCATTCCATTAAAATTCTAGGATTTTAATATGTATGGGCTCATATTAGTGTGATAGAATCCTTCAATATTAAGTTAGAAATCCTCTTTTTCATACAAAGTGTGTATTCTTTACTAAATTTATAAAGACTATCACACATCCATTATAATGAGTGAAAATACAAATATAATATAGAAAATAAATAAGTTCAATAAACATTTATATATTAATAATGGATTAATTATTATGTGACTCCTTATTCATTTAAATAAATGATGAAGACCTTTACATGTGTGCACGATCCCTCTACATGATCTATATTAGATTCAAGATAACATATTTGAAGGGTGTGTAAACTAACTCGATTAAATATTGAATTTATAGTTTAATTCACTCATTTGACCACTTTTTTCTACTTTGTTTGTATGGAGTAAATCAAGGATTACATGATCTATAAATATTAGAGATAGATCCTAATAGAAGAATATGGCTTCAAGTACCAAGTTTAATATTCCATGGAGTTTTTAGTTCCCTAGGACCAAAATATACTAATGCCTCAATTGTATAGGTGTCAAATAGGAGCATTTGTATGCATGTTGAGCAAGAGAAACCTAGGTTCATATGTGTTGATATGGGGCAACCAACTTAAACATTGGTTTCCTCATCCTATCCTCATGCATCACGAAGGTCTAAAATTATTAGGGCTATTTTTCTATCCTTCCTCAAGTAATTTCTTTCATCAAATCTAGTCCACATCCACTTCTAAGGATGCATCTTCTTACACTTTTCATTTACTTGTTTTTTCCCCAATTCTTATATTAGTTTAGTTTAATTTGGAAAGAAATGAATACATTATTATCATATTTATTAAAGTATCTCGTATTAGTGTTCAATTAGGCTAATGTATAGAAACAAATGACCTAGGTTATATTTTATGTTATTTTACACAATATTAACCTATGATTGATTATCTTGTTATTTCATATACAACCAATTCTAATATAATTTCTTAACACATATCACATAGCAATATCCAACCATTTTCAAGCCTTGAATGTGTGTGTGTGTGTGCGCGCGTGTATCAAATTTTCCTAAATCATTCAAATACCTTATCTAGGAGACTCTTAGTTATATCATAAAATACTTCTTTCCATGTTTTAGCATAGTTAAATCTAAAACTTTACTAATAAAAAATATCATAATGACACATAGAATGAAGTACTTTATAATAAAGGTCATTTTTAGATGGTGGATTTCATCTCATTCTTTGTCCCCCCTTCTAGTTCATTTCTCCTTACTATGATAACATTATTAGGTTGTGTATATGGTTCATAAAGGATTTTCTATTTTTTAGCCATTCCATCTCTTTATTCAATGATCAAATTCATGATAGCCTTTGAGTTTGTTGCATTATTGGTGGAAATTATTGTATTTGATGAATCATCTCTTTCCTTAGAGAAATTTGAATTTGATCTTCTCTATTTTCTATGTTTTTTTGTCTAATCATTCTTTTGAAACAAGGGGAGGGATACTAGATAAGAAATAAGAAGATTATCTCACATTTATATTATTTTGAGTGAGCAAATTAGTAAATAGAAGAATTGCCTTCAAGTGTAACTCAAAGGAATCATAAATTTCATTCCCTACTAAATTTTTAGAGAGTGTATCTTGTTATTTCATGACATGCCACACTAATTTGATGAAAGTACTTGGTATTCATATATATCTCATTGGTCTACTTTCTCTATATTTTTATCTTTAAAACTCTTCTTCTTTGATAGAACAATTTTTTAGTAATACAACTTTTCCTTTTCCAATATTATAATCTCATCTAGTAGACCATTAGATTGGATATCAACACTAATAATTTCCAATCCACATCAAGCTTAGTATTTTTAACAAAATGTTTCCAAACACTTCAAGATTTCATTTCTAGTTTTTCTCTTTCAAAGATTTAAATTTCTAGGCGAAGATCATATTTGAACCCTTATAATCTATTCCTTCATGCCACCACAAAACCATTAAGTCATGGAAAGAAGGTTGAATAAGCTACATAGATTCAAATTTGAAGGGACATTAGAGTTGAGAAGAATCCAACAAAATATGAAAAGAAATGGGAAGTGATCAAAGCCAAATGCATTCACAATGACAAATGTCATTGACTATTAATTACGCATCCATTCAAGGGATACTAGAAACCTATCCCACCATACCATTATATATATATATATATATATATATATATATATATATAATGATTTTTCCATGTGAGATGCCTTAATTTAATAACAATATCAAAGAGATTAAAATTTATTGTGAAAAACTTAAATTCTAGCTCAAATTTGGAGGGCCTATTGATGCTAGCTCTATTATCTAGAGGACCTATAGTAGCATTACAATCACTACTAAAATACATCTTCCCATACTAAGACAAAAGAAATTGTGATAGTTTATTCAAGGAGTATTTTTTCAAATTAAGCTTTTGGAATTGTAAATATTAACACAATATTTTGCAGTATATTGTTGAAGAGATTTAAACTCATACTCCAACTAATTAGATGAAGATTCTAAAACAAAGATGTGCATTTTTCCAGGATTCCATGAAATAGCTAGGCTTTGTGAAGTCCCAATGACATCCACATCTATGTGTTACTAGGATTAAATCAAAGATTGCACAATACTTAAAAGCTTGATCCAATTTTTAACCTATCTCAATCAAACCTATAAAATGGCCATTATGGACTAATTTGGAATGCTATTTACATTATGTTAATCTTACTATTGGTTTGAACTATTTACTATATTTAGTTCATTGTTGATACATTAAGCCTTCCAAACTTAATTTTTTCACATAATTTTAATAACTTTATTTGGAGGAAGAGAATTTCGACACCATTTTATCTTCAACCATTGTCTCCATATTTATAAACAAAAGTATGCAAGTATGATTTTATTAACTATTAACTAAGAAATTCAACTCCTTATTTTAACTGTGTCATCTCACAATAAAATTGTACACATGATATCACTTTATAATGCAAATTCATTTAAAGTTTATGATATATTGCTTCTTAAACTGAAATGCATTTAGAGAGGGAGAAAGTCAGAAATTGTCGTGAAGAACATCCCGTACTGCCGTGAGGACGGAAAAATTGATTGTTCATAGAATTTAAGTGTTCAGGGTGCTCCCACGGAAGAATGCTGTGTGCACAAATGCGTTAGGGGTATGTCCAAAGTGAGCTGGTAAGGAGTTATATCCCACATTTAAAGCACAAAAAACGAAGAACATTTATATTAGGCGTGCAAGGGTTTATTAAGTACGACCTTACTTGAACAGGATCTGTTCTGAAGGTTGTACTACTTGATCTGCGTATCAAACTCAGACAAACACACAAATCTGGAAGATGAACTAAGGCTCTCAGCCCAGAGCGCGAATACTGAGGCTGTTGTTTGCAACTAGCCTCCCGATGAACGTCCTGCCCGCTGATTATAAGCGAGCAGTGAAGGCCTGGGAGTGTTCTGACAGATTCACCCATTTTTTCCGAAATTTTAATGCGCACAGATAAGTGCTCCCCTCTTGGAAGACTGCTCAGATCTGTTGAATGATACACGAAATGAGGTTCATGATTCAGTCACAATTATTAGTTTTGAACATTCACCTTAAAATTGTATGAATTAAAAGAATTAGACTTTGCAATTGTGTTGTGCCCTTTTTATTATTGAACAGTACATTGAGTTTTCTTGGAGTGGGTTTTCTCCTAAAAGGGTTTTCACCAAATAATTCACTATGTTATGATATATTGTTTCTGTGTGTATTTCCTCGTAATTGTATGATCAATTTAATGTTTGTGCATACCTTCTCTTGTAAATTAGTGTATGGAGCCATCATGACTTTGGAAATAGCCATAATTGACTAAAGAATTTGATATCTTTATATGAAGTAACGCTCTATTCCAACCTATGAAATCTAACTCTTTCTTTCAAAAATAGACCTACAATCCAAGAAGCGTCATTCCTCTTTTGGAAAAGGAATAAAATTTGCCATTTTTTAGTACCTTTCAACCACTACAAATATAAAATCATTACCACTTTGATTTTGTAGCATTTCAAGGATAAAGTCCCTGGAAAGTTTCTCCCAAGGATTCTTTGAAATAGCCAATGGCTTACACAACCTAGTTTTGAGCAACACCCTTCAAAATATAATCAATTTTATATCTCTCCATAAATAATTTGACATTGTGGTGCATTTTTGGCCAACAATACCTTTCATGTAGCAAGGCCAACGTCTTATCTACACAAAATTATCCTATTAATCCTCTACCATATAGCTCTCTTGAGATTCTCTCCCATGGAACTCTACAATACACACAATTTCCTTCTTCTAAACAAATATCATTCTTTCATATATAATCCTTAAAGTAACCCTTACCTCCAATCTAGAGCTTTATAAAACTCTTCCATGCATAATTTTTTCAAGATCTATGGCTTATAGATCCTTCATCATTTCCATTCCAACCAACTCTATCATCATAGAATTCAAAAAAAATTCTACCTCTTATTCAATGCATTTACCACCTTGTTAGCTACATTTTCTCTATGTTTGAGAAAAAAAGAAAACCCCTATAGATACTTCACTCACTTCATGTTTCTTTGATTCAAATTTAGTTGACAATTGGTAAATCTAAATACATGATTATTAGCATATTAAATAAAATTCCTTGGTAACAAGTTAGGTCTCTACTTCTCCAAGGCCTAAATAATTCACAACCTACTTGGAAAACCTTTTCAAATATAGGAGTGCCAAAACTAGGGCCTTCATTACCTTCTTTAGTAAGTCCAAACTCTTTCTTTTAACAATTATCCGTCTAAATCCACCATTCTACACAGAATGTTTTAGTGGTTCATAGATCTTGGCTAATGTTCATAATGAACTTCTTATAGAACCTTTTTGACTCATGGAAAATTCTAATCTCTCTAGTGTTGTACATTATTAGAAACTCAATAATTGTCTTTATTTTCTATAGATCCAATACCAATCTATCTTGAGATACCAAAAACCCCAAGTTTACTATTTCCTTTTACGCAAAACTACACTTTAATTTTATACACAAAATTTCCTTCTATAGATTCTCTAAAATCTATCATATGTGTTCAAGATGCTCCTCATTGGTCTTTATATAGTTGATCAATTGTAAAGATTAGTCAATTCCAAGGTTCCTTTGTACCAAGTCATGATAGTGTAGGAAAATCTAAGTATTCTATGTGGTTTTTTTAACAAGGGGGTCTGTTTGGTGAATATCAAACTTGATAGATTCTTACAATCAAAGTACTAACTTTGCTAAAATAGTGGATGAATCGTAGATTTTTACATAAAAATATATCTATTCTACCTTTAACATTCTTCTAACCTATCCCTAATCTAATCTTAATCTAATAGACCACAAAAAAGATTAAAATAAGTTAGGGACTAGAGAAAGATAAACACAAATAAAACTAAAAATTTGATGAAATCCAAATAACTAATAGTGTAGTAACTAGTATGCACACAATAACTAGTAACTAGTAGGCATTAGACATCCCAGTTGTCCTCCCGACATTGTTATGACAATGTTTCGATCAGTGAGAAGAACTGCGTTGGCATTTGACCAGAGCGTGAATACTGAGGCTGTTGTTCGCAACTTAGCCTCTCGATGAACATCCTGCCTGCTGATTCCAAGCGAGCAGTGAAGGCCTAGGAGCCTCTTTTGTTGCATCAAAGTCTTTAGTAGAGAAATGTAAAGTTTGACAAGCAAGATTTTTAAAAACTAACACACTATGTGAGATTATTCATGAAATTTATAATCAATGGAATGAGGTGAACAAGGCCACCTACAAGGCTTCATTCATTGAAAGATCATTGTTAGCACATGTGATCTAATTAATCTCAAGGGATGGAAGCTACTACTAAGTAGAAAAGATAAATAAATGAAATAGTTGATTAAGATATCAAGTTAAAGAGCCTAATGATTTAAAGTGAGAAAAGTTGCAAAAAATAAGACCTATAGATTATCTAAATGAAGAAATTGAGATACACTTTGATATAACCTTTGAAGCATGTGATAATGACACATTGCTCAAGTTAAAATCTAGGACCTCTCTTAGATTGACACAACAATTCTCTATAAGCTCTAAGGGCTAAGCAATAAAGAAAAGATGGATTTGGTGAAGACATTATAAGCCAGATAAGTGTCCTTTCTAAAAATAAATGAGGCCTTAGACATGGACAATTAGATTTCAAATCTAAAGCTCAATAATAATCTTACTTATAAATTATTAATTACTTCACTCAACATGACAACAAAGTGGATGCATTACAAACAATATAAAATATGGTTGAAGTCTATAAAATTTTATAAAATAATATTTATAGATGTATTGATTTAAAATTTGAGGGAATTCAACAAAAGAAAAAAGGTTGGCAAACATTAAACTCCAATTATATTTCAATGTTGAATAAGCTTATATAAATCAATACAAGTGGAATCCCTCTAGAATTTAGAATAGAATTAACTAGAATTATAACTCACTAAAACTTCTGTTGTCTCTTCTTGATGATTTCAAGGACAAATTCCACTTTGGAATCAATATTGATGTTGTAGTGGTGAACTGGTTGAATGTCACAAACGTTTTTAAAGCTTTCAACCTCGTGGTATTGTTAGATGCATTTATAAAATAAAATAGTCTTGATTTTTATGTTTATTTATTCACACAATTGATGATTATCACCTAGTCATCATTTCTTCTAAAAAAAAAGTAAGACAAGTTTAACTACAACAAAAAGTTTGAATAATTCACTAGGATCTTGATGAAGATGGTTTTAATTTTTGGCCCTAGATTGTTGTTCTATAATGTTGTAAGGGATGGACCATTCAATTAATTTATATTATATTTCATAGAGAAGATTAATTTTAGGAATAACACTTATAGTGGCACGCCCACATTTGATATATTGTAATTGAACAAGTTATGCAATTCAAAAGAACTCGATTAAGATGATATAGTAATAAGACAAGTTCATAAAGGAGAATTAGGGTTATGCCAAAATCCCTTACATATTCTAAGTACATCCCTTTAGCTCAAGAAGTCAAAGAATCAATCTTTGGGGTCCCAACATGATTCATGCAGGTAGTATTAAGGATCTTTAAAAGTTGGCACCCAACAACATAATTTGGTGTTACTCAAGATAGAAGGATCATGGAAGGGGGATTGGGGATACCCATCCCAACATACCAAAAGAGAAAGAACATTAGAAAAATATCAAACTCATAAATATGAAAAAGGTAATGTAATGTAAAATATCAAAGTTCATGAATCGAGAGTACCCCATAACTCATGCTCAAAGAAAAAAAATACAAGCATCCAATTGCATCTCCAATTATGAATAGATATACAAAGGAAAATTTTATGAATTAAAGACTAGAGATACTATAACACATGCCACAAGAAACTCAAATAAAGATATGCCCAAACTTGTGAACATGAAAAACATAGCATAGTGTAAAATGTTAGAGATCAAGTTCTAATCAAGGATACCACAAAACTCATGCCCGAAGGCATTTGGACAAAGGGATGACCAAAATAATGACTCCAAAAAGGAATGAAAATCTAAGCATGAGACTCATGGATTGAGATTCATCCCTAACATTTACCCAAATCAATTAAACAAAAGTATATCCACATATTTGATTCGGTATATATACATACATATATATATACACTCTTACCTCTAAGGAATTTAAATAAGGATATGGTTAAAATAAAAGACTTAAAAAGTAACACTATGCAAAATTTGAGGGTTCAAGAGTTATGAATACCTTATAACTTGTCCCAAAGGGAACCTAACAAAAGTAAAAATGAAACCATGAGCCAAAGAGAAAATGATTAAGGAATCAAGGTCAAGGATTGATAAAATTCATAACCCAAACTAAAAGAATCATGCTAGAGGTATTCACACATTTTTTATTTCAAAATCTAAATATATTGGAAAATGATCAAGAAATCATGATTAAGGATACCGAAGAATTCATGCCAAAAGGCATTCAAATAAAGGGGTGATATAAAAACTATGACTTAAAGGGATCTAAAAATTCTTAGTATGGGAGTTGTATCAAGGGCCCCAAAGAAGTTATCCCTCAAGCAAGGTGGAAAAACAAACTGTACAATCATGACACCAAACATGAGTGTTTTTGGGAGCATGATGTCACCAAGTAAAAAATATCCTTAAACTTTGATAAGACCCAAAATTGGATTTGATAGAGGAAAAGGAAAAAGGATATATAGGGCATGTGAAAAACATAAACATAAATAGAAATAATGAAAAAAAATAAAAAATCCACCAAATAGCGAAACCAAATACCCTAACCACCAACCAAAATGTACAAAGAGTGAACCAATAAAGAAAACACATACTTGAAAATGCCATTAAATAACTAGAGGAGTATGAAACCATACCAAGCTAGTGACAAAGAGAATTAAAAGATCATGAAGAACACTTAGTAAACACATGTAGAAAACACACACACACACACTCCAATAGCTCCTCACAACATGAAAAATGTATATTTTTTCATGATGAAGAAATAAATCACCAAAGCTCAAAAATATAATAGAAAAAATTAAAACTGATCAAAAGGAAACTCAAATGTAGATAAAAATAAATGCATGTATGCAAGAAAAAATCCATAAATATAGAATTAAGGGTAGGTCAAGATTAGGTCAAATCCCTTGCCAAGCATTAAATTTTGGACATTATGTGTAATGTAATAAATAATGTAAGACTGGTAATCTATAGAGGAAACTCTAAAATTTAACAAAGGTGATGCATTGAGCCCTTGACAACACTAGCTCTAATAAATGTCAATGTTTCAAAGATTCGTTTACTTTCATGCAAAAATGACAAACACTAAAAATATGACAAGATATAAAACACTCAAAAACAAAGTAGGAAACAAAGAAAAAATAAAAACTTGACCAAAATCAAATAAAAGGAGAAAACATTGAAATCTCACAAAATATTCTAAGTTTTTCCTACTTTTTTGTCCATTTTGAGTTTCCTCTAACCTTATTAAGTTTTCAAACTCCTTGAAACCACAACAAGAACCTTGTTGATGTTTTGGCCGATTCCCAAACTTTCTAACTTCCCAATAAATAGTTTCTCTTACACTTGTCACTACTTCCAAGTGTTTCAAAACTTCCTAAAGTGTTAATAAAGTTCATTTCAAGCTCAATTTTAATATCATTAGGTTCATAGATTTGAAAAATCATTAAAACATCAATAAAGGTTCAAAATTAAAATATCAACATTTTGAAAGGTTGATTTTTTTTATAAATGTTAATAGAGCTTAGCGAAAATAAAAAATATTAATAAGATTAAAATATAAGTCATAAAGAAGGGTTTCCTTACTTTGTTAAGGAAAGTGGGGTATGTATGTAAGGCACAATAAAAATCTTGGGTTTGTCAAATCAATCTCATGTTTGATGCCTACACAAAATGGAAATTTCACCACAAAGTAGAATATAGTTTAGTCCCTTGACTAATTTTAACTAATTCCATTCATTTTTAGATTTTTGATGTATTTATGACAATTAAATTGGAATGCATAATTAAAGATTAAATCAATGGTTTATTTATATCATGCATAATTAAAGATTAAATCAATGGTTTATTTATATCATGCATAATGTCTTTTTATGTATTTTGTATGTTGTTACAAAAGAAAGTGATGTGAAGTAGAAAATAACCTAACATAATCTAAAAATCTGTGAGGACTCTGGGGTGTCAATGTGCCCACTCAAAATTTTGGGCGGTTTCAATGCTTGCTTTATCTTCAGAAGAGAAGGGCATATGCACAAGGATTGCTCCTTAATCTAGAACAAGAAGCCAAAAAATGTGAAAGGAAACCCTAATGTTAACCTTGGAGGGGTCTCAACCGATGTACAGGCTTTTGAGGACTCTAACTCTACCTAGGACCCTGTGCAACCGGTTGAGGCCTCTAACCCTAATTCAAAGTCAATTGAAGGCACCCAACCTGCAAGTGATAAAAGTGTGGGTGATTTAGTCAATATCTCGGTCGCACCTATTCAACCCCTACCAGTAGTTCCCCTACTATCGTTCCCTCCAATTCTTTTAGCACCCTTGAAATAGGAGATGATGGAAAGGGCATCTTTGAGCAGGTGATTACCCTCAAGGAGCGTGATTTTTCATCCCGTCACCCCTGTCAAGGCTCTAAGCTTGAGAACCCTAGAGATGCTCGGCTTCTCCAAAAGTAAAATGCCCAATAGTTGGCCATGAGGTAGATAAGGAAAAGAATTGAGGATAATTACATCAAGCATGAGCTATGACCCAATGCTAACCTTGTTTTAAAGCTAATGCAAGGCTCGAACCGCTTTGCTATTAGGCTGGAGAAGAAAAACCAGGAAGTGGGTGGGCCCGTGAGTTTGGTTGAGAGACCTAGGGACCCCCCGCAAAAGAATGAATATTCAAATGTTAGATTCCTTGTCACTCATGGTCTAACCTACACCCCCACTCCTGAGCCTAGCCCTTCCCAATCTCTTATCGATTTGGATTCCACTGTCACCCAACCTCTTGAGAATACTCTTGATAGAGAGGATTCTAAGAAAGAGAAAGGTTGTATTCCTAACAAGACTATTGAGTGTAGGGGTTTTGTAAGAGAGGAAAGGAAACCCATTGTCCCTAGAGGGGACATCGACAATGAAGTAGAATGTCACCCAAGGGGAACCCATTCAGGCTCCACAACAAAAAAATGGACCGGGGAGGCCAAGAAAAAATAAGAACTCTATACAAGTTGGAAAATCCCCAATTATGCTCAAGACCAAAAGAAAGAAAACAAGTCTAGTAATTCAATCACCCTTGGCAAAGAGGGTGGAAATAGAGGACAGGTTCCCTAAATGCTTCAAGCTATTTAGGAATGAACAAGGGGATTATGCTATGGTGATTGATAATGAATTTTAATTGTGTTTCCTAGAATGCTAGGGGACTAAAGTCCCCTGACCAAAAATATATAATTAGGAGGTTTTTAAACCTAATCAAAAGAAAAGATTGTGTTCTGATGCAAGAAACCAAGGCGGTCAGATTTACCCTAGAAAACAATCTTAAATTTATATGGAATGGGGTTGTCTCCTTCTCTACCTCGCATGAGAGGGGAAGAGGTGGGGCATCTATCCTTGTGGCTAATTATTGGTCCCAGCTAATCACTGATAGTGACACCTCACCTTGCAATAGGGTGGTTTGGGTAACCTTTAAAAAGGATGACTTGGCCTTCGGTGTTTGTTCTATCTATGCTCCTAATGATCACATAGATAGGGAAAAGTTGTGGCAATGGCTCGTCACACTCTCAGATATCCCGTGGATTATAGGGGGAATTTAATATTGTGGAGCTGGTTGAGGATAAGTGGGGGGAATTGATATGTCTTGGAAAGGAAATGAGAAGTATTTGTGGTTCAGAATGAAGCACAAGCTCAGCCTTGTCGATCCCATGGAAAGAGGGAAGAGTGATTGCAAAGGACTCTAGTACTCCTGGTGCAATGCACAAAAAGGGGGAAATCGAATTTATTATAGGTTGGACATGATCTACACCAACAAGATTTTTTTCAATTTTGTCCCCAATGAAGATGGGGTGAAAGTGTGTATATCCCTACACACTTTCTAATCACCACCCTATTAAAGTTGAGCTGGCTTTATGCCAAGGAAGAGCAAAAGAGACAAAGAAGGAATCACCCTTATCCTGAACACAGGCCTATTAAAAGTTAGTGACTGTAGGGATGCAACTACATCCCTCAAGGAAATTAACAAGTGGCTGTTAAAAGAGGTAAGTGCCATGAAAAGATGGAACACAAATGTGGCAAGTTGGAAGAAGCTTTTTCAAACAATTGGCAAGAAAAGGGTCATGGATGAAAGGCGGGAAGAAAATGAGCTACAAGATGCCCTCCTAGATGTAGAAAGTAAGTTGCAGAAGGCACCAGGGGATGTTCTGTTGAGTGATGAATTAGTAAAGACCAAAGATAGTCTAAGAAAAATTCAAATGCACAAAGTGAATGGGTTAAAAATTAGAGTTAAGCTCAATTGGCTATCTTGTGGGGATAAAGGGCCCAAATTCTTTATCAAATACCTAAAGGAGAAGAGTATAAAAGAGTAGATAGATCAAATCTGGGATGGGGAAAGGTTGATCACTGATTAGAAGTAGATCATGAATCAATTTCAATCTTTTTACAGTTGTCTCTTTACATCAGAAGGGGGTTCAGACGAGTGTCATAAGACGAGGGATCTTTTCCAAAAGCTTATTCCAAAGAAAATAGTTGGGGAGGACATTGCAAAGCTGTAGGCACCCTAACTAAAGAGGAAATTGTCAGAGCCATTGCATCAATGAGAAATGATAAATCACTTAGTCACGATGGGCTGCCAATAGAATTCTACAAGTGCTTCCCCAATTGGTTGAGTGAGGACTTACTTCAGGTCTATGAAGAGGCTTTAAAATTTGGGATCCTGGGGAAAAAAATCAATAAGGAATAATCAAACTGCTGCCTAAAGGTGGAGAAAAAACGCTCATCACAAATTGGAGGCCAATCACACTCTTAAATGTTTCATACAAGATTTTGGCTACACTTTTGACCAAAATATTGGACATACTTCCTAAATTTTTTAATGGCACCTAAACAGGCTTTATTAAAGGAATATACATCCTTGAAAATTTAATCACTAGCTACCTAGAGGCTATGCAATGGGCTAAGGTGTCCCAGCAAAAAGTGGCAATGCTACTATTAGATTTTGAAAGGGAGTATGATAGAGTGGAGTGGGATTTTCTAAGAAGCATCCTATGGGCCTTTAGATTCCCAACTCTATTTTGTAAGATGGTGTACATCCTTCTCAAAGATGCTAATGCGCATGTGGATGTAAATGGGGCACTCTCTAAGGAAATCAACTTGGAAAGGTCTATCCGGTAGGACTGCCCACTTGCCCCTGCCCTTTTTTTAATAGCTTTTGATGCTCTCTATTTTCTACTAAGGAAGTCTATAGTTTCACCCAAGGTAGGGGGCATCAGGCTTCTAAATGAGGAATAATTTATTAATGTCCAATGTGCAGATGATACTGCACTGTTCCCATAATTGGACAAGCAAAACATTGAGTCTCTAATGGTAAAACTAGAAGTATTTTGTAAGGTCTCCAAGGAAAAAACCAATCAGTCCAAATCTATTGTGCTAGGATAGGATAATAAAGGTCTAGATTGGTTCCAAGGTTTTAGCTTTCAGTGGGGGGGCCCTGATCTCCTGGTGAGATACTTGGGTATCCCTTTTGTGGTTGATCCAAACCTAAAGGAGATGTGGGGATAGATCAAAAGTAAATTTGACAAGAAATTAGAGAATTGGAACAAGTATTATCTCTCCCTCGCAGGGAGGGTGCAAGTCTACCAAAAAATCCTTTCTTCATACATCATTTACTTCACCTCATTATGGTTCTTCTGCAACTATCAAGTTAATGAGATCCAAAAGAAGATAAGAATTTTCCTCTGGTCAGATGGGAAAGGGAAAAGAAACAAGCATTTTGTGTTTTGGGATTGGTGTTGCTTAAATAAAATGCAAGGTGGGTTAGGTCTAAAAGACCTAAGACTGCAGGGCATTACCTTGGCAACCAAGTGGATTGTGAAAGCCTTTGAAGGGAATGAGCCTTGGAAAGTGTTGGTAAGGCATAACATTAGAATGACTATGCCCAAACAAGCAAAAGCATGCAAGTTGCTTCCCTTGAGTGAAATTCTCTTGAGTAATTTTTTGATGTCCCTAGCTGGATCTGGGGTTTTTAAAAGCCTCTAGAAGGCCTGGGAGCTAGTCAAATGTAATGCCTATTTCCATGCTAGTGACATCTCCCTAAGGAATAATAGTAAGTTCCAATCCTACAATTCCATTTGGTGGAATGTCTTCCATAAAGACAAGCCACTTGCTTTGATGCAAGGGTGTTTGGCTAAGAAGTGGTACCAAAAAGGTACCCAAACCTTTACAGATATCCTAGCTGAAGGAAAAATCAAACTGGAATGATTTGGCAACTGAATTTGATCTCCCGATCTCAAAATTTAGAACCTACTCCACACTTGCAAAAGCTTGCAAGGATTCCACCTTGCCCTTGGATGCTAACAGGATCCCGGATCTAGCTAATGAGATAGTTTGGAAAGATGGGGGACCCATCTCCAAGCTTAAAGAAAAGGTTGTTTATAGAGACCTAACTTGTGTTAGCACTATCTTTGAGCATCTTAATTACTGTTGGAATTTAGAGATGGATAATAATGATTGGCATAAAGTACTAATAGATGTTTGGTGCAGTGGGCTTGAGCCAAAAAAATCTTGTTTTAGGTGGCTTGTTCTATTGCAAAGAATTCCTTTTAAATCTAATGGGCATGAAGTGGATATATGCAATATACATGTAAAACTCCTAAATCGGTAAAACATATTTTATTTGATTGTCTCTATGCTAAAAAAAATTGGAATTTTTTTTATTCCAATCTCAGAATTTGGGATAATAGTGATAAATTGATGTGGTTTGATGTTCTAATGTGTAACAAAAAATTGAGAAAAGAATGCCAAAATTTATGGATTTTTCCCTCTAATGAGATTATGTGGCACAAATGGAAAGCAAGGTTCATGATGAAAACTTCATGCATACTAGGAGGAGCCTTGCTGAGTTTTCAATAAAACTTACCTTTCTTCATGTTATCTCGTAGGTGTCATTGCACATTGAGATCTCCCTGCCCAAATTTGTTAGCTTGATCAGAGATGGATCGACTAGGATCAAAAAGGCTAAAATTAGATGTGGGCATGTGTGCCAACTGGAGGGAGAGGAACATGAGATCTTCCTAAAAGACATAAATGTATTCCAAAGGGAATTTAATGTGACAGTAGCAGTGCAAGGTGGGCATAGAAGGATCCCCCCAGCTAGGCTAATGCAAAGTGATGAGCAGTTCATGGTGGGAGGGGAGGAAAGTGGATCGGTCGAAGAGGAAAATACCAGCAAGGCTATAGATGGGAGCTAGACAGGCGTGGTCTCAACAATTTTGATCTTGCAGTTCCTTTTTGAATATGCAATAAAATAAAAAAAGTTTATCTTTTTTGTATATGATGGTATATAAACAATGAAAATGGATAGTTAGCATATATAGCATTGTATTTGTAGACATCCAAATTTGACCACTCTCACATGGTCAAACTCGTCTACTTTATTTGTCTATTTCATTAATATCAATTAAATGATTTATTTAATTAATATTTCACCTTCTTCCTAAGGTTCCTAAAGTATTTAATTTAACAATTAAATACTTTACCTTACACCTTTTCCTCTCTAAATTAAATAAGCATATCAATTTATTTCATTTAGTCATTTGACCTTTTTGAAAAAAATTAATTATAAATTCTTTTTTTTTCTCTCCTTGTCACATCCTCCATAACCTTCTTCTAATTTGGATTAAGTTAATTAATCCATGATTAGGATGTCCACACCTTAATCAGGATTAATGTCACATCCTCCATATTCTCCCACTTGCTTCTAATCTCTCATTAATTTTCTTAATCATGTATTTGCACAACCTTAATTTAATCCCCTTGCTACATTTAGCATACCTTTTTGGTCAACCTTCACATTTTCCATACTTGGCATAGACCCTCTTCCCCATGTGAATTTAAAATTCACCTTTTATTCCTCCAAGGATTCTCCTCTTCCCCATGTGATCATTGAAAGGTCACATAAAGTCACATGAAGCCAATAACCTTCTATTATAAGGACCTTGTTTTATCCACAAGGTACTTTTCAGCCTCCCTCATAAGAACCTTGTCTTATCCACAAGGTGCTTATCATATGAATTTAAAATTCATATTTATTTTCCCAACCACCTTATCCACTTCAATCATATGAATTAAATATTTTCATTTATTTCTCCAACCAATTCTCTCTTCCCCATGGAGATTTTTTGAGGAATACTAAAATTCCTCATATGTCACTTTCATTCTCACTTGGAGACAAGAAGCTCCTTTTTGAGGAAATATTCTCCCCTCCAAAGGTACTTTCAAAGTACTTGTCCTTCTTCCACATCACTTATCCTTCCTCCACATCATTTGTACCCTTTCCATCTCACCATGTCCTTTGGACACTTCATCCTCCACATGGCGAGATGTGAGGACTTGTGAGTCCTCAACTCACCATAGCCCTCCATCTTGGCCATGATGGCTCAATCCTAACTGTTGAATTCTCTAGAGAATTCAATTTCTTCTACAAATACCCCCTTTCTCATTCATTCATTTACATTAGGCATTCCATCACTCTTATGCTCTCAAGCTTTCAAATCATCAAACACTTCTTTGCATTCAAGCCATTTTGCATACTTACCTTCATTCCACCATTATTGCATACTTAGTTTAGCTCTCATCCTCTTGCATCCATTTTTCATCACCTTTCCATCAAAGGAGCACACAACCAAATTTCAATCAAGGGCCAACCAAGGAGATCAACACAAGCAAAGGTATAATCACTCTCATTTTTATCTTTCTTTTGTGCTTAACTTAGGCTAATCATTGAGGTGGTCTTGTGTTGTTTAAAATGCATTTTTAGTTTGTTTTGCATATTTAGAAGTAAAAAACACTTGCACACATTTTTGGCACGCCTGGTGGGACCTACAAATGGGTCCTTTTTTACTCTCACATTTTTTATTTTTTGACATTTTGTAGGTTCAGGTGACATAGAGGGCGACTAGGCCCTCAGATAGGTCACCAGGACCTCAAAGGGGTGGCCAGGACCTGCAAAGAGGTGACCAGGACCTGAAAGGGGCGAGTAGGCACAGACACATACGCCTGTCTAAAATAGAATTGCAGTTTAGCTCTTTGTTTTGACTAGAGGGGCAGCGAGGACCTGCAGAGGAGCAACAAGGACCAGAAGAGGGGCGACCAGGCCCAGACAGAGTCTTCTGTAAGGTAAAAACAACATTTTAAATCATTTTTACAGACCGTTTTCTGTCATTTTAGTTATTACTAACCCCCTAACTCATGTTGTTGGTGATTGTGAAGGTTTTTACTAGCGTTTGTGGAGGTATTTTATGCTTGATGAAGAACAGTGGTTAAACTACTAACACATTTATTACAGGACGAAAATACTAAAACTTTTAGTTAGTTGTTTACTTTCATTTTTGCACTAATTAGGTACATAGTCTAAGTAGGGGAGTCAATAAATTGTATGATGTGTTTGTAAGTAAGCTATTGACGTTTCCAATCCCCTTGCACCATTTGGCGATCTTGGGTAAAGAGAAATCGTAGCTTACTTAAGTCCTTTATGTTACCCAAGGGGACGTTATATCATTCAAGCTTTCCCCTTGCACTTCGTGTGAGCCTGGGGAGTAGCTGAAAATGGTTAGTTCTCTCTTCTTAGTGGGACCTGATTGGGGATTTCATCACCCTAAGGGATGATCCTGACCATGTGTACTGGCGGGGTATATAAAGGGGGGAGAGCCAAAGTTGTACCCCAATCTAGTCATGTCATGTCTGGCAGAGCGTCGAAGCTAGGGTGATACCTAGATAGATGTGAAGAGTTGGTCTGATCCTTCAGTATCTTGCTAGGGTTCCTGACTCACGCTTGTGACGGGTTGGTGTTCACGATTGTGCCTCACGTATCGAGCATATATCGAGGACTCCCTAGATTGCCTTGTTTAACCTAGTTAGAGAACTGTGTTGACCATACCCTTCATACTAATCATAGGATTGTACTGCTTGAATTGTCTTTTCAGTGAAAAACCAGTGCATAACTTACTAGTCAAGTTAGTCTTGCCCTTTTCCTTGCTATTTGAAGTGTTTTCTATCCTTTTCCATAGTCATTTTTCCTAAGTCAAGTTCAAGTCTATTGACAGAGGCGAGCACACCCTTTCTAGGGGTGATCCTAACCTCAAGAGGGGTCACCCTGCCCTCTGTCTCAATCATTTTCCAATCTGTTTGAGTCAAAATTGTCCATCTTTCACCCAGAGGGGCGGCCAAGCCCAATCGAGGGGTAGCCAGGCCCAGTCTAGGGGCATCCAGGACCTCAGAGGGGCGGCCAGGACCTGCAGAGGGGTGACCACGCCCAAACAGTTGTTTCTACACTCTGAACAGTCAGTTCCATCTCCCATTCCATCATTCCGTTAATCCATTTTCCCATTCCGAGCATTCGTTCCATCATTTCGCCAATCTGTTTTCCCATTCCAAGCATTTGTTCTATCATTCTGCCAATCGGTTTCCCCATTTCAAGAGTTCATTCTCCCATTCCATGAACTCGTTTATCCATTCTGTGAACCTATTCATCCATTTAGAGAGTTCATTTGGCCATCTAGGGAACTTGTTTCATTGTTTAGGGAACCTATTTTTCCATTCAAGGAATCCATTTCATTGTTTAGGGATCTCGTTTCACCATTTGAGGAATCGTTCAATCATTTAGTAAATTCGTTTCATCGCTTATCAAGCTCGTTTACCCATTCTAATAGCTCGTTTGACCTCATTTTTTATTTAAACAAGTCCAAAAACCATTCAGGCGACTAGGACCTAAGAACAAGCGACCAAGACCTAGGAACAAGCAACTAGGACCTAGGAATAGGTGACCAAGACCTAGGAACAAGTGACCCAGACCTAGGAATAGGTGACCAAGCCCTAGGAACAGGTGACCTTGCCCCTTGCATAAGCAACCCTACTCAATCCAGAAAATCAAATAGTTGGGGACCTAAAACCTTGTCGTTTGTTGTGATCTAAACACTTTCATCCCCTTATGCTCACTTGTAATTGATCATTTATTCCATTTCTAGTTTCCTAAGGTCATTCAGTCATCACCTACATCATATAGGCAGTCTTAGAGCATCTTTAGGTTGCATCGTTCATCATCATTTTCTCGATCTAAATTCCCTAAACATTATTTTAGAGGTTATTATCTGAATTGACCTAGGCGTCCAAATCTGATCTTTATCCTACAAATCAGTTATCGTCCTCATCCCAATCAATCCACTTCCATCTTGAGGTGGATTCGGTGTCGTAAGTCATCACCCTCAGCCCAATCAATCCATTTCCATCTTGAGGTGGATTTGGTGTCGTGATCCTCTATCTATCCTTCAATTCGATCAACCAATGCCTTAAGTCACCTAGGGTGATTTCTGAATTGGATTTAGAATCCCTTACATCATCCATCATCTAATCTTTTATGTCGTTTCATCAACCGATCTTGATCCATCATCTAATCTTATCAATTTTTTTACCAATCAATCCTTATCCAATCTCAATCCTATCCAATCATCCAAATCAACCCTTATCCAATTATCCGATCTCATCATCTAATCAATTGATCAATCTTTTATCCAATCCAATCAATCCTCCAACCATCACCCAGTAGTTTTGCATTTTCATGCCCGTTCAGACAAGTTCACAAACCAAGAAGAAAATGGCACAACAACAAGGTCAAGGTTCCTAGTCAAACATCCCTCAAGATCCTAACAATGGGGAAAACATCTCTCAAGATCCTAAAAATAGGGTAAACATCTCTCAAGATCCTAACAATGGTGTGAACATCCCTCAAGACCCTCATAACAGTGCTTTGTCACAATCTAACACCGACAGTCAAAACACTTCACTATCGAGTGATGAAAACATGATCAATCAGCCTGAAGTCACCATTGATGAATACCTAAGCAAACCCACTAACATTCAGATGACAGACCACCTCCTCGATGAGCGTGGGGATAAGATCCTTGCCACTCTACTCATGAAGGGAGTGAAACCGCCATCTGGTTTTGACATATCACAATAAACCGACACCGAGGCCCCTCTAGTGCATCAAGACTCGCAAAATGTTCCCATAAATTCCTATGTTCCTGAGGGTACACCCATAGATAACTGGTATCATCCTGAGTTTGGAAATGTTGTGATACATCAAGTTGCCAATTATCCTCTCCTTCAATCCGTAGCCTCTACGACACCATCCAATCCTTATGATCCCTGTGCCTATGGCATGCCACAAAACATCCTATCTTCTCCACCACTCCCACCTCAGTATCCTGGTTAACCACCTGTCAACACTAGGGGAAATCCCTTTCTTGCATCAAAACCACCACCAGGATCGACACCCATAGGCAATCTCCTACCACCCCCTCAGGGTAATACTTCAACATTCCAACAACCTCATGTTAATCCTCATCAATCCATTGCTTCATAGGCACCGCTGCAGCATGCAACTATCCCCTCACAAGAACCACCACAACATACCACTGTTGTTTCCATCCCCATGCAACAACATCATCAACAAACTCTGCAATAGAATGTTTCAATTCTACAATAGAACATGCTGCAACAAAATGTTTTGAACCCACAATAGCATACTATCGCTCACATACAACCTCCTCTTCAAGCAACACAAACTACATCACACCCTCAACAACCACCTCATGGTTCCTCTACAACAATCCCACAAAAATAGCACATCCCATCTCACCCTCCTTATCAACAATCACATACGCACGTTCCCACACAAACACAACATAATCCTCTCGCACAATGTCTCTACCATCCATCTAGCACATACACCGCTTATGCTAAACCAAATATCCATGTGGCCTCTCAGAATCCACCACAGACTCAACCACCACTTTACACTAATCCTCCCCAATCACACACTAATCCCTACCATCAAACTGTCAATCCACAACTGACGTCGTATGCTACACAACAACCAAACGTTGCTTATAATTACCAATCCAATCCATATTACACTCAACAACAACCATCCTATCAACAAGGTGCTTCATCCACCTCTTTCTACCAACAACTATCATCACAACAATAGGGAACTTCCACATCCTTGTACTACCAAGCTCCACACAATGCCCCATCCACTTCATATTATCAGCAACAGCCACCTTAGCAATAGGCACCCTCCTCCTCTTATTACCAAAATCAGTCATCATCCTATCCACCTTACGTTAATCCATAATCCGCTTATGCTAATTAGTATCAACCTACACACTCATATGATCCCAATGCTTTCCTCCCATCTTCATCACATCCATATCCACCCAATCCGTCTAATCCAACTCCACCCGTCAATAAAGAGCTAGAGGAGCTCAAAGCTACATTGAAAGACCTAAGTTTGAGGTGATTTTCCCATATGCGTTTGATTCTTCGATTTCACTCATTCCCTTTTTGAAGCATTTCGAGATACCCAAGTTTGACAAGTATACGGGAACTAAAGATCCAAAGGCCCATCTACAGGAGTTCTATGCACAATGTCAAGATTTCCAACATAATGACAATTATCTCTTGTGCCTATTCCCTAGAAGCTTAGGAGGGTCAACCTTAGATTGGTTCATGGGTCTCAAGAAGGGGACAATTTCTTACTTCACTGATCTTTTTGAACAGTTTGTCAGACGATTCTCCTTTAATTTGGAGGACATTGACACTCTAGACCTCTTGAAAGAGAAGCAATGTGATGGAGAAAATTTTGCTAAATACTTGCAAAGGTGGCGAGTTTTAGCTAGCCGTATGAAATCCCCTCCTAGCGAGAAATAAATGGTCACCTTTTGTGGCTAATGCTCATCCCGAAATGGCACATGCTCTTAATATTCATTATGTCACTACCTTCGCAGAGGTTATCGAAAAGGGCCCCATCATTGAGAGAGCGCTTGTTGCTAAAGGGAAAATTAAATTGTACAACTTAGATAATGACAAGTCATCTGGTGATAAATCTCGTTACTGGAATAAGAACAAGAATGCAGTCAATGATGGTGTCACTAATACTAAACATGTTCAAGTGGCCAATACATCCTAGAAACAACAACCATCTATGCCCAGTGCCATATCTGTGCCAAGAGGGGCACCTCGACCCCCTCAACAATCCAATCAAGGCAATGGTAAGTTACGTCAATACACTCAATTAGGAGAACCCTTGAGCGTTGTCTTCAATAGGTTGTTACAGGTCAATTATCTGATTACATATCCTGTGACCAAGCCACCTGATGAATCCAAGCCTAAACTAGCCTAGTTTAAAGAAAATGAATATTGTGAGTTTCAAAAGATTAAAGGGTATACCTTAAATAAGTGTTAGAGTCTAAAAATGCACATCCAAGATCTCATAGATCGAGGTGACATACATGTGGATGTGAACACGACACCTTTGTCCAATGCTCAGTTACAGATATATCAAAATGCTTTCCCCAAGCACTACCAAGGTCCTAGCACATCCAACACAAATCTTGGACCTAGTAACAATAACAACTAGGATAACAACACTAATAATATCACCTACAAGAATGTCCCGCTTAACTATGAGACTCTTATCACGCATATTGGGCAAGTGGAACCACGTGTGTCTATGATACATGTCAAAGGAAAGGAGCCTCAATGTGTTTTTACCACTCACCGCACTCGCATTACTATCCCTAGAGCCTTCGCGTTAGCCTCATCACCTCCTGTGAGCTCTTAGTATAACATCCTTGACCAAAGAGAGCCATATATCCCACATTTAAAGCGCATTTATAAAAAGAGCATTCATTAGTAGAATGCAAAGGATGATAAGCACGACCTTATTTGAACAGGATCTGTTCTGGAGGTTGTACTACTTGATCTGCGTATCAAACTCAGACAAACACACAAATCTGAACGATGAACTAAGGCTCTCAGGCCAGAGCGCGAATACTGAGGCTGTTCCTTGCAACTCGCCTCCCGATGAACGTCCTGTTCGCTGATTCTAAGCGAGCAGTGAAGGCCTGGGAGCGTCCTGACAGATTACCATATCTTTTTCGGGTATCAATACTCCGTCGACTGTCATCAAATAAGAGAATCTTCAGGCAAAATAATTGTACGGAAAGGTGGATATCAGATACAGTGATTCCGTGATATAAGCATGCAACATATAGAACACTGCAAGGACGCTTGGGTAATCTTATGGAGGGCTTCATAAAAATTCTTTGTTAGGTAATAGGATACAGACTGTTCTTCCAAATCAGTGATTCTCTCATTTCTTCTCTTCAGGGCAGCAAATATAATATATGGGGGTGAGCAATCTTCTTTCATTGGTGGTGTTCACACCTACTCTACTCATGTTGCTTCTACCGTCTACACAGCGTTAGGGTAATCACTATTATTAGGAAAAAAACCTTCCATATTACGGAAAAAGCCTTTCCATCATTAGTAATCCCAAAAATGTGTAGATGGTATGAATGTTAAATAGCCACAAAAGAAGAGAGATTTATTTTATCAATTTATCTTTTTTTCATTATCATTATGATGATTTGCCACAAGAGGAAAACCCTTCTCTTTTCATGAGAAAGATCCTTATCGTAAATAGAGAGTTAAAATGGAATTATTAAGTGAAAATTTGATATTGTTTTTTTGAAGAAGTCAAATTTAATGGCTTTTGTCTTGCTTCTTCTCTATCCAATATTGAAACACCCAAAAACCTTTCTAATGTTGATTGGGTGATTTTAATACCTCTTATAAAATCATGGTTAGAGCCACAACTATTAGACTTGTAGCAAAGGAAGGGAGAAGAGGAGCTCCAAGGTTGGTTGGGGAGATAGATAGTCACCATCCATGATCAACTTGCTTTGATCTTCCTCTCTTTTTTTTATGATTGATTATCTTTGTTGCATTGGATATTGAAAATCAAATTCCTTTTGTTCTTTTATTGTTGTTTTGTTTAGGCTTTAATTGGTGTCATGTTGTTTTAATTTTAATTTTAATTTTAAAATTGTTTTTCAAGCTATGTAGTCTGGGTATGGGTGGCTTGTCTTGGGTTTCAGTTTTGTGCTTGCATAGATGTATTAAGTGCATCTAAGTGACTGTTGATGGCAAGTGACTTATTTGGTGAAGGAGGGTGTTCGAAGGAAGAAATGAAGAAAGAAAGACATTTAAGAAAGCTTTGTAAGTTGAAGAACCAAAGGAACCTCCTAAAGATGCGGAAATCAAAGTCTGATTTAAAGGAGATGGTCGAGATACCGTTATGGGAGGAGAAGAAGGGCCCAAGTCAAGAACAGATGAAAGAGGCAAGGATCCTCTTTTTCCCAGAGTGCTTCAAGTGAGTCCTAGTTAGGAGATGCTAAATATTGTGAAAAAAGAAGAAAATAGACTTAAGAATATTGCAATTTTTCTTGCTTGTATGGATGTAAATAATCTGCCTTTAAGAAAATTTTTGAGAATTGGTTGAATAATGTTTGGGGTAAGAATCTTGGTATTTATATTCCATTTTATTGAATGATTCAAATAGGTCTCCTTGTTGTGTTTCTGAAAAATCATAACATGCAAAAAAGGGTTTTGAAAAAAGAGTTTTGGAATATTATGAAAAACTTTGATTAAAGTCGTGGCTTGCTCTCCAAAACCCACCCAAGAAGAAATTATGTTTTGCTTTGTGTCTAGATGGCTAAATATTAAGAATTCCCACATTAAATGTTGATGTTCCTACCTCAACTTTTGAAACCTATTGGCAAAACATTACAGGTAGAGGACATTGGGTCTACCTTGCCACATATGGATGCTAGAATTCTTCTGTCTCTCAATATTGGGGTTCAAATTCTTAATTTAATTATTGAATTCTCTTTGGAGGAGAAGATTTTCCAATGTGAAATTGATGCTTTAGGAGGATTAAATTCATGTTTTCTTTGTAAGTCTAATGGGCATAAGAATAGGGATTGCCCAAGCTCAATAAATTTAAAAGAAACCTCAAACCTCGGGGGCATTCTTTAATGTAAATGAGAGTTTTTGGCTCCTCAAAAGATAGTCCCCATTAAAGGGATGGTGGCAATAATAAGGATAAGGAGGAAATTAACAATATTGAAGAGATTCCTTTTGTGGGGGATTAAAAACCTAATGAAGAGCAAATGAATGTTGACAATAATTTTGAAGATATCTTTGAAGAGCCCACATAGAGCAACTCTACAAACTATGAGAAAAAATTGGTTAAAACAAGCGAAATCTCTCCTCTTAAGTCTCCTAAAAATAATGGACCTACTCCTCGTAGGAAAAATGCTCAAGAAATTGTACTAGATAAATTAAAAGAGAAAATTAAAGAAAGGAAAATTGATCAAAGAGACATACTATCAAAACCTCTCAACGATATAGATTTAATAGATTATGAAGGCTTGCCACTTGATCAAAGAAACATATTGTCAGACACTCAAAGGTCTCTAAAAGGTCTAAAAATTTCAAGTATTGGAGTTAGTGGAGCCATTTCCTTAGGTGTACTATGAGTTGTGAGAGTTTTGGACTTTCATGGATTCCCATATCAATATTCCATCCTTTCTATCTTTGACTTCCCTTTTTCTATTGAGTTGTTAGAATTCATCCTCATAGTATTCCCTTCCACTTGGGCCTAATAGTATAAAATTTTTCATCTGTTGGACTTATCGGAGATGTCATACTTGTCATTAAACCCCAAAAGATTGATCCTCGTAGTAAAAAAAGTTTCTAAGTCTTTTGGTGTCAAAATTTTAGGTCCATACCTTAACTAGAGTACATTTTTTTGTTTCCTTAAACTCTAAGGTCCCAATCATTTGCCTTAAATCCTTCACAACACTTGACTTTCAAATTTTCCTTTCCAAGCATTCTTTTCAAATAATTTCTAAAAGTATGATGTTGACATCGTCATATACCATGGTTGTGTGCCTAGGCTTACATACTAAGTCATCATGATGTCATATTTGTATGGTGTTGATTTCATGTTGAACTCGTCATTTTGTCAAAGTTGTGTTGACACCTACTTATTGACAACATGCTTTTGTCCTATTTTTTTTTGTCTTTTGACATCATAATATTAGGCCTTTTCTTGCTAGGTTACCATTTTCATGACATCCTCAAATCTATAATCTCAAAAGTCCTTGTTAAAAAAATCAAGTATTTAATTTTCACCAAAGTTTCAAATTTCCTCATCCCACAATGTATCTCATTCCTTGTCAACCCATTGGGATTTCCCCTATTGGAGTACACCTCTCATCCTCGCCTTGCCATCTTGGCCTTTATTGCCAAAATTTTCTAGAGTATTTTAGAGTAAAAAAAATGGACAAACTTTTACCATGGTTCTTTATTTTCTCCTTCCTCAATTCTTGATTCCCAACTCATTATCACATAGCGTTTCGTTAGAGTTGGGTTTGAAAAATTTATTTTCCATGAGTACCCTTTCCATAATTTTACTAATAATTTAAAAAATCTTCCCAAGTGTTTTGGAGTTGGAGTTTTAGGATTTCCTCTACTCAGGTACTTGTTACGAATAGGATTCAAAACAAAATATAGAAAATAATAGAAAAACAAATAGACAAATATATGTGGTTCACCCAATATGGGCTATGTCGATGAAGAAACAACCAATCCTTCTTATTTCGTCCAAAAAAATGAAGGGATATAACATATAACACATTTGATACAACTTCCTCTTTGCTCTCTCATAGTCTCACACAATTACCACCACAATACTTTTCGATTATTTTATTTTTACTAGTCATAATTATGTTTTACAAGGAAATTATTTTAAAAATTTCTCTTCAAGGGAAGTGCCCTTGAACCCTCACCAAGGGGTTCTCCAAAATAAGTTGTTGTCCCATGGATCCCTTAGCAACAAAAGTGGGGGGGCAAGCCCCTCCACACTCCCTACCCCCGTCAAGTATTATGATCCAAACATAGCTAAACAAAACCTTTGAATCAAAAATTAGGCTTCATTACCAACAATCTACCTCTTGGAGACTGATTTGAATCAAGAAGATAATCAAGCATTATGCCAACAATACTTGCTCCTTGATTTTCTCAATTTCTTAATCTCGTCTGCCTTTAATGTCACTTCTAAGAGTTTTTAGACTTTCTATTATCTTGATACATGTTCCAAGGTATGCCTAACTCTTGAACCCCACCAATTCCTTAATCCATCTTTTTAGGTTTGGAATTTTGCCATTTTTTCTACCTTGGAACTCTTACAAATGTTTCCTTGAAACCTCATCAGCCAATAATTGTCTTTGTATTTCAATTGAGGTTAGTTCATCATACTTTCTTCAAAAAAGTTCTAAGGATGAAGTATTACCAAACCTCAATCCTTAATATCCCAAAGCTATTTTCATTCATCAAGCTTGTTCATTTAGATTTCCCTCATTTAGTATGAATTCTTTCTCACCTCAATCCTTGATACCCCAAAGCTATTTTCATTCATCAAGCTTGTTCATTTAGATTTCCCTCATTTAGTATGAATTCTTTCTCACCTCAATCCCCAACATTCAACACTGTGGTATGATGCATGGAATTTCTCTTATCCTTAAAATTCAAATTCTCGCTTTTTTTTGCTGACTTCCCACTAACTCACTAAATGGCTTGGAAATCCTCATGGATGTTAGAAAAGGACCTAACATGCTCGAATTTTTTTGGGAGTAGACATAGATGTCTTCTTACTACTTGAAGAGGATTAAGCACATTTTTGGCGTGTAATTTTAGTAGTTTCAATGAATGTTTGCTAAAAGTGGTTAGGTTTATCATTTATTGGTTGAAAAGACCCTTCACCTATTAGAAGAACATTCCACAACCACAAGTTTTCACTCAAGTCTCATGGATTTGACATTGATTAGTGCTATGACCATGTCGTATTTATTGTAACAAATCAAATCTTGTAGGGAATGGATTCTTAGACCATCTCAAGTGGTTTTCACCATGGATTTCATGGATTCTTTCATTATCCACATGGAAATTGGGACATGATTGGTGAGAAACTTAATGACAAATCTTCATGGTAGGATTCCACTAATGGTTTGTGTGCTCTTTGATTTGGAGATTGCATTTTTGAGATAGTAGGGTGTGACAATGACATGGATTTCACTTGCATGCTTTTTCAACCACATTTTTCATGCTCTTATTCCAAATTTATGTAAGGGCATTTGAGATTCATTGTGAGAGTGAGGTTTTTTGCATCTATATGGGAAAATATCATCTAGGTCAAGCTTAAAATTGTATTGTAAACTTGTGTATTTGAATGTACCCAAGATTTTTGAATCTGCATAACATTTTATAATTGGTAAGATTCTTGAAAATTAACTCATTGAAAATAAAGAAAATTATTTTAAATTTTAAATTTTTTAAATTTATTTTATTTGCCTAACCACTGTGCAAAGTCCATTATTACAAATTTATACTAAATCTATTGTGATCATGTGATTATTAAAAACCCCATGGGATTGTTGCATAATGTAGTTTATTAGGTTAATGATGTTGTAAGATATTTTCATCAAACATATCTAAAGTAATTTGTGACCAAGAATTTATTTGTAATTACATCATTGATCTAGATGCCTAAAAAAAAGAGATCTATGGTTTTAATGTATAGTAATCCTTTACAAAAAATAAAAGTCAAATCTAAATACATACTCATGTTTTTAAGAGGATTCATCTAAGTTTTCCTAATTTTTTAATCCTTTAAAATATCTTTAGGAATACCCATCCAAGATTGGTAGGTCTCAAAGTGTAGAAGAGGTCTATAAGCCTCTTGTTTGTTGACATTTTCAATCTCTAATCTAATGATAGGTGTCTTACTATTTGATGAAGTTGACCAATCACCTTGTTTATGTCTTGGTAAGAAACTTAGGATTAGGGGTTAGTACAAAAAAGAACACCAACAAAGTTTTCGCTAGATAAACATTGTGTCATTGTGGTATAGTCTTATGTATATAAATTTTTCTTTTGAATTTTCTAGATCATATTTTGTGTATTTTTCTCCTCATGAATTAGTGTAGGAAATGTTTTTACTAACATCTTCCTTTCAAATACATGGAAGGATGTCTTTGTTGAAATCTTAGCACAAAATAGGCTATCTATAAGAGAGAATCATTTCTATTAGTGAGAAATCTAAACTATGGACATGCAACATCTTGTGACCTATGTTTGAAAAAATAGAAAAAACTCATCTAGTAATGAGAAATTATATGAAAAGTGAATTGAACTAGGAAATATAGATTATGAAGCATCACAATACTCAAAATAACTAGGACGAAGGACTTAGCTAGTGACTAATTGAAAACCCAATATTCATATTGTTAAAGTTAACTCCCCAATGGAGTGGTCTACGAATTCATCTATTTTGCTTAATAGCCCTACATTGTCTTTGTTTTCCCTTTTCTAAACATGCTATAGGTTTTTAAATCACACGTTACTCCATTTGCGTGAACATCAAGCATGAAAATTTCCTTCACTAAACATGCTATTAACTTTTTTAGTCACAAACTATTCCATCTACCTACTTGTGCACCAAGTATGAAATAATAATTATTTGAAATACACATATGCATCATTTGACAAACATAAAATATGTTTAGTGTTGTACTCAAAATTATTCTCATGTAAAATTCCATAGTATTGCACCCAAAATCATAATAAAGGATTTAGAGTTACAATAATCATCTTTTGTGGGTTGCCATTTAAAATATATAAGTTTCTCTACAGATCATATGTATTTAAAAATATTATTTTAAGTATTAGACTGTTTGAATGGAAAAATGCATAAAATATGTGTAGTATTGTAATCATGATACAAATACATGTATCGTATTTGAATAAAAATACTAACTAATCACAACCGAAAAAACTACATGACTCTTTGATCTTAAGAGAATTTCTATAAACTCTTTATAGTCTACAAATTAGTTGTTCAAATAAATGATCTTTTTCACTTTAAAACCCACAATTTAAACAAATAAAAGTTCAAGCTATGAGCCCTTCCCTTTTTCTTGCGATCCTTAATATTTTCATTAAAAATTCAAACAAATTAATTAACCAATTAAAATACAAAAAATATTATAGATGGCAAATATATTTAAATATAATATTTGAGATCTATTAAAACGACCCCAACACTACCATAAGAAATCTACACCATATACTATCTTGACGATGACAAAACTGAATAAACAACCCTAAAGAATGAAAGTGCCAAAACCATCATAAAAATTATCATACTATACTACTACATGCAATATTACAAAACCTAAGACTCCACACCAACTGTATTTTAATAGCCAAATTTATGATCAACCTATCTTGATTAAGCACCCAAATGACCAACTACCATCTCTCATATGTCCTATTATATACTTCTAACCCTGACTTGGAACCAACTCCCACTTTGGCCCCCACAAGTTGCTCTACCACTTTTGCCAGCCCTTTAGAATTTAGACCGTGCACCACCACATGTCTACGCTTAGCCCTTTGCAACAAACTATGGTCTAGACAAGGTACTGTATAGCCACTTGTTATTTCCAGTATGCCAACCACCATATTATATGGCATAGAGCAAATTCACCGTGGGAAAATTCACCGTCATGACAAATTCACAAGTAAAATTCACCACCAGCAATTCACCGTCCAAAATTAATCACATTAATATTTTTTAATACATATTTCAAAAACTTTGATTTTTTTTAATATATATTAAAAATATTAATGTGGTTTCCATGAGGGTGAATTGCTGGTGGGGAATTTTACTTATGGTGAATTTGTCATAGTGGTGAATTTTCCCGCGATAAATTGTTTACAGTGAATTTTCATAGAATTGTAGGTTTGGCTTTACCCCAACCAAATTTTAACTCGTGATGTAGAAGATCATGCATGGAGAGTCTTCTTGTCATTTCAATACACACCCCAACTACCACCGGAACCAGACACTCTAGCCTATGAGTAACCTTCACCAACCATAGACGATACACTAAAATAAAATGCAATGCATTATTACCAAATAAACTCATAATAATACCCGAACATGCCACAATCATATGCTTTCATGTAGGGAGAAAGAATCATGCGAAGGGAGGTACTCCTTATACAACTTGCCATCAACCACCTTTGCACATTATCTATGATAATTTCCCTTCAATACTCATTCTTCACTCTTCACATTAATGATGGCACTTTTCTTCCATACATTAGCCTTTGTACTTTATATCAATGAAAGAAGATTGAGAAGCTCCTTGATTTCCTTAAAGATCTGCAAATTGATTTTGTTCCTTATAATAGTGTGTAATTGAAAAAGGCTTTTTTTTATAATTTTTTATAATTGAAGAAAGCAATAAATGGATTACAACAGCGAAACCAAAACAACTGTTAAGAAGACAGCCCAAAAAAGCAAAGATAGCTTTTACAAACACTACCCTACACAGAGAAAAAATTGATAAATACTTCCATACAAACCAACTGCAGCATAGACAGCCATAATAGCAAAAAAGGCTGAATCACAACTAAAAAACTCAGTAGTCAATATACATAGCAGCCTGTTCTTCATTAATAATGCTCTCAATCTTTTAGCTAGAGCCTAGAAAGTATATTCCATGCACTTAGTGACCCACAATTTTGGTGAGATGGTGATTGGGGAAAGGAGTTGTTTATAAATGGTTCTAAGGGGAAGAAGCAGATGCTGCAATCATTAGGCCATCTCCAGTCATTCAAGAAATTAACATGGCATTCCAAGGACAACAAATTACAAAGTTCAGCAGTAAACACTGCAACTTCTTAAAAACATTGCTCCTTGGAAATAATCTTTTACCATAATGTTTCTCTATCCAGGTCTAAAGTTAGCTAATAAGACTATTACAAGGACATATATTTTTATTACTTCCCAACAAATTCAAACTTCTAAGGATAAAACTCCCATTAACATCTCTTAAAATAAAACGTACCCTCACTAAACTAAGATTTACTTTAGAAGCATAATCAAACTTAAGCTTTAATGCTTTAGATGAATTTAACTGTTTCTTTTCCTTACAATTATTTTGATCATGGACTGTCCCTTGGACGAGTAGTAGATGATAGCAATGTCAACCTACCACATAAAATGGTAAGTTTGAATGGGTTCTATTGACATCTCAAATTTTTTTTATCTCTCATACAATTCACCAAGAAATTGAAGGATAATGCTTCCTGTCCTTACTTTTGAAATTCTTATATAAAGAAATATTGATGTCTCTTTAAGTTGATAGGTAAATAGGATACAAGGTTCGATGAGTTAAAGGTTTTTAGGAAGGGTACTCATGTATCTCTACTTGCATGTTTCTTACCACCATATGTCTTTCAATCCAGTCTTAAGATTGGTGTGTTGTACACTCTCACTAATATGGTTGTAATAATCTCATTCTTAAATTGCATTAAATAAGTAAAGAGTTTTTTGTTAAGGGTCTTTGAAATGAAAAAAAATACAATTAATTTAAAAGGTCTTTAATCATGTAGAAAAAATTATGTCAAAATAATTTCTTCAAGCTTTTAGGGTTTAGTGTTTACAATAAGGGTACTGGCATTTACCTCTACTTTCATTTATGTTTCTTATTGATCTTTATCTCTTAGTGTAGATTAGTGTGCTCTACACTCTCATGAATAGAGATTTAAGAACCTCATTTTTAAACCACATTGAAGTAGTAAATCACCACTTGGAAAGGGTTCAAAATTAAAAAGATTTTGGAAGAAACTATCTTAAGATGTTTTTAACAATGTGGAGAAAAAAATGTGTCAAAAGAACGTCCTTAATCTTTTATCCTATTTAAATTTTAATATTTACAAAAAAGGTACTCACATTGACCTCTACTTACATTTATGTTTCTTATCCTCATATATCTCTCAATCTAGATAGGTCTACTCTACACTCTCACTAATAGGAATTAAGAACCTCATTCTTAAACCACACTATAGAAACTAAAACATTACTTGGAAACTATTTTTGGAATAAAAGAATATAGGATGAAACAAAGTTAATAGGGCTTCCAAAATGAAAAAAATTACTTGAAAAGCACTTCTTCAAGCTTTTCTCTTTTGAATGAAGACATTCTTATAAACAAAGATGCTATATAAAAAAAACATGATTCTAAAATCAATTATGATTACACCAAGAACATGATCTTAGCCTCAAGAATAATTAATGAACAAAAATATGTTTAGTACCTCTTATCCATAGTAAAATGAATATTTATGAAAGACCAAATAAATAAAACATACTCTTGATTCTTGAAAAATATATTATTTTATCTAATTATAATTAAAAAAAAACATTATTGAAAATAAACTTTTTATTGTGAATTATTATATTAAACTCTTAAAACTTAAATAAAATTAAGTTTTCAAAACCAAATATTTATAAATAATTAACAATTTACTAACAAGAAATATTAACCCCTCAACATCGCCCACAAAGTATACCAAAACTCTGATTCTACAAAACTAAATCTTATTTATCCAATTCCAAAAAAAAAAATCTTATTTATCCCATAAATTTTTCTTAAAACATTATGGATCACAAAATCTTGAAGTACTTCAACATAAAACCAATCACATTTAGAGCAGATGCTGATATCAATAAGACAACAGTGCGTTTTGTCAAACAGGCGTGCCTTCTGAATTCTGGCGGACACTGCTTATGAGTAAAGATTCAGTTTCAATGAATACGGATAACTTTGTTCCAAAATTGAAAAGCTTTCCCGCAAAGTGACAGAAATTTGTAAGGCTTTACCAGCGAGCCCAATTCGTGCAAATGTAGCAGTGGTTCGAGTCTGGGAGAACAGAACTGATGGAACAGAGTTTACAACGTTGATCTACTTAACAATGTGGAAAAAATTAGAAGGGTACTCACATTTACTTTTACTTTCATTTATGTTTCTTATTGTTATTAATTTTGAATGTAGATTGATGTGCTCTACACTCTCACTAATAGAGATTTAAGAATCTAATTTTTAAACCACATTGAAGCAATAAAGTATTACTTGGAAAGGGTTTGGAATTAAAAGATATGGGATGGAGCTAATTAAAGATGTTTCTAACGATGTCGAGAAAACTTATGTCAAAAGAGCTTCATTTATCTTTTAGCCTGTATAAAGTTCAATGTTTACAAAAAGGGCATTCACATTGACCTCTACTTACATTTATGTTTCTTATCATATCATCTATGTGGATAAAAATTATGTCAAAAAAACTTCATTTATCTTTTAGCCTGTATAAAGTTGAATGTTTACAAAAAGGGCACTCACATTGGCCTCTACTTACATTTATGCTTCTTATCATCATCTATCTCTCAATTTGGATTGCTCTACTCTATACTCTCACTAATAAGAATTGAGGTTAGAAAGGGCACTCACATTGACCTCTACTTACATTTATGTTTCTTATCATCATCTATCTCTCAATTTGGATTGCTCTACTATATACTCTCACTAATAGGAATTAAGAACCTCATTCTTCGACCACATTGTAGAAGGAAAGCTGCTTGGAAAGTGTCTTCGAAATAAACAAACATAAGATGAAACTAAGTTAAGAGGTCTTTAACTATGAAAATAACTTCCCCAAGCTTTTCGCCTTTCAATGAAGATGTTCTTATAAATATATATGCTTTTGAGAAAACATACAATAAATTCAAAAAACATGATTCTAATATACCGTTAGTACCTCTTGTCTATAGTAAAATTAATGAAATTCCAAAAGTTCTAACAAGAACATGTTAACTACTTTAACAATTTTAATGAATATTTATGAAAGATCAAATACATAAAACATACTCTTGATTGATTTTTGATAAATATACCATTTTGGTTAAATATGATTTAAAAAAAAACATAAATATTATTAAAAATAATTCTTTTTTTTTATACAACACGGGTGTCCCCCCACCAAACAAGTCCTCTGAGTGTGAGATCCCCTGTACGCAAGAAGTCCCACCTGACCAATGGGGAGCAAACCCACTCCCCAAGCCAACTCTACTACCCATTCAGACTAATTAAAAATAATTCTTATGTTAAACTCTTAGAACATAAATAAATTTAAGTAAATTCAAAACCAAATATTTATGAATAATTAACAATTTACTAACAATTATTTAATAATTTCACATTTAAATAAATATTAGTCCTTTCAACATTGGCCGCAAAGTATACCAAAACTTTAATTTTAAAAAGCCAAATCTTATTTATCCCATTTTTTTTCTTAAACATTATGGATCAAAAAATCTCTTAAAATACTTAAAACATAAAACCATTCACATTTAAAGAAATAGTAATCCCTTCAAGATATACTAAAACTTTGATTCTAAAAAACCAAATCCTCTTTTATTATAAAACCAGTCACATTTAGGGCAGATGCAGCAGTGCGTTTTGTCAAACAGGCGTGCCTTCTGAATTCTGGCAGACACTGCATATGAGTAAAGATTCACTGTTCCAAAATTGCAAAAGCTTTAACGCCAAGTGACAGAAATTTGTAAGGCTTTACCTGAGTCCAATTCGTGCAAATGTAGCAGTGATTTGAGTCTGGGAGAACAGAACCGATGGAAGAGAGTTTATAGCGTTGGTCTGCTTCCAATTTCTCGTTTTTAATGGACATTCAATGTGGAAAAGGAAAGCCGCTGTCCTCGGCGTCTGTCCAAAATGGGTCCTTAAGCCTTAAAATCCTACATTTAAGACTCTGTTCTGTAGAAAGCCTTTATATACCCATAGCTTAAAGCTCTAGCTTACGATCTGTTCTTAAGATTGTACGAGTTGATCGCAGAAGTCTGGAAGATGAAGCCAAGGCTCTTAGGCCAGAGCTCGAATACCGAGGCTGGTGCTTGCAACTAGCCTCTCGATGAACGTCCTGCCTGCACATTCCAAGCAGGGCAGAGAAGGCCTTAGAGTGTTCTTACAGATCTCCAAATCCTTTTTGAGCGGTCTAACAGATCGCATAATCATAATGGTATTAGGGTTTATGATGGAATTAATAAATGGTATTAGGGTTTATGAATGGATTAAGGTTAAGAGTCTTAATTATGAATGGTATTAGGGTTTATGAGTGGAATTAGGGTTTACAGTCTTGTGTTATTTTTAAAAATATAGAAGTGTTCTGACAGATCTCTAAATTCTTTTTGAATGTTATGAATGGTATTAGGGTTTATGAATGGAGTTAGGGTTTACAGTCTTAATTATGAATGGTATCAGGGTTTATGAATGGAATTAGGGTTTACTGTTTTGTGTTATTTCTCTTTAAAATAAGTTTATCTTCATTTATTGATTGAAAATATTTGAAAATAGTTTTAAATTGGGAGGTCTTTTTCAATGTAAAACTTTTTTGTTCAGTAAAGATATTAGTTGAAAATATAACATGATTTTTTTCTGAAATTAAATTTGGAGTTCTTTTTTCTCCTTTAATAAAGGCATTAGTTGAAAATATCACATGATTTTGAAGAAAATAGTTCTAATATCAATCCATAATTTAAGTAAATCAAAGCTATAATAGTGATATCTTTCAAAAAGTATTGGAGCTCTTTAAATGTAAATATTTCTCCTTTCAATGAAAACATTATTTGAAAATATCAAATGATTTTGAGGAAAATAGTTCAAAATAGTTCTATTGTCAATACTTATGATAGCGATCTCTTCTTTTTATCTAATAATTTTCCATATATTCACTAAAAAAATCAATTATTATTTGATTGTACAACCCAAAAAGTATTGGAGGTCTTTCAATGTAAGTCTTTCTCCTTTCAATGAAAACATTAGTTGAAAATATCACATGATTTTGAGGAAAATAGTTCTATTGTCAATCCATAATTTAAGTAAATAGAAATTTTGATAATGCGCTCTTCTTTTTATCTAATATTTTTTCATTTATTCATTAAAATAATAATTGTTATTTGATTATACAACCCAAAAAGTATTTGAGGTCTTTTCAATGTACGCCTTTCTCCTTTCAATGAAGACATTAGTTGACAATATCACATGATTTTGAGGAAAATAGTTCTAATATCAATCCATAATTTAAGTAAATAGAAATTTTGATAATGAGATCTTTTTATCTAATAATTTTCCATATATTCACTAAAAAACTAATTGTTATTTGATTGCACAACCCAAAAAGTATTCTAACTGATACGAACACCACAACTCATCAAATAATTAGAGGGTAATGCTTACCTATCATTACTTGATGTCATTGTATCAAGAAATATTAATGGCTTATTGCCTTAATTATTTTATCAAGGGTGCTCATCTTAACCCCTATTTACATTTATGCTTCTTATCATCATTTCTCTTAATCTAGATTTTTTGATCTACACTTACACTAGTAGGGTTTTCAAGACCTCATGCTTAAGTCAAATTGAAGATGTGACTTTCAAGCTACTTGGAAAGGATCTTTAGAATAAACAAATATGTGACATAAGACTAACTTTAGTGGTATTTAACAATATGAAAAAAATATCATCAAAAGTATTTCCTTCGACTTTGTCCTTTCAACAAATGTATTCTTTACAAATAAATATAATTTTGAAAAAACATAAAACAAGTTTAAAATAGTGGTTCTAATACTAATACAAGCTTCAAGTAAATAGAAGGTATAATTATGAGCTCTCCTTTTTCTCTAATGGTCTATAAACTATTCATTAAAAATACAAAGAAAATGGTTAGTTAGTTGAAACTCAAAAAGTACTATTATAGATGATATGAATACTAACTTACCACACATAATGTTATGTACTTAGGGATATAATAGTATAATGTATTTAGGTAGATGGAGATGTCAACATGTGGAACACATCCCTTAAGTTCCTTAAGTTAGTTATATTGGGTCATGTGGGTAACTTGTGTAATTAATTATATTAGATTATGAGAAGGCCTTCATTAGGATTACCCCTCAATTGTATTATTAGGAGGAGGTCTATATAAAAGAGGTGATTGTCATTATAAGGATATGTGTGAAGTATGATAATGTGTTTGGGATCTCTTGGAAATATAGTGTTGGGTGGCTTCTTCCATAAGGAGTATTGTATGGTGTTACCCTACCTCAAGGGTTTACAATTTTTTGTAGATATTGGATCTTAGGGAATCTTAGCACACAAACATCTCTTAATATGTTGTGTGAAATATTCTATATTATATTATTTTTATTATTATATGTGTGGATCTTATTACATAAGGGAAAATTCAAAAGAATTTCATTCATATATCAATAATATTCTCTCATGAAATTCCATAAAGAATTAGATGATAATGCTTCCCCTATCATTATGTAATATTCTTATATCAAGAAAAAATGATGGCTTCTTTTTGTCAACGAGTTTACAAGAAGTGTTCTCACATTGACCTCTTATTATGCCTATTCTCATTATCATAATTTTTCTCTCAATTTATTTTCATGTGCTCCATACTCTCACTAATAGTGATTTAAGAACCTCATTTTTAGACCACATTAAATTAATGTGCTAATAGAAAGGATCTTTAGAATGAATGTATTTAAAATGAAAACAAATTAGAGAATTTTGACATATTCATCCTTTTTCCATTATAACCTTACAATATATTTTAGTGATCTTGATTTTCCTTTCTCTAGACATGCTATAGTTTTTTAATTACACACTTCATCCATTACTAGGGAGAAGGCCTTTCATCATGGTTTATCCCAAAAAGATATACACAAGTGATACAAATGTGAAATATGAACCCACAAAAGTAAAATTTTGGAGGATTTTCATTCACATCGTAGCAAAGTCTTCTCTCTTTAAAGATAACTTTTAAGTCCATAATGAGTATTTCTAAGTGGCTATTGGTATCTTTTGGGCTCACAAATGTTCCTTCTACTCATGTTGTTGATGAACAATATCTATAGAGAATGCCTTGATCAAATTTTAATCTTTTATTTAGATGATATCCATGTCTTCTCCAATACATAGAACATCCATTTCCAATACTTGACACATATTCTTTAAATACTTGAGTAGAACCAATTGTATGCCAAACTAACCAAGTGTCATTTTCTCAAACACCAATCTCCTATCTTGAGTTAGTAGTGATCTCTCATTGAATTTAGGTGCATATTGCTAAGGTGGCAGCGCTTCTCAAATTGATAATTCCTTCAACCATCACAAAGTTACAAAGTTCTCTTAGTCTTGTAAACTAATATACATATATTCTTGGCTACTCAAACATTGCCTCACTTTTGTAGTAGTTGAGAAAGAAAAATGTTACCCACTCTAGACATGATATTCCCATAGTCTATTTTAGTGAATAAGAGTGCTTTTGCAAGAAATTTGTGTACAAAAAATTTACATTGAGGTTTTAAATCACACTTTGATTAAAAGACACATTTCACATTTTAGTGGAAAGAGAAACATTCATGCGCCTTCAACACTTGAATAAATTTATTATGCATCTCTTTTTGTAATTTCTTCCTCTCTCACAATTTTTTGAGATCAAGAAAGATGCTTCATAGTTTGACATGGAACTATTTTGAAGCATGTTGGATAACTAGTGTCCTAGTAGTAAAAGACCTTTGTGGCTAGATGAAACTAATCAACATATGAAAATATTTGTTTCCCTATGTTGAAGATATCAAGTAGTGGAGATAGTAGATCCTCTTTGGAAATAAACTCAATTTTATAGAAACCCCATATATATTACCATGTATATCACACTAAAAGAGGTCTGATCCTAACACACATTAAACAACTACAATCAAGCAGTCCATTCTTTTACATCTAATTCACAATTTTAGTTCTTTCTAGTATTCAATTTCAACTCCTTATGGATTAACTTTATCTTTCCCTTTCTTAGTTACCAAGAAGATTCAAAAAGAGAAAGAAAAGGATTAATCCTTCATCTGGAACCTTTGTAGTTGAGTTAGTCTAAATTTATTCAAATTCTTTCAAAGACTTAAGAGAATTGAATGCAAATCATGGGTCCTCGACACATCCTCATCAATTTTTGATCAAGGACAAGGTTTGGTTGTACTTGTAGAAATATTTCTTCCAATAGAAAGAACACAATAAGGTTAAAAATATTGTATATAGTTGCACACCCAACTATATAAGATACACTTTGCTATCTATGGTGGTCATTTTGTAGAAATATTTCTTCCAATAGAAAGAACACAATAAGGTTAAAAATATTTTATATAGTTGCACACCCAACTATATAAGATACACTTTGCTATATATGGTGGTCATTTTAGAAAGTATAAGATACTTTATCATTTGTATCAATTATTCTATTGGCTTCACATGCATGATGTTGGTGCAATATGTTGGTATGGAGCGTTCCTTTCCCTATTACTACCCATCATTGGGAAAAGATATTTATGACACTAGTAAGTGGCTTTTAGATGATTGTTCAACACGACAATTATATTTTTGTGATTATTGATTAATTTTAAAAATAAATAAGTTAGCTCCTTGTCACAATATCAATTCAACAAGTGACCTAGATTGGTTGTTGTTTGACTCTATTTGGAGGTTGTTTAGTTTACCTTCCTTTAATAATTGTGGGTGATATTTTGTAGGAAAATTATGTGTTGTTTTTAGATATTTATAGGATTTTCTCTTGACTTTTCAAGCACCTTTTATCCACCACAACAAATTATTAGAATAAAATTGTTAATCACACCCTTGTGTAGGGCCTCTAGATATACCACCATACAACTTCTACCAAGTTTTTAGATATGATCCTAACCCTCATTGATAATTTGTATAACTAAGTATTCCATTCTTTTGTATCTCATTCACCTTTTGAGGTTTTTTGGTTTTCAATTTTGGCTACTTATGAATTACCCTTATCCTTACCTTTTAGATTTATTAAGCACATTCAAAAAGAGAAAGATGAGGTTCAATGCTTCATCCAAATTTCATATTCTAGTTAATCTAAGAAATTTCAAATTATTTAAATGACTTGAGAGAAGTAGAAGTAGCTTGTTGATCCTTGACATGTCCCTCATCATTTTTGGGTTGGGGATAAAGTTTTATTGTACGTAGAAAATATTTCTTGCAAGATAAGGCATACAATAAGGTGACAAATCTTTCATGTGGATCATATAATCCCCTCTAGCACTTGGGCATGAATGTTTTTTCAACTTGATTTTTGAGAATAGTTGGTCCAACATAATGTAATTTCAATGTTGATGTACTTAAGCACTAAACTGACTTAACATGGGAGTCCCAGGACTCCAATTAGCCATATACTATATATGTTCTTCCTTACTTTAGCCTCCTCTAGATAGGAATAATTGTTTGACAAAATGATTTAGTAGACTTGAAAAGGTTCCATGACATTGTGCCAAACTTGAGATCAACTTCATCATGAAGCTTGTTAGATTTATTAACAACATATTCCTTAGTTTTTTCTTCTCTTTTTAGATTATTGGACTCTAACATGAGTTTCCGTTGAATATGGGAGGAACAATGAGGATTATAGGGTTTATAAGATTATACATAGGTTGGCTTAGCTTTATAATTTTTTTTTGTATGTACTAAATTTATTATTCTATAGTTGTTATCTTGTGTAAGAAGTGAAAAGATATAATCTTTTCTCTTCTAATTTCTAGGTTTTTGTACCTAAGTTAGCTATTTTTTAATTTTCTATGTTATTTTTCTCATGTTGGTTTCATCTAACAAACATGATATTTAATATTTTTTTCAAAATTTATAATTTAGTCCTAGTTTAGGCCTTTACAAGCTTTGTATATTTTTAAAGAAGGTAAAATCAATTTATAATTTTCACCAAATATCCTTCTATCAAGCTCACTCTTTTTTTGCATTCTTGGTTAAATGGTATTGATTCTATATCACCCACATAAAAAATATTCCAAGGAACCAACACCTCCACATTTGGATCTTTATAGAAATATTTATTTTCACCACCTCCATTGTAAAATAGGTTTAAAATAATTAATTTATATTTTTAAAATCTAATATTGATCAATAATTAAACATCTACACATATTTTAAAGATAATTATTCATGATAGAAAGTATTCAAATCATGACATTGATGATGATTATAATTTTAACAGTATGTTGGTGATATGAGTTGTAGACCTGTTGGTAAATGTATGCTACTATGATTATGTCTCCTAGAATGACCTTGTTTGTACCTGAAAAAGTAGTGATAATTGTTCCAATAGTTGGAGAGATTGCTATGGAATGATGATATTCCTCTACATTTGAGGGAGCATCTCCATCCTATGATCATATTTGGTGTTCTTGTGATATTTTAACTAGAAATACCAAAGGTAAAAGAGAAAACCTAAAGAAAAATGACTAAGAGAAACTCTAGTTGTAGACACACAAATACCAACTGGGATTTCACAAACTTGCATAAAACATAAAGAAAATTCATCACACAACCAAAATATACATTCCAAGATTTATATGATGAAAGGAAACAATAAGTATATTGTCATAATAACACTTGAAAATGGCATGCAAAATCATACACTACAAGATAAGCTATGACAATACACTCAATCCAAGATACAACATTATGATTGCATCTATTTGCACATGTTGTACAAATTTTAAGTGCTCTAATAGATGACCAATTGTTTCCACAATGACATAGAGAGAGAGAAGGATGGACAGGTAGAGAGGTAGTTCTTGAACTCAAGGAAGTGAGAGTCAGATAAAGGGATGGAGATAGTGAGAGAGAGATGTCTAGAACATAAGAGATAAACAATGAGTGAGATAGAGAGAGAGAGATGATACAACTTGCTCATTACTAAAATTTGACCTCTTGATTATTGAAATTTGACATGCTGATTACTAAAATTTGACTGTCTAAAAATTATAAGATATTCCAAAAACTAGAATTTGCATTATAACTCTAAGAGATCCGAAACCACTCTCAAACATCTTGAAACTATATACATGAAATATAACGTGAAGTATATACTTAAATGTTTATTTCATGTATATGTAAGAAAGTAAACATCCTTAAATGGTTATTTCATGTATATAGTTTCACTGGTAGAGAAAGACAAAGAAAAAAAGAAAGAGTTCAAGAAAATGCATTCTAAAAAGTCAACATTCACATTTGGCGCTCGCCAAATGATGCACTTTCATTTGGTGAGTTCCAAATGATTTGCATTGGGAAATACCAACCCTTAGGCTCGATCATCTGAGCCATTTGGTGAGTGCCAATTTTGGCGCTTGTCAAATGGTCATTTTGGGTAAAAAAAAAGTGGCATCTTTTTTTTATGTCACAACTTTCTACACTTACCATTATCCAATAGCATATATATACAGTAAATACAAACACAGATTCACTATTTAAAAAATCGATTAACAATTTTAAAACAAAGTTTATATATATATATATATGTGTGTGTGTGTGTGTGTGTGTGTGTGCATATATATTTTTTTATAAAAAATTACAGTATTAAACTACAATTAGAAATTTCGTCAAGTTAAAATAATATAACCAAAGAAAACTTATTTCTAGCCTTTGTGAAAAAAAACCAAAGAGAGTTTGTACAAGCATAAAATAACTATATGCACATTTTTCTTAAGTGTTTAATCTCCTTTGTTATATTTACTATTATTTAAATCACTTGAAAAAAGAAAGAAAAAGAAAAATACATAATTTAATTCACATGTTATATACTTCCAATATAAATGACAAAATAATAATAGTACTATTTCTTAACATTTACTATATATCTCTTTAACAACAATCTTCTCCATATTCTATGGCTATTTCATTTCCATAAACTACATACTAAAAGGAATACCTGATACTACACCTTTCTTACATCATTGAAATCGATATACACATCTTGAGTTATATATGAACTATGAGGACAATCCAATTTCCAGCCCTTCTCAAATATTTACATATAGTTATAACTTGAACAAAAATTTAATAGTCTTGAATTTCCAAAAATAAGTCTCCCAAGAAATACTCTCAACCTACACACATTTAACATAAAAATATTCATTGTAACCCAATAGGAGCTCACCTCCCAACCATTCAATTGTGCATCAATCCAACCTTAAGCTTGGGGTCACATGGTAACACTTTAACATTTAAATATAAAACCACAAAATATCAAAAACAACACATTAACAACATAAATTAATTTACCGATATACTCATGGAAAACCTAAAAAAGTGGTGTTCCCATGAATACAATGGAGAGGGGGAGTTTTGGACATTGTCATGGGAAAGATTATCATATTTTGTCAAAATTTCTTCTCATGGAAAAGTGCAACATTACTTCACAATTATCCTTACAACCCACAACCTCATTAAACTCCCAATTTCAACATCACATAGCTCCCAATTTCAACAAGATAAAATTAAGGTTTCTAATACCTTGAAAGTTTTCCATAATGACCCTAATCACTCTACTCGAAAACATATGATGCTCTCAATTAACTTGGAGGAAGTGGGTGATGCTCTTGGAGATTTTTTGATGGTGGCTGATGAATCTTCTGACATTATTCATTCCACCTTTGCTCACATATTGGTTGATTTAAATGTTTCAAAAGGGTTACCTGCTGAGATCTTACTCAAATCTTCTAAAGGCTCTTGGATCCAATCTTTGGATTATGAAGGAATTCCTTTCCGGTGTAGGAGATGCTTCAAAACTGGACACGCTGCTGCACATTGTGGATTTGAGAAAAATACTAAGACATCAACTTGGTGGAAAGGTGCTTCTCAACAACATTATACTGTTGAGAAGAATGTTGATCATAACAGGAATTTTTCTGAGGTGGTTGCTTCGGAACCACAGGACCTTGGAACCCCCCATCCAGTCGTCTCTATTGGTGAGGTTGTTAAGGCAACCCCTATTGAGCCATTGGCTGCCTCTCCGGGTGAAAGTGCCTCGGCTATTCATCCCGACAACTTTTCTGATAAGTCTCTATCTTTACAAAGTAGTCATGAGGACAACCCCAAGTGTAAGGTTGCTGGCTTTCATCATCATGAAAATATTAAGAAGGTGTGGCATAGTATGGTTGCGCAGGTGGAAGAAGGATGGATTACTGTCAAGGGTAAAAAAGATAAATCTTCTCGGCCTTCTTTTGACATGACTCTTCGCTCCCATAAGAAAAGTGCTAATTGTAAATCTTGATGGGTTTTGTTTGGGTGTTGGCTTTTTTGTTGGCTGCAGGCTGTCCTTTCTACAGCCTGGCTTTTCTTGTTGTAAAGGGTTACGGATCCCTTCAAAATCTGCTTTTCCCTAATATCAGAAACAATAATTTTCCCACACCCAACAAAACATGAACCATAATTTCAGTACATATTACATACAATTTCACAACATAAACCAACATTATTACATTCAACTAAATAATTACAACAGTCCTACAAATAAATAACAAAATAATTTCACAAAAATATTGTAACACTATTGACATATAGTGAGATCATTCATACATTTTCAAACTCATCATATCTAAGGGTTTTAAACCCCACCTTATTGAGCATATCCAAATAATGAGTTGAGAAACTTGATGAGACCTCTTCCAATTCTTCTGGCTATCCTTACTTGAAAAAACTATTTTACTTACAAACCTCTCCCAGATTAGAAGTAGATATTTTCTTCCAAAATGGAAAAAAGTCCTCTCCCAAGTTTAGAGAAGAGCATTAATAAAAAATGAACATCCTTCACCCTTGATTGTGGAGGTGAAAAATGTCATCTATGTTGAAATGAACAAGACAACAAAGAATGGGGGTGAATAAGTTGTAGCAAATTAAACCTTCAAAACCCTCTACAATAATCAAATCCACATGCATTCATTAAACCCTTATTCTGTTAGTATGATAAAGCATGAAATGCAATTAATTGAAACTAAAATCACAACACCATACACAAGAGAACACCAAATTTACTTGGAAAAACCCAATGAGGGTAAAACCAAGGTAAGGATTAGCTCACAATATAAATAATAGAAAAACCGGTACAAGGGCTCATTGACAAAATATGACACACTGTCCAAAAAGGCTCACATCCAGGGTTCACTGCCACAGAAAGAAATGCAAGAAGATAGAAGAAGAATGTTACACAAAGAATACTTCTCAATGCAACAAGGAATCCACCACAATTGCTCACACACTTTTGCAGTATTGCATGAAAGATTTTGGATGCCTTTAGTTCACTACCTTCAGGAACCCTAACACTAAAATTTGCACTGCTCAGCTCAAATTTGCATTACTTGCATCAATCTCACATCTATCTTTCTTCTTACTTCTTTCATACCTTCAACTCACAACAATATCACACTCATTTATATCAACCTCTACCTCAAAAACCTTCTCTAATGTCGGCAACTAGCCATTATACATACAAATTCAAAATATGTTGGCATATAAACATTACCACAATGGAAAGGAATGAAGGAGACCTACATAAATCCTTAATTAGGACCCAAATAGATCCCAACACACCTCAACACACTTGCATAAGCTCACATGTAGTGTTAAACACAAAGTTAGCCAACACTTGTGCAAAACACCATAAACATTAAGTACATGCTTCCACAAATCAATTTGTAACTTCCAAATAACATAATTCTCTTAAACATGATCTGGAATAATTCATGAACTACTTAAGATTCATCAAAAACCTCATCCAAGCTCACATCATACAAATAATTCAACTTAGAACAATTGGTAACCCTTACTTGCATACTGATAAATGAAACTCACTCTGTACAACACCAAATCAAGTAAAATATTGAATAAAGAAAGATACAAGAATTATAAACAACTTCGCAAGTCCATACAACCTAAAGCCAAATAGTGAAGAAATACGAAGCAAATATATTTCTCCCAGGCCACATAAAACATCACTAAATAATTTGTTCACACATTGGTGAAAATATCTCGCACTGTACAATGATCTAGAAAGCCAAATTTTGAATATAGAAACATCTGAAAACCATGAATAACCTGTAAGATTCGCACAAGCATAACATCAACATAGAAGAAACACAGAGCACAATACTAGAGCACACTATGAACACTTGCACAACACATTTTACTAGATTTTTATCAAATTTTCTCAAAAGCACTTGGAAACCAAGTACTAGGGACATCAACTTAGCTCGTTACTTCATTCCAACTCATCTTCAAATATTGCAACAAAAAAATAGCTCCATGTACTCACAACACTTCCTCAATATCTCAAGTATACATGCACAATTTGCAACAACTCGTTTTTCCTCTTTTTCATAATTTTCTCAATATCCTTAACATCTTCATCACATAGTTGACATCAATGACAACACCTTCATACTTGCAACAATCTTCCCCTTTGTTATTGATGGAAACACAAGATGTGAAAAGCCACCAAATACAACACAACAACTCTGAACACACTTCTTTATGATTTCCTTTCTTTTCTCCCCTTGAGTAGATAAAAAATTTCCTTTTCACATGATACTTTCTCCCCTTTTGACATCAATGGAAAAGGATATAATATTTACGTTGTTCTCCCCCTTTGACACCAAACCAAAATACTTGCTCTGAATACCCCCCCTTAGGAGTACACCCAAATAAATCAACAATTCAATGACAACACATGATACTACCCACTCTCCCTGAGAGGTAGCCACCAACATCAGTCCAGAAAAGAGATAGATCCATAGATCCATTAGATTGATGCATCTCCATATGCATCTAGTCTAAGAAAGGAGGAGAAATAACCCCCAACTTCTCCTAGAGATACTCAAAGTATCTTTAGGAAGAGCCTTAGTATATATATCAGTAATATGATCCTTTGTAAGAACATACTCAAGCTTCACTTCATTCTCCATAACCTCTCTCTCAAAAAGTGACACCTAATAGATATATGCTTTGTCCTTGAGTGCATCACTGGATTTTTTGAAATATTAATTGCACTTGTATTATCATAGAAGATAGATATAGTCTCATCATACACAAATCTGATATCCTTTAATGTTTGTCTCATCCACAACACTTGTGTACAACATGATGCTGCTGCAATATATTCAGCCTCTGTAGAAGACAAAGAAACTGAATCTTGCTTCTTGCTCAACCATGACACCAATCTGCATCCAAGAAAGAATGCACCACCACTTGTACTTTTCCTATCATCAACACAACCAACCCAATTTACATCTGTATAAGCACTTAATGTGAAATTAGTATCCTTAGGATACCACAAACCATAATCTGGAGCACCTTTTAAATATCTAAATATCCTCTTCACTGCTGCAACATGTGTTTCTTTAGGATCTTCTTGAAACCTAGCTACAAGACAAACTACATGCATGATATCCGGTCTAGTAGCAATTAGATACAATAGTACACCAATCATAGATCTATACTTGCTTTGATTAGCCTTAAGAGAATCATCATTTTTGTCAATTTAAACCAGTCACCATAGGAGTGCATACCAGTTTGGAGTCATCCATTCCAAACTTCTTCAACATCTTTTTGACATACTTACACTGTGAAATGAATATCCCTTTATTTGTTTGAATGATTTGTAGCCCAAGAAAGAAATTTGAATCTCCCCAAACATTAACATTTCAAACTCTTTCTGAATTTCCTCTGCAAACTTCTTACACATAGCTTCATTTCCACCAAAGATAATATCATCCACATATACTACTATTATCAAGATTTTGTCTGACCTCAATTTTGAAGTAAAGATTACTGTTTGTGGTGCCTTTACTGAATCCTTGCTGTATCAAGTACCTGTCCAACCTTGCATACCAAGCTCTGGGAGCTTTCCACAATCCATATAATGCCTTCTTCAACTTGCATACCATATCTGGTTGATCTAACAACTGAAATCCTTCTGGTTGTTCCATGTAAACATCTTCTTCCAACTCTCCATTCACAAAAGTAGACTTCTTATGCATTTGATAAACCTTAAAGTCTTTATGTGTTGCAAATGTCAAAAACATTCTGATAGCTTCCATCCTAGCCACAGGAGAAAAAGTATCCTCAAATTATATACCTTCCACTTGTGAGTAACCCTTAAACACAAGTCTTTCCTTATTTATTACTACTCCATTCTCATTCAACTTGTTTCTAAATACCCAATTAGTTCCAATTATGTTTTTGTTTTCCGATCTAGGAACCAATTCCCAAGTCTATTTTTTCTCTATTTGTATAAGTTCTTCTACCATTGCCTTCATCCAATGTTCGTCTTTACATGCTTTACTTACTGTTTTAGGTTCAACTTTAGAGAGTAAACACAAATTTACCTCAACTTCAACAAATTTTCTTCTTGTCAATACGCCTTTCCTTTTGTCTCCAATGAGTTGATCTTTAGATTGATTCTTTTGCACATACTTAGGGGTCTTAGGGGTCTTCTCTGGAGCTTCTTCCTCTTCATTTTTCACTTCTTGTCCATCAACTTTTTCTTCTTCTTCTCTGCAATCAGGTTCATCTAACACATATCCATCCACTACAACTGAATTCCGCAAGTTTTCATCTACTTTAACATTGCACTTTCAACTATCTTTGTCATCCTTTTGTTGTAACATCTATAAGCTTTTCTTCTAATAGAGTATCCAAGGAAGATACTTTCATTAGACCTTGCATCAAACTTCCCCAAGTTTTCTTCTTCTCTTTTGATATAAAATTTGATTCCAAATACTCTAAAGTACTTCACAGTAGGAATCCTTCCATACCATAACTCATAGGGAGTCTTTGTGCTGTTAGGTTTAGCTTGAACTTTGTTAAGTATGTAAACAACAGTATGAATAACATCTCTCTAGTAGAATTTCAGTAGATTTTCCTCTTTCATCATAGTCCTAGAGGCCTCTTGAATAGTTCTTTTTTTTATTTCAACAACTCCATTCTACTGAGGAGTTCTAGGGGAAGACAAATGCCTCCTTATTCCATGAACTTCACAAAACATGTTAAAATCATTAGAGGTGAATTGACCACCTCTATCAAACCTCAAACATTTGATTTTCAAATCCATTTCATTCTCAACCATAACTTTAAATTCCTTGAATTTATCTAATGCATCTAATTTATCTCTAAGAAGAGTAACCCATGTCATTTTAGAGTAATCATCAATCAAAAGCATAAAGTACATGTCACCTTGTAGACTTCTCACTCTTATAGGACCACAAAGATTAGTATGAGCTAATTCCAATAGTTTGGTAGCATATTATTGTTTTCCCTTGAAGCTACTCCTTGTTTGTTTTCCAAATTAACAACTCACACAAACGACATTGACAGGCTTTATGATTCTTGGTAGATCTCTCACTGCATGAACTGAACTAATTCTTGCCAAATTATCAAAATTCATGTGACACATCCTCTGATGCCATAACCAACTATCCTTAATCAGAGACACAAAGCAATGAACATCAACACCCTTGAGCTGATAGATGTTCCCATATGTTCTCTTACTAACAACAATCACAGTTTCAGACCCTTTCCTAATCTCACATATTTCATCCTTAAACACGAGATTATATCCTTTGCTACACATTTGTCCAAAACTCAAAATATTATGCCTTAAACCCTTAACATAATAAATGTTGTCAGTATTATGCTTGCCATCAAAACTGATTGAACCTATTCCACAAATCTTAGCTCTTGAATCATCTCCAAATTTAACTAATCCTCCATCATACTTTTCAAGTTTAACAAACACACTTTTGTCTCCAGTCATGTGATTAGAGTAGCCCCTATCAACAACCTAGTAATTCTTATCCTCTGACATGAAAAGCAGATACCAAAGTACCTTCAACCTTATCCTTCATCTCCGAAATACTTTCCTTCACACAACCTTTAGGGTTAGTAGAACCAAATTCTTCTTTTATAGCCAAAAACAAACATTCATTACCATCAAAATCTCTATAATCAGATTCATCATAAAAAACTCCAACATCTTCTCTTGAACATAGTAATCTTTCTTAATCATTTTTTCTTTATTTTCGTTGTTCTTATTGTTTATATCTCTTTTCAGACATCTTGAAGCATAATGACCTATCTCACCACAACTAAAACATTTGAAGGGTAATTTATTTGTGCTTACCGATTCCCTTTTTCATCTTCCTCACAAATTTAACTTCTAAATCATCAAGATCTTCTCCATATGAGTCTTTAACCTTCTTTGATTTACTAGCTTTGAAAGCAGTCTCTACTTTTGTGCCTTTCTTCAAACCAAGTTTTCTCATTTCAAATGCAGTTAGTGTACCAATCAATTGATCTCTGGAATAATTATCAAAATCTGCAGTTTCCTCAATAACAAATACCTTTTCATTGTAACAATCAGGAAGAGATTTGATAACTTTCTTCACTACTTTAGATTATTTAACTATTGCACCAAGGCCTCTCATAGCACTTACCAACTCATTAACTCTCTGTATGTAGCCTTTAATTGTTTCTTCCTCAGACATTTGCATCATTTCAAACTGTGCCTTCAAGTTTTGCAACTTTTCTTGTTTGACCTTCAAATATCCTTCATAAATTCTGTCTAGCTTATCCCAAACCTCTTTAGCAGTTTTCAAACTCATAACTTTTACTAATTCTGTATTTGAAAGACTATTCACAATAATAAATCTTGCCTTAGCATTGATCTCACGCGCCTTGATTTTTGCACCTGTATTTGGACCATTTTTAGGTTTTGATATATGCAGTCTGATAAGCCTTTTCAATCTCATATCACTAAGCTGCCAGATATCCTTCCATCTTTGTCTTCCAGAAAGCATAATCTATGCCATCGAATCTAGAATATTCCAAAGCAACCTTCTTCGCCTTCCCAGATCTACCTCAAGTGATTAAGCTTTTCTCCAAGGAACCTTGCTTTGATACAAATTTTTGAAATGAAGAAGACAACTAAGAGGGGGGGTGAATGATCATTTGTAGCAAATTAAACCTTCAAAACCATCTACAATAATCAAATCCACATGCATTCATTAAACCCTTATTTTGTTAGTATGATTAAGCATGAAATGTAGTTAACAGAAACTGAAATCACAACACCATACACAAGAGAACACCAGATTTACATGGAGAACCCAATGAAGGAAAAACCACCATGAGGATTAGCTCACAATATAAGTAATAGCAAAACCGATACAAGGGCTCACTACCAGAATATGACACACTATCTAAAAAGGCTCACAACCAGGGCTCACTGCCACATAAAGAAACACAAGAAGATAGAAGAAGAATGTTACATAGAGAATACTTCTCAATGCAACAATGAATCCGCCACAATTGCTCGCACACTTTCACAGTCTTGCATGAAAGATTTTGGATGCCTTTAGCTCACTGCCTTCAGGAACCCTAACACTAAAATTTGCACTGCTCTGCTCAACTTCACATTATTCACATCAATCTCGCATCTATCTTGCTTTGTAATTCTTTCATAGCTTCAACTCACAATAATACCACACTCATTTCTATCAACCCATTTATCATATTTCTAGTCTATCATCCCATTAATCATCTTAGTAAAATTTCATTCCCCACTTGAGCCACCTTTGTTAATACAAATATATAATCATGATTTTCACAACAAGTGAAATCTTATCATGACTAAATCCACACATACAAATCACATAAAAATGAATTTTCCTAATAATTCATTACCCATAGAGATAATATCAACTGGGTGATCCCACAATAGTGGTTTACACTTTTTGGCCTAACTGGACACTGATATATTTTTTTTTAACACAATCTCCACATTCGGGCACCTATAGCGATTAAATGGTAAGGAATTTGAAGATGATGCAAACTAGAGTCTTGTCATATTTTGTCTGTAGATTCTAAAAATATTTTTTTCAATTTTTTTGGAATCAGATTGCACTTCTTTTTCCATCTCCCACAAAATTGGTTTTTTCAAAATAGCATTTTAAAGTGACTTAATAATCAGAGCAATCCATAACTTTTCCACTACATAAAATTCCAATTCTTTCAAATTTAGATTTCTAACCCAATATCTATGCTTCCACTTGTTATAGTTTTATTGAATATTTTTCTTTAATCAAGTTTCTCAAGTCAATCAAATGACAATCTCGCATATGCTTTTAATCGTGATAATGGTATACAACTTTTACCGTGATGTATCAAATTTTTTTTTTTTTTTTGTTGGATCAAGGACTCCAATATTTGGTGCACTCATATTTTAATTTTTTTTTTTTTGATAATCTTCTATTTTTCCACTTGTGTAGAATAGAGAGTTTTGTTTTCAGTGAAAAACCTATATTTAATAAAACTTAAAAAACAGATTGATAATATAATCAAAACATACTAAAATTATATTC
>VDFB02086081.1:324815829-324827199 GCA_007258455.2 Sequoia sempervirens
GCCATGAAATCATAATCCCACTAAGTCTCCTGCATTATATAACTCTATATAACATTAAAATAAATTCCATAAATAACTCCTATCTTTAATCATCAATTTTATTATTATATATGTAACCTGTAATAAAACCTAACATTACCTTGAACCTAATTAAAACCTAACCCTAAATCCTAAGTATATTTTAGTTATAAATGCTGCCAAGCTCATTAATATTTTTAATTTTAAGAAAATATTAAAATCAAAGCTCTAGACTGTAATTTATGCCCTTTAGAAAGAATTTAGAAAAAAGCAACATTAAAGATATGATTTTAAGTGAATGGAACACTAATCTCAACTTACACCAACCAAGTACAAATGGGTATTTAGCTTCATGGAGATTCATTCATGGTTGGTGATGGTGCATGAGTAGGCTAATAGAGGAAGAAAGACCATATGTTCATTAAGAAGAAATTGGGAGAAAAAATAAGCTAAGTTTAAATTTGTAATGATAAGAGGATCTTGATTGAATTATATATATATATATATAGTTCATATGAGAACCAAGGATAACATACTAGAGTAAATAAGCTTCGATAATAAAGGAATCTTGTAAGTATGGGGAAGAAAAATATATCAAACTAAATGCACTACCAAAAGATAGATCAATTGGGATTTTTTTATAGGAAAGTGTGATATTTAATTGAAATCCTAATGTATTAATGTTGTATCTTCAACAATCTTGGAATGAGTACTTGGATGCCTATGTTGTCAAAAGATATTATTATTTTACTATTAATGCTCCTCATGTTGAAATTTCCATGAACTAGTTAGATGTAAATCTCTTACCCATTTGCTACTTCCACTCCACTTTATGATAAGTTAATTTATTTATTTAGGTGCTAATTTTTGATACATTCTCTACATTAGATATTAATAATTATAATGGTCATTTGGTTTTGTGTGAATCATGAACCATGCAGTGGGTGTGTTTATCAGATCTTACCTACCAATAAAATGTATGCATTGGAATAATTTTGTTTCTATCATCATTTTATCAACAAGCATGTATGGCTATTTGGAGTGGCTTTAGTTTAAAAATTGACTAATGATATGTTGATTGAACTATAGATGATTATTCTTTGCCTTTAATTTTTGGTCTAAAAGATGAGGGAAGTTCTTATTCTATGTCATATTCTTTCTTCTTTAGATGTATCTCATATTTTATTTGGGTATCCATGGATAAAGCAATATCAAGCAACATCATCTATGTCATGCCATTAAGGTATCAAATATGTTTGAACACTAGTAAAGAGGTTAAAATTGCAAGAGATCCGTATATACCTTTATTTTAAATTAAGTCATTTAACCTTAAATAATTTTAAGAACATACATAAGGATCCTCTATATAAGTGTAAGGATTCTTTGCCTAATTTGTAAAATTTTCAAAAGGAATAACAATGGTGGGAAAATCAAGACAAGATGCAACAATTTAGAATTCCTAAAGGGTTTACAATTATTAGAGCCAAAGTAGGTTATATTTTGGTTTTATATTATAAAATGATTCAAGAATCTATAAGGCCAAAAGAACCATAACCATTGCAAACTTTAGTTTAGAAGCATAAGGGATTGGATATTTTCATTCCTAAACATGGTTTTCATTAAAAAAATTACTCATGTAGCAAACACAATATATAATTCACAAAGAAGATTAGGGTTTTTAGCTTCATTTGTTATATGGAGATATTTTATTGTAATGTATGTAATCAATGATATGATTCTTGATTTTTTATAAGATTTAATATTATAACACCTTAACAAATCAAGCTATGACTTTCATGGTTCACTCCTACATGTATGAAATTTGCATTTTCATCTACAAGTTTGACCTTAAATTTGTAGTTTTAAAATTATTTTGTGAGTTTGACCCTACATTTCTAGTCTTTAGGAATGTATTTATCTCCATTTTTTAGACTATGTTGAGAGCTATTATAATGTTTTTTTGCACTAACTTTCGGAGGAAACTCGTTTTTCCTTACTCAAACCCTTGGATTATGCAAAACGGGGAAGCAAAATACTATATTAAAAATGCTTTAAAAACTTTCAAACAATCAAACAAGTGCAATTTGAATTCAACAAATTTAAAAAAAATTGCATATAGGGTTTCGAAATTAAACAAATACATGCATTTTGAACTAAAAAAAAATGGAATTTTAAATACCTCGTGCTCAATAGTGGTCGATATGCGAATTGGAATGATGAAGTTTGAAGAGAGGACCCGAAATTTGCTTTCGCCGGTGAGAAATTTTGTTGGGTTGCCGTTCGGATTATGTTCGCCGCGCGCAGGGACAGTGACTGACTGGTAATTCACAGTGAAAATGTGAAAGTGAAAGCACTTTTTTTGGTTTTGTCATATTCAAGGGGTTCGGCCGAACCACCTTAAATATGATTTTTTATTAGGCTCGGTGACTGGTTCGGCCGAGCCACGGGTTCGGCCAAACCATATGGCTCAGCCGAACCAGTTAAATGGTTCGACCGAGCCCGTTTTTTATGAAGAGTGGGGAAATTTCAAAATTTCCTTCCTCTTCAAAAGTGTAAACCACTTATGTGGCTTCACCCATCTATAAACAAAATAAACCATGTCCATATATAAGATCAACTGAGATCTCTAGCAAATCCAAGAGTCCACCAAAAAAGTTAATCATGAAACTATCTAGTCAATGATCATAAAGTAGCATAAAAATAAGATACTCAGTCACTAAAGGAGGGGTCTCACAATCATCCTAAAAATCTTGAGATTCTTGGGTGAAAGTTCAAATTGTTTGGCGCTTTTCTTAAAAAAATGATCAACACAAATATAAATTTTTAACTTGAAGTACTTGAAATTAATATATACATATATATATATGTATATATATATGTGCATGTAAATGTATATATATACACATTTATATGCATATATATATATATACATTTACATGCATATATATATATATTTACATATATACACATACATACATACATGTACATTTAATGTATATATACATATACATATACATATATAAAGAAAGTTACATGCTAAGAGTTCTACATTCATTAGTTTATATCATTTTAAAATTCATTATATATAGAACTCTTAGCATGTTACTTTTAATATAGTAAATTTGATTTTTTCTTTGATTTCTTTTCCCACTTAGCTAACTTGAATACCTAGTGCATGGAAGCCCATGAAAACAGACTGACAAAACAACTTTCATAAACAACAAAGGACTAGAAAATATACTAGGTTTGATAGAAAAAATTATGTCTAAATTATTTATCACAAAAAAAAAATTTGACTTTTTTGAAGAGCATTCTTTCCTCTAGTGCACCACATTTTTTTTAATTTTTAAAAATAAAATTTACTATATAAAATTTCTAATCAACCTTGCATTTGATTATAATGACCTACTTGTAGTTAATTTAAAACTTAATAGTATAATTAATTAAAATATTTATTTTTTTGAATTTGAGGCTTTGAGTCCCACCAAAAGATATTTTCAAATGTTTTATGAAAATGTCATTGGTTGGAGAAATGTCAAGTTGAATATCTATTTTTGTTGAATTTACCCCAAAAGAAGGGCTAGATTGCCACATCGATTGTGAACTTGATTCTCTTGAATGAAAAGGTTTTGGTTAAATATCTTTCACTTGAAACTAATGAATATCAAATGATGTGTAGAGTTTTCTTCTTTTGTATTTAACTATTTATGGAAAAAGTGTTTCAATTGAAACCCTCCATGCCACATAATTTTAGGAAAAAATATTTTTACCAAAAAACCTTTTGGACAAAACATTTTCACCCATAAACCTTTTTTCTCAAAATTATTTTGTTGGCCCGAAGTGGACACAACACTATACTTTCACCCTCCTCCCAAGTGGGGTGCCCTTTTCCATGGGGCCCTATATTTATGTCAAATTACAAATATTAAATAAATATAATGTTTCCCATATTTTAAAGGTGTACAACAATCAATCCTAACACATACTTTAAAATTAAAGTTTCCTAATTTAAAGGTTAACAATCTTGGGGTGTGAAAATTATACATGGAGGCGTCGAGTGGATGGCAGAGCAGGTTGGGTGGGAGCGGTATTTTTGAATCCTTTGAGGGTGTGGAGGATGCATAGGACGATGGTGAGGCAGATGGACGTTGTCTTCCGCTTGGGATTCTTTTTCCTTGTGCTCTGGACGCATTTGTGGGTGTTCACTTTACGGTGGTTGGTGTTTCTCAAAGGCTTCGTTGCAGAGGGCTTTCTTTGGAGTGTTCTCGAGGCACCTCGTGTTGTCTATGGTTGGAGAAGGGTGTCCTTCTGGGCTGTGCCTATGTTCTGAACGATGAGGTTGTGGAGAGAGTTAGTGCTGGGATCTTTTCTGACTGGTGTCTCTCGTGTTTTCCCCAATGGTGCTTGTGAAGTGTGTTTATTGATGGACTTCCTTCCATGTGACTTTGGCTTTGGATTGGAATTTGTAGAACTCCCGAGCGGTTCAGGCTTCTTGGTAGGTGGAGAATGTGATTCAAGCAGGGGTTTCTTGTCTTTGCTTGTGTGGTGTCGGGTGTGGTGCTGGGTGTTCTTGCTGGGGGCTTGTTGGTGGAGTTTGGTGGCCTCATCTCATACCCTAATTGGCAAGTAGGGTTGGAAGTGGTTTTGTCTTGTGGTGCCTCCTCTCCTCTTTCACCTTCTGCTGGCTTTCCTAGCTCTTTCTAGATTTACTGGGCTTCTCTTGCTTCTTTGAGGGTGTTTTCGTTGTTTGGGGTTGGGGCTGTTGGTTTGTCTCTATTGGAGTGGTTTGTGGAAAGTTCCTGGCATGTTTCAGACCCTAACTCGCGTGTAGGGTTGGAGGTTGTTGTTCATCGTCTTGCCAGCTCTCCTCTCTCTGTTTAGTGTTTTCCTTACCTCTCCCTTCCTCTTTTTGGACCCTTGTTCTCTTCTTTGGTGTATGTTTCTGCTTATGTGGGGATGATTTCATTGCTTGGGGTGGAGTTGTTTGTAGTTTGTTTTTGGCATGTTTTAGACTTTGACTAGTAGGTAGGGTTGGAGGTTGTTTTTCATTGTCTTTTTGGTACTCTACTCTCTCTGCTTGTTGGCTTTCCTTGCCTTATGCTTCTTTTTTCAGGCCCCTTTGTCTTTTTGTTATTTTTGTTTCTTGGTTGGTTGAAGTGGCTACTGGTCTTGGTGGAGGCCAAGGTTCTCTTGGGTTACTAGTTTTGTTTTTTGGTTTCTTTGTTCCTCCTCGCTGGGGTCTTCTTGCCCATTTTTTAGGATGGGGTTTTGTTGGCTCTGAGCGTTGAGTTTTCTCTTGTGTGGTTGTGACTCAGTTGGGTTGTTTTATCTTGGGTTGCTCCAGAGTAGTTGGATGTTGTTTTGTTGGACTTTTGGGTCTTCATGTCTGTGATTCAAGATGGGATTGTGCTGCTTGTGGAGGAGTACTCTATTTTTTTTTGTCTCTGTTCCAATCTTCTTCTTCGCCAAAGGAGGTTTTGGTGCTCTCTACTATGGGTGTAGTTGCTTCCTATCAGTTCTTTCAGCTATGGTCTTCTTTGGAGGTGGATACTACTTCTTTGGAGGTGAATCCCTCTTCTGTTGAGGTGAAGAGGTGGGTTGTGGATCGGGTGGGAAGGCCTATTTTCAATGGTTTTGGGCTTCACTTCTTCCTCTCCTATAGAGGGGAGCCCATTCCTATTGAGGTGGAGGTCGGGTGGGTGTTGCGAGTTGACTGGTGAGGTGTTTATGCTAAAAATTCTTAGTGTTTCTCTCTAATTCCTAACTCTCCTATTAAGGTGGGGAGTTTGGTTTTGTTGGATGGTGCTGTCAAGTGTTGTGCTGTTGTCTAGCTGGTTCTGTCTGATGGTTACTTAACTGTCCCTGATTGTTCACTGTTGGTTGGTGCTGGTAAGTGGTGTGCTGCAGTTTGGTTGATTCAAACTGATGGTTGCCTGACTGTATCAGGTTGTTCTTCGATTCAAGTTCCTTTGTAATTCTTGGTTACTTTGGCTTCAAGGTTCTCGTTAAAACCTTTCTTTTGTTGCAGATTTAAGCTTTCATGCTAATCGTTCTTAATCTGCTTATGGGTTGCTACTGGTTGTTTATGTTGCGCTCTTTTGCAGCTTGGTCTCTTTGTGTGGGTTTTGGGTCCCCATCAAAAACTGTTTGTTAATGGTTTCAGGTCCATTCAAAACCTGTTTTTTCCCATTAATCAAAACAATCTTGGGGTGTGATTGATATTTGCAAACACGGGTGTCAAAAATTTAAATTATGCATCTAAGGTCATGTATTTGAAGATACCATCCTAGGACAATAATTGTTTAATGATCACTAATAACATATCTTCTCAAAAGAATCACACAATAGTTATATTTGGCATCAATTATGATGCAAGCTCAATTGATATTGAATTATCGAATTTATTAGTGAAAGCTCATCACAAAAATTATCTATCAATCACAACTTACTTCAAACTGAATTTGCATTAGGCTTGACTTGTATTAGACACAACAATAAACTAATTAAAATCAATTTCCATCTCTTAGCCTACTTTAAACTATTGTTAAATTAGCTTAAGGTCTTGACTTTACTCAAGGAAGATTTATTCTTCCCTCAATAAATAGTAGGTTCCTACTGGTGCTCTTTAGTACCACACTATTTTCTACATAGATTCACATTGGTTGAACATTTTCTATTGATATTAAAGTTTAATTTATGTAGTAAACACTATTGTGACACTAGAATAGAATCACATTAGGTGGATTAGATCACAAACACAATCCTATCCCACACCTGAAGATTCTCATATTGTAGTCATCTTAAGTCTTTAATACAAAATCCAATTTTAAATTTTGATTTATAAGTTTTTGTCACAATGTCTCTTTAGTCGAAATTAACATTACATTTATTTCCAAATAAAACTTAATCCATTAGACGACCTATTTATTATTTTCATTTATCCTTTAATATATTTCAAATTACAACTATTATATTAATTTAAAATTTTATTACTAGAATAAACATCCTTCAAAGTTAATAGTAAAGTGCATTTTATTTCCCAATACCTCTTAACAAATTTCCCAACTAAAGATGCTAACTATGAGCTTCTCTTAGCTTTTTAATTCATTTACACTATCGATTTCAAAAAATGATTGTCCTCATATAAAAATGAATACATTTGATAATCTTAATAAGATCTTAAATTTGAAAGTCAATCTTGCTTATCAATTTTTTTCCAATAGATAATCATTTTAGTAGGAATGATTTTTCCACAGTCCATGAGATCTAGATTAAATTTTCTGGATTCAACTGTGTCTATTTATTTGTATCGACATGATTCAACTGTTTCTGTTTATTTGTATCGACGTTTCAAATCAAAAAAAGAAAATTTCATCTAAATAATACTTTAACATGTTTTATTTTGAAATATATAATGAATTAAATCTATTTAGAAGAATAATCATTTAAATTTTTGATGATCTGTTTAACTTTTTTGTTGTGATATAATCTTTTTGATTATATTTTACAACAAAAAAATACCCAAATACAATCATACGACCCCATTCTTGATGATGTGAGTGATTGACACTAACATTTTTGCACTTGCCAAGGACAAAAACTGAATTTCTAGCTTGTGGTAGACGTACATTCTCTCTTTTGCTATAACAGAATTTTCACAAGCACTGAAATAGCTTTAAAGAAAATAATGAATGGTGGGGCTCTAAGAAGATGGAGACGTTAGGACTTTGAAATGACAAGGAAACGACTTTGGACAGTTTTGCGGAGGTTGGTCTTTACCATACAGGCATAATGTTCATTAAGTTTGAAAGTTGGTATTAATGGGCTTGGTATTATGTTAGTGGCATTGCCACTGATATTGATATGACCCTAAATGGGTCTTGATTAAGGCGTTCCACTGGAGGAGAGGTGGATTTTTTTATCCTAATTTTAATTCTTGGATCTTCCATTACAAGCAGTTTTAGAGAGGTAGTTGGAACAGCTTTAAAATCTGAGCTACAGACAAGATAGTAATTTGACTGTTTGTTTTTCTTCAGATGCATTATTTTAGCTGGTGATGACTGATGTGATGTAAGTGGAGCAGCTCCATTATAGCAATTTGCCTCCCCAACTTATCTAAAAAGAAAGACCAGTTCCAGAGTTAATGGCAAGGAAACGAAATCCTAGATATTCTCACATATTTGAATTCGAGTGCACCTCACCCAACCTAATTGAAAGACAAGTTTACACTAATTTAACGATAGGGCATTTGGCCACGAGGGATTCAGGGGTTAAGAGTAAAGATCAAACGACACAAGTGGTTGCCTGAAGAACAGAGTGGGTTAATTGAAATTAAAGTTTAGAGATCTTGGTGAGTAGGTGCCTTCATTTCAGGCATATTCAAGTGGGCCCACTTTGTCTGAACTTACGCCACACTGGGAAGTTAACGTCAGTTTTAGGAAATTGCCATTCGTGCATCTTAATGGCGATTGATACATTCAAGTAGTTCGTCAATTCACCATCGAAATGACCATTCATACATGGAGGGCTAGATAGTGTCCACTGGTACATTCAAGTAGTTCGTCAATTCGCTATCAAAACTGGCCACTTGGTACATCTGCATGGCTAGTAGGGAGCCATTTGTACATTCAAATGGTTCATTCAATTCACCATGCCATTGGTACATCTGACGGCTAATAACACAACTCAATAGATTGCCAGTTCCCTTGACATTAGGGTATTAATGGTCTCTGTCGTTTTTGGCTACTCACTGCAAAATGCATGTGGATTGTCTCGTAGTCTGCTTCCTTTTCCACTAACTGCTGTGTTTTGTTTTAAAGCATGCAATTTAATAATTTGGTAACCCTGTGTTGGATATGATGAGATGGGTCAGAGTATGGCCCATGGGGACCTTTGCACTTGGAGGCTCTTCCTCCAAGAGCTTTCCAAACAAATTTGCGGCCACTTGCTAACCCACGTTACAAAGTCAAAAGTACTGCCTACAAAGTTTCTGGGCTCCTCCTGTGTATTTTTTAAAGCAATTTCGTTGGGAATGTCATATCTAATACATTTGCAAACTAACTCTGGTACGAAATTCCGACAAATACACCTCACATACCTAGACTACTTGTACATAAAATAGCTAGACATTAGATAGGAGGACTATGACACGGCCTTTGCTAAAATCTGAAGAATTTAAAACAGGGTTGTTTTTAATATGCAATCATACAAGCCATAGCCGCAGTCTGCAGATCCCTAATAGTTTATGTTTAATTCTTGTGAAAAAAAATGCTTTTGATTTTTTGTTGTTAGAATTCAGTAAACAACCTGTTGCAGGTGCATGAATACTTACCTAGTGTTTAAAGATTTCGGAGCATCAATTTGCCTTCAACATGTTCCGGCCTTATCCATTTAATTGTGCCACCATATTTTGCATTTTCATATTGGACCACTCACAAATCTTTGCACTAGAGATGTGTTGAGTGTCACTGTCAGTTAATTGAGGGAGATTGATAATGTTTACAAATATTTGCAGAGGTAAGTGGTGGAGAATTTGGAAGAGATGACGACTGTGGAGTTATAAAACGACACTGCTTTTGAGTTTTAATAGGTCCATGGTGGAATCTTAGTATTTGTTTTTATGGTGGAATCTTTTGAATTTCGGGACCAATTAACCTGCAAGTACACATTAATGGTGTAGGTCCGTGTGCAAAGGATATATCAAACACAGAATCTTTTGAACTGCACTAAAGTCATTGCTTTCCTGATATTACTCCACCTGGCTAATATAAGTAATAGGATACCCATTTAAATTTTGTTGCCCATTTTCCAATGCAGGAGCCATGCTAGGTGCCGGCCGGGTTCTCGTTGGTAAAACATATATGAAAAAGACAGTATCAATCTCATTTTTCCTCGGCCTTGCTAGACTGTTAGTGGGTTCAAGATAAAACCGGGTCATTGAGATGTATTTGCGTTGCACCCAAAGTCACGTTTGCACGACACCCAAACGCCATGCTCTGTGTTTTGTGAATTGAATTGAGCGGAGGGAAGAGAGTGAGTTCTCCCAGGAGGAGGCCATGTCTTTAGCCCACTTGGTAGCTTTCCCAACTAATTTTCTTGGTCATGGAAAATGGAGAACAGTGTGGACAATAGCTTGGATTGTGCTCCTCACACAATGGAGGGCAAAGGGGTTGAATATAGAAGGCCAGGCACTTTTATCATGGATGCACGCTCTCAATGATGGGAAAGGATCACCACTTCTCAGCACATGGAATCCCCAAGACTCAAATCCCTGCAACTGGACTGGTATCTCCTGCTCCTCACAAGGTCTGGTTAGTGCTATTTATCTACATTCTATAGAGCTTTTGGGTACAGTTCCCTCACAATTTGCTTCTCTTGAGTCTCTCCAATCACTTGTAATATCTGCAGCCAATCTCAGTGGGACTCTTCCCAAAGAGATTGGAGACTACAGCAATTTGGTGTCGTTGGATCTGAGTGGAAACAGACTCACAGGAAGTATTCCATCCGAATTTGGTCGGTTAAATAATCTGCAAAGCCTTATTCTGAGTTCCAATGAACTTGAAGGAAGTATACCTCGAGAGCTTGGCAATTGCTCAAGCCTCGTTGAGTTGGTTCTTTTGGACAATCAGCTGAGCGGCAGCATACCACCAGAGTTTGGCAGGCTGTCCAACTTGGAAATTCTGCGTGCAGGTGGGAATCCAAATATTGAAGGTGCACTGCCTGCTGAGCTTAGCAACTGCACTAATCTCACCGTACTTGGACTTGCAGAGACAAGAATTTCTGGTACCATTCCTTCCTCTTTTGGGTCACTCAAAAAACTACAAACTCTAGCACTTTACATGTCTATGTTATGGGGATCGATCCCACCAGAGCTTGGCAATTGTTCTGAGCTTGTGAACTTATACCTCTATGGAAATAGTCTGTCAGGTTCTCTGCCCAGGGAGCTTGGTAGGCTACAGAAGTTGGAAAAGCTTCTTCTATGGCAGAATAACTTGGTTGGAAGTATACCCCTAGAGATTGGCAACTGCACTAGTTTGATAATTATTGACCTATCTATTAATGCCTTGTCTGGAAGCATTCCAAGCACAATAGGCTCTTTGAAGGATCTAACAGAACTTCAACTCAGTGCTAACAATATCTCTGGGTCAATACCTTCCTTGCTTGCTAATTGCACTGCTCTTTCTCAGCTGCAACTTGATAGTAATCAGATATCTGGAGAAATACCCCAAGACTTAGGACAGCTCAAGAATCTGACACTGCTGTATGCTTGGCAAAATAGGTTGCAAGGATCAATACCTCCCAGTTTAGGTGGCTGCGATAAGCTGCAGGCTTTAGATCTTACGGAGAATAGGC
>VDFB02086081.1:324827299-325089060 GCA_007258455.2 Sequoia sempervirens
GGTGGCCAGGACCTGCAAAGAGGTGACCAGGACCTGAAAGGGGCGAGTAGGCACAGACACATACGCCTGTCTAAAATAGAATTGCAGTTTAGCTCTTTGTTTTGACTAGAGGGGCAGCGAGGACCTGCAGAGGAGCAACAAGGACCAGAAGAGGGGCGACCAGGCCCAGACAGAGTCTTCTGTAAGGTAAAAACAACATTTTAAATCATTTTTACAGACCGTTTTCTGTCATTTTAGTTATTACTAACCCCCTAACTCATGTTGTTGGTGATTGTGAAGGTTTTTACTAGCGTTTGTGGAGGTATTTTATGCTTGATGAAGAACAGTGGTTAAACTACTAACACATTTATTACAGGACGAAAATACTAAAACTTTTAGTTAGTTGTTTACTTTCATTTTTGCACTAATTAGGTACATAGTCTAAGTAGGGGAGTCAATAAATTGTATGATGTGTTTGTAAGTAAGCTATTGACGTTTCCAATCCCCTTGCACCATTTGGCGATCTTGGGTAAAGAGAAATCGTAGCTTACTTAAGTCCTTTATGTTACCCAAGGGGACGTTATATCATTCAAGCTTTCCCCTTGCACTTCGTGTGAGCCTGGGGAGTAGCTGAAAATGGTTAGTTCTCTCTTCTTAGTGGGACCTGATTGGGGATTTCATCACCCTAAGGGATGATCCTGACCATGTGTACTGGCGGGGTATATAAAGGGGGGAGAGCCAAAGTTGTACCCCAATCTAGTCATGTCATGTCTGGCAGAGCGTCGAAGCTAGGGTGATACCTAGATAGATGTGAAGAGTTGGTCTGATCCTTCAGTATCTTGCTAGGGTTCCTGAATCACGCTTGTGACGGGTTGGTGTTCACGATTGTGCCTCACGTATCGAGCATATATCGAGGACTCCCTAGATTGCCTTGTTTAACCTAGTTAGAGAACTATGTTGACCATACCCTTCATACTAATCATAGGATTGTACTGCTTGAATTGTCTTTTCAGTGAAAAACCAGTGCATAACTTACTAGTCAAGTTAGTCTTGCCCTTTTCCTTGCTATTTGAAGTGTTTTCTATCCTTTTCCATAGTCATTTTTCCTAAGTCAAGTTCAAGTCTATTGACAGAGGCGAGCACACCCTTTCTAGGGGTGATCCTAACCTCAAGAGGGGTCACCCTGCCCTCTGTCTCAATCATTTTCCAATCTGTTTGAGTCAAAATTGTCCATCTTTCACCCAGAGGGGCGGCCAAGCCCAATCAAGGGGTAGCCAGGCCCAGTCTAGGGGCATCCAGGACCTCAGAGGGGTGGCCAGGACCTGCAGAGGGGTGACCATGCCCAAACAGTTGTTTCTACACTCTGAACAGTCAGTTCCATCTCCCATTCCATCATTCCGTTAATCCATTTTCCCATTCCGAGCATTCGTTCCATCATTTTGCCAATCTGTTTTCCCATTCCAAGCATTTGTTCTATCATTCTGCCAATCGGTTTCCCCATTTCAAGAGTTCATTCTCCCATTCCATGAACTCGTTTATCCATTCTGTGAACCTATTCATCCATTTAGAGAGTTCATTTGGCCATCTAGGGAACTTGTTTCATTGTTTAGGGAACCTATTTTTCCATTCAAGGAATCCATTTCATTGTTTAGGGATCTCGTTTCACCATTTGAGGAATCGTTCAATCATTTAGTAAATTCGTTTCATTGCTTATCAAGCTCGTTTACCCATTCTAATAGCTCGTTTGACCTCATTTTTTATTTAAACAAGTCCAAAAACCATTCAGGCGACTAGGACCTAAGAACAAGCGACCAAGACCTAGGAACAAGCAACTAGGACCTAGGAATAGGTGACCAAGACCTAGGAACAAGTGACCCAGACCTAGGAATAGGTGACCAAGCCCTAGGAACAGGTGACCTTGCCCCTTGCATAAGCAACCCTACTCAATCCAGAAAATCAAACAGTTGGGGACCTAAAACCTTGTCGTTTGTTGTGATCTAAACACTTTCATCCCCTTATGCTCACTTGTAATTGATCATTTATTCCATTTCTAGTTTCCTAAGGTCATTCAGTCATCACCTACATCATATAGGCAGTCTTAGAGCATCTTTAGGTTGCATCGTTCATCATCATTTTCTCGATCTAAATTCCCTAAACATTATTTTAGAGGTTATTATCTGAATTGACCTAGGCGTCCAAATCTGATCTTTATCCTACAAATCAGTTATTGTCCTCATCCCAATCAATCCACTTCCATCTTGAGGTGGATTCGGTGTCGTAAGTCATCACCCTCAGCCCAATCAATCCATTTCCATCTTGAGGTGGATTTGGTGTCGTGATCCTCTATCTATCCTTCAATTCGATCAACCAATGCCTTAAGTCACCTAGGGTGATTTCTGAATTGGATTTAGAATCCCTTACATCATCCATCATCTAATCTTTTATGTCGTTTCATCAACCGATCTTGATCCATCATCTAATCTTATCAATTTTTTTACCAATCAATCCTTATCCAATCTCAATCCTATCCAATCATCCAAATCAACCCTTATCCAATTATCCGATCTCATCATCTAATCAATTGATCAATCTTTTATCCAATCCAATCAATCCTCCAACCATCACCCAGTAGTTTTGCATTTTCATGCCCGTTCAGACAAGTTCACAAACCAAGAAGAAAATGGCACAACAACAAGGTCAAGGTTCCTAGTCAAACATCCCTCAAGATCCTAACAATGGGGAAAACATCTCTCAAGATCCTAAAAATAGGGTAAACATCTCTCAAGATCCTAACAATGGTGTGAACATCCCTCAAGACCCTCATAACAGTGCTTTGTCACAATCTAACACCGACAGTCAAAACACTTCACTATCGAGTGATGAAAACATGATCAATCAGCCTGAAGTCACCATTGATGAATACCTAAGCAAACCCACTAACATTCAGATGACAGACCACCTCCTCGATGAGCGTGGGGATAAGATCCTTGCCACTCTACTCATGAAGGGAGTGAAACCGCCATCTGGTTTTGACATATCACAATAAACCAACACCGAGGCCCCTCTAGTGCATCAAGACTCGCAAAATGTTCCCATAAATTCCTATGTTCCTGAGGGTACACCCATAGATAACTGGTATCATCCTGAGTTTGGAAATGTTGTGATACATCAAGTTGCCAATTATCCTCTCCTTCAATCCGTAGCCTCTACGACACCATCCAATCCTTATGATCCCTGTGCCTATGGCATGCCACAAAACATCCTATCTTCTCCACCACTCCCACCTCAGTATCCTGGTTAACCACCTGTCAACACTAGGGGCAATCCCTTTCTTGCATCGAAACCACCACCAGGATCGACACCCATAGGCAATCTCCTACCACCCCCTCAGGGTAATACTTCAACATTCCAACAACCTCATGTTAATCCTCATCAATCCATTGCTTCATAGGCACCGCTGCAGCATGCAACTATCCCCTCACAAGAACCACCACAACATACCACTGTTGTTTCCATCCCCATGCAACAACATCATCAACAAACTCTGCAATAGAATGTTTCAATTCTACAATAGAACATGCTGCAACAAAATGTTTTGAACCCACAATAGCATACTGTCGCTCACATACAACCTCCTCTTCAAGCAACGCAAACTACATCACACCCTCAACAACCACCTCATGGTTCCTCTACAACAATCCCACAAAAATAGCACATCCCATCTCACCCTCCTTATCAACAATCACATACGCACGTTCCCACACAAACACAACATAATCCTCTCGCACAATGTCTCTACCATCCATCTAGCACATACACCGCTTATGCTAAACCAAATATCCATGTGGCCTCTCAGAATCCACCACAGACTCAACCACCACTTTACACTAATCCTCCCCAATCACACACTAATCCCTACCATCAAACTGTCAATCCACAACTGACGTCGTATGCTACACAACAACCAAACGTTGCTTATAATTACCAATCCAATCCATATTACACTCAACAACAACCATCCTATCAACAAGGTGCTTCATCCACCTCTTTCTACCAACAACTATCATCACAACAATAGGGAACTTCCACATCCTTGTACTACCAAGCTCCACACAATGCCCCATCCACTTCATATTATCAACAACAGCCACCTCAGCAATAGGCACCCTCCTCCTCTTATTACCAAAATCAGTCATCATCCTATCCACCTTACGTTAATCCATAATCCGCTTATGCTAATTAGTATCAACCTACACACTCATATGATCCCAATGCTTTCCTCCCATCTTCATCACATCCATATCCACCCAATCCGTCTAATCCAACTCCACCCGTCAATAAAGAGCTAGAGGAGCTCAAAGCTACATTGAAAGACCTAAGTTTGAGGTGATTTTCCCATATGCGTTTGATTCTTCGATTTCACTCATTCCCTTTTTGAAGCATTTCGAGATACCCAAGTTTGACAAGTATACGGGAACTAAAGATCCAAAGGCCCATCTACAGGAGTTCTATGCACAATGTCAAGATTTCCAACATAATGACAATTATCTCTTGTGCCTATTCCCTAGAAGCTTAGGAGGGTCAACCTTAGATTGGTTCATGGGTCTCAAGAAGGGGACAATTTCTTACTTCACTGATCTTTTTGAACAGTTTGTCAGACGATTCTCCTTTAATTTGGAGGACATTGACACTCTAGACCTCTTGAAAGAGAAGCAATGTGATGGAGAAAATTTTGCTAAATACTTGCAAAGGTGGCGAGTTTTAGCTAGCCGTATGAAATCCCCTCCTAGCGAGAAATAAATGGTCACCTTTTGTGGCTAATGCTCATCCCGAAATGGCACATGCTCTTAATATTCATTATGTCACTACCTTCGCAGAGGTTATCGAAAAGGGCCCCATCATTGAGAGAGCGCTTGTTGCTAAAGGGAAAATTAAATTGTACAACTTAGATAATGACAAGTCATCTGGTGATAAATCTCGTTACTGGAATAAGAACAAGAATGCAGTCAATGATGGTGTCACTAATACTAAACATGTTCAAGTGGCCAATACATCCTAGAAACAACAACCATCTATGCCCAGTGCCATATCTGTGCCAAGAGGGGCACCTCGACCCCCTCAACAATCCAATCAAGGCAATGGTAAGTTACGTCAATACACTCAATTAGGAGAACCCTTGAGCGTTGTCTTCAATAGGTTGTTACAGGTCAATTATCTGATTACATATCCTGTGACCAAGCCACCTGATGAATCCAAGCCTAAACTAGCCTAGTTTAAAGAAAATGAATATTGTGAGTTTCAAAAGATTAAAGGGTATACCTTAAATAAGTGTTAGAGTCTAAAAATGCACATCCAAGATCTCATAGATCGAGGTGACATACATGTGGATGTGAACACGACACCTTTGTCCAATGCTCAGTTACAGATATATCAAAATGCTTTCCCCAAGCACTACCAAGGTCCTAGCACATCCAACACAAATCTTGGACCTAGTAACAATAACAACTAGGATAACAACACTAATAATATCACCTACAAGAATGTCCCGCTTAACTATGAGACTCTTATCACGCATATTGGGCAAGTGGAACCACGTGTGTCTATGATACATGTCAAAGGAAAGGAGCCTCAATGTGTTTTTACCACTCACCGCACTCGCATTACTATCCCTAGAGCCTTCGCGTTAGCCTCATCACCTCCTGTGAGCTCTTAGTATAACATCCTTGACCAAAGAGAGCCATATATCCCACATTTAAAGCGCATTTATAAAAAGAGCATTCATTAGTAGAATGCAAAGGATGATTAAGCACGACCTTATTTGAACAGGATCTGTTCTGAAGGTTGTACTACTTGATCTGCGTATCAAACTCAGACAAACACACAAATCTGGACGATGAACTAAGGCTCTCAGGCCAGAGCGCGAATACTGAGGCTGTTCCTTGCAACTCGCCTCCCGATGAACGTCCTGTTCGCTGATTCTAAGCGAGCAGTGAAGGCCTGGGAGCGTTCTGACAGATTACCATATCTTTTTCGGGTATCAATACTCCGTCGACTGTCATCAAATAAGAGAATCTTCAGGCAAAATAATTGTACGGGAAGGTGGATATCAGATACAGTGATTCCGTGATATAAGCATGCAACATATAGAACACTGCAAGGACGCTTGGGTAATCTTATGGAGGGCTTCATAAAAATTCTTTGTTAGGTAATAGGATACAGACTGTTCTTCCAAATCAGTGATTCTCTCATTTCTTCTCTTCAGGGCAGCAAATATAATATATGGGGGTGAGCAATCTTCTTTCATTGGTGGTGTTCACACCTACTCTACTCATGTTGCTTCTACCGTCTACACAGCGTTAGGGTAATCACTATTATTAGGAAAAAAACCTTCCATATTACGGAAAAAGCCTTTCCATCATTAGTAATCCCAAAAATGTGTAGATGGTATGAATGTTAAATAGCCACAAAAGAAGAGAGATTTATTTTATCAATTTATCTTTTTTTCATTATCATTATGATGATTTGCCACAAGAGGAAAACCCTTCTCTTTTCATGAGAAAGATCCTTATCGTAAATAGAGAGTTAAAATGGAATTATTAAGTGAAAATTTGATATTGTTTTTTTGAAGAAGTCAAATTTAATGGCTTTTGTCTTGCTTCTTCTCTATCCAATATTGAAACACCCAAAAACCTTTCTAATGTTGATTGGGTGATTTTAATACCTCTTATAAAATCATGGTTAGAGCCACAACTATTAGACTTGTAGCAAAGGAAGGGAGAAGAGGAGCTCCAAGGTTGGTTGGGGAGATAGATAGTCACCATCCATGATCAACTTGCTTTGATCTTCCTCTCTTTTTTTTATGATTGATTATCTTTGTTGCATTGGATATCGAAAATCAAATTCCTTTTGTTCTTTTATTGTTGTTTTGTTTAGGCTTTAATTGGTGTCATGTTGTTTTAATTTTAATTTTAATTTTAAAATTGTTTTTCAAGCTATGTAGTCTGGGTATGGGTGGCTTGTCTTGGGTTTCAGTTTTGTGCTTGCATAGATGTATTAAGTGCATCTAAGTGACTATTGATGGCAAGTGACTTATTTGGTGAAGGAGGGTGTTCGAAGGAAGAAATGAAGAAAGAAAGACATTTAAGAAAGCTTTGTAAGTTGAAGAACCAAAGGAACCTCCTAAAGATGCGGAAATCAAAGTATGATTTAAAGGAGATGGTCGAGATACCGTTATGGGAGGAGAAGAAGGGCCCAAGTCAAGAACAGATGAAAGAGGCAAGGATCCTCTTTTTCCCAGAGTGCTTCAAGTGAGTCCTAGTTAGGAGATGCTAAATATTGTGAAAAAAGAAGAAAATAGACTTAAGAATATTGCAATTTTTCTTGCTTGTATGGATGTAAATAATCTGCCTTTAAGAAAATTTTTGAGAATTGGTTGAATAATGTTTGGGGTAAGAATCTTGGTATTTATATTCCATTTTATTGAATGATTCAAATAGGTCTCCTTGTTGTGTTTCTGAAAAATCATAACATGCAAAAAAGGGTTTTGAAAAAAGAGTTTTGGAATATTATGAATTTTTTTGATTAAAGTCGTGGCTTGCTCTCCAAAACCCACCCAAGAAGAAATTATGTTTTGCTTTGTGTCTAGATGGCTAAATATTAAGAATTCCCACATTAAATGTTGATGTTCCTACCTCAACTTTTGAAACCTATTGGCAAAACATTACAGGTAGAGGACATTGGGTCTACCTTGCCACATATGGATGCTAGAATTCTTCTGTCTCTCAATATTGGGGTTCAAATTCTTAATTTAATTATTGAATTCTCTTTGGAGGAGAAGATTTTCCAATGTGAAATTGATGCTTTAGGAGGATTAAATTCATGTTTTCTTTGTAAGTCTAATGGGCATAAGAATAGGGATTGCCCAAGCTCAATAAATTTAAAAGAAACCTCAAACCTCGGGGGCATTCTTTAATGTAAATGAGAGTTTTTGGCTCCTCAAAAGATAGTCCCCATTAAAGGGATAGTGGCAATAATAAGGATAAGGAGGAAATTAACAATATTGAAGAGATTCCTTTTGTGGGGGATTAAAAACCTAATGAAGAGCAAATGAATGTTGACAATAATTTTGAAGATATCTTTGAAGAGCCCACATAGAGCAACTCTACAAACTATGAGAAAAAATTGGTTAAAACAAGCGGAATCTCTCCTCTTAAGTCTCCTAAAAATAATGGACCTACTCCTCGTAGGAAAAATGCTCAAGAAATTGTACTAGATAAATTAAAAGAGAAAATTAAAGAAAGGAAAATTGATCAAAGAGACATACTATCAAAACCTCTCAACGATATAGATTTAATAGATTATGAAGGCTTGCCACTTGATCAAAGAAACATATTGTCAGACACTCAAAGGTCTCTAAAAGGTCTAAAAATTTCAAGTATTGGAGTTAGTGGAGCCATTTCCTTAGGTGTACTATGAGTTGTGAGAGTTTTGGACTTTCATGGATTCCCATATCAATATTCCATCCTTTCTATCTTTGACTTCCCTTTTTCTATTGAGTTGTTAGAATTCATCCTCATAGTATTCCCTTCCACTTGGGCCTAATAGTATAAAATTTTTCATCTGTTGGACTTATCGGAGATGTCATACTTGTCATTAAACCCCAAAAGATTGATCCTCGTAGTAAAAAAAGTTTCTAAGTCTTTTGGTGTCAAAATTTTAGGTCCATACCTTAACTAGAGTACATTTTTTTGTTTCCTTAAACTCTAAGGTCCCAATCATTTGCCTTAAATCCTTCACAACACTTGACTTTCAAATTTTCCTTTCCAAGCATTCTTTTCAAATAATTTCTAAAAGTATGATGTTGACATCGTCATATACCATGGTTGTGTGCCTAGGCTTACATACTAAGTCATCATGATGTCATATTTGTATGGTGTTGATTTCATGTTGAACTCGTCATTTTGTCAAAGTTGTGTTGACACCTACTTATTGACAACATGCTTTTGTCCTATTTTTTTTTGTCTTTTGACATCATAATATTAGGCCTTTTCTTGCTAGGTTACCATTTTCATGACATCCTCAAATCTATAATCTCAAAAGTCCTTGTTAAAAAAATCAAGTATTTAATTTTCACCAAAGTTTCAAATTTCCTCATCCCACAATGTATCTCATTCCTTGTCAACCCATTGGGATTTCCCCTATTGGAGTACACCTCTCATCCTCGCCTTGCCATCTTGGCCTTTATTGCCAAAATTTTCTAGAGTATTTTAGAGTAAAAAAAATAGACAAACTTTTACCATGGTTCTTTATTTTCTCCTTCCTCAATTCTTGATTCCCAACTCATTATCACATAGCGTTTCGTTAGAGTTGGGTTTGAAAAATTTATTTTCCATGAGTACCCTTTCCATAATTTTACTAATAATTTAAAAAATCTTCCCAAGTGTTTTGGAGTTGGAGTTTTAGGATTTCCTCTACTCAGGTACTTGTTACGAATAGGATTCAAAACAAAATATAGAAAATAATAGAAAAACAAATAGACAAATATATGTGGTTCACCCAATATGGGCTATGTCGATGAAGAAACAACCAATCCTTCTTATTTCGTCCAAAAAAATGAAGGGATATAACATATAACACATTTGATACAACTTCCTCTTTGCTCTCTCATAGTCTCACACAATTACCACCACAATACTTTTCGATTATTTTATTTTTACTAGTCATAATTATGTTTTACAAGGAAATTATTTTAAAAATTTCTCTTCGAGGGAAGTGCCCTTGAACCCTCACCAAGGGGTTCTCCAAAATAAGTTGTTGTCCCATGGATCCCTTAGCAACAAAAGTGGGGGGGCAAGCCCCTCCACACTCCCTACCCCCGTCAAGTATTATGATCCAAACATAGCTAAACAAAACCTTTGAATCAAAAATTAGGCTTCATTACCAACAATCTACCTCTTGGAGACTGATTTGAATCAAGAAGATAATCAAGCATTATGCCAACAATACTTGCTCCTTGATTTTCTCAATTTCTTAATCTCGTCTGCCTTTAATGTCACTTCTAAGAGTTTTTAGACTTTCTATTATCTTGATACATGTTCCAAGGTATGCCTAACTCTTGAACCCCACCAATTCCTTAATCCATCTTTTTAGATTTGGAATTTTGCCATTTTTTCTACCTTGGAACTCTTACAAATGTTTCCTTGAAACCTCATCAGCCAATAATTGTCTTTGTATTTCAATTGAGGTTAGTTCATCATACTTTCTTCAAAAAAGTACTAAGGATGAAGTATTACCAAACCTCAATCCTTAATATCCCAAAGCTATTTTCATTCATCAAGCTTGTTCATTTAGATTTCCCTCATTTAGTATGAATTCTTTCTCACCTCAATCCTTGATACCCCAAAGCTATTTTCATTCATCAAGCTTGTTCATTTAGATTTCCCTCATTTAGTATGAATTCTTTCTCACCTCAATCCCCAACATTCAACACTGTGGTATGATGCATGGAATTTCTCTTATCCTTAAAATTCAAATTCTCGCTTTTTTTTGCTGACTTCCCACTAACTCACTAAATGGCTTGGAAATCCTCATGGATGTTAGAAAAGGACCTAACATGCTCGAATTTTTTTGGGAGTAGACATAGATGTCTTCTTACTACTTGAAGAGGATTAAGCACATTTTTGGCGTGTAATTTTAGTAGTTTCAATGAATGTTTGCTAAAAGTGGTTAGGTTTATCATTTATTGGTTGAAAAGACCCTTCACCTATTAGAAGAACATTCCACAACCACAAGTTTTCACTCAAGTCTCATGGATTTGACATTGATTAGTGCTATGACCATGTCGTATTTATTGTAACAAATCAAATCTTGTAGGGAATGGATTCTTAGACCATCTCAAGTGGTTTTCACCATGGATTTCATGGATTCTTTCATTATCCACATGGAAATTGGGACATGATTGGTGAGAAACTTAATGACAAATCTTCATGGTAGGATTCCACTAATGGTTTGTGTGCTCTTTGATTTGGAGATTGCATTTTTGAGATAGTAGGGTGTGACAATGACATGGATTTCACTTGCATGCTTTTTCAACCACATTTTTCATGCTCTTATTCCAAATTTATGTAAGGGCATTTGAGATTCATTGTGAGAGTGAGGTTTTTTGCATCTATATGGGAAAATATCATCTAGGTCAAGCTTAAAATTGTATTGTAAACTTGTGTATTTGAATGTACCCAAGATTTTTGAATCTGCATAACATTTTATAATTGGTAAGATTCTTGAAAATTAACTCATTGAAAATAAAGAAAATTATTTTAAATTTTAAATTTTTTAAATTTATTTTATTTGCCTAACCACTGTGCAAAGTCCATTATTACAAATTTATACTAAATCTATTGTGATAATGTGATTATTAAAAACCCCAGGGGATTGTTGCATAATGTAGTTTATTAGGTTAATGATGTTGTAAGATATTTTCATCAAACATATCTAAAGTAATTTGTGACCAAGAATTTATTTGTAATTACATCATTGATCTAGATGCCTAAAAAAAAGAGATCTATGGTTTTAATGTATAGTAATCCTTTACAAAAAATAAAAGTCAAATCTAAATACATACTCATGTTTTTAAGAGGATTCATCTAAGTTTTCCTAATTTTTTAATCCTTTAAAATATCTTTAGGAATACCCATCCAAGATTGGTAGGTCTCAAAGTGTAGAAGAGGTCTATAAGCCTCTTGTTTGTTGACATTTTCAATCTCTAATCTAATGATAGGTGTCTTACTATTTGATGAAGTTGACCAATCACCTTGTTTATGTCTTGGTAAGAAACTTAGGATTAGGGGTTAGTACAAAAAAGAACACCAACAAAGTTTTCGCTAGATAAACATTGTGTCATTGTGGTATAGTCTTATGTATATAAATTTTTCTTTTGAATTTTCTAGATCATATTTTGTGTATTTTTCTCCTCATGAATTAGTGTAGGAAATGTTTTTACTAACATCTTCCTTTCAAATACATGGAAGGATGTCTTTGTTGAAATCTTAGCACAAAATAGGCTATCTATAAGAGAGAATCATTTCTATTAGTGAGAAATCTAAACTATGGACATGCAACATCTTGTGACCTATGTTTGAAAAAATAGAAAAAACTCATCTAGTAATGAGAAATTATATGAAAAGTGAATTGAACTAGGAAATATAGATTATGAAGCATCACAATACTCAAAATAACTAGGACGAAGGACTTAGCTAGTGACTAATTCAAAACCCAATATTCATATTGTTAAAGTTAACTCCCCAATGGAGTGGTCTACGAATTCATCTATTTTGCTTAATAGCCCTACATTGTCTTTGTTTTCCCTTTTCTAAACATGCTATAGGTTTTTAAATCACACGTTACTCCATTTGCGTGAACATCAAGCATGAAAATTTCCTTCACTAAACATGCTATTAACTTTTTTAGTCACAAACTATTCCATCTACCTACTTGTGCACCAAGTATGAAATAATAATTATTTGAAATACACATATGCATCATTTGACAAACATAAAATATGTTTAGTGTTGTACTCAAAATTATTCTCATGTAAAATTCCATAGTATTGCACCCAAAATCATAATAAAGGATTTAGAGTTACAATAATCATCTTTTGTGGGTTGCCATTTAAAATATATAAGTTTCTCTACACATCATATGTATTTAAAAATATTATTTTAAGTATTAGACTGTTTGAATGGAAAAATGCATAAAATATGTGTAGTATTGTAATCATGATACAAATACATGTATCGTATTTGAATAAAAATACTAACTAATCACAACCGAAAAAACTACATGACTCTTTGATCTTAAGAGAATTTCTATAAACTCTTTATAGTCTACAAATTAGTTGTTCAAATAAATGATCTTTTTCACTTTAAAACCCACAATTTAAACAAATAAAAGTTCAAGCTATGAGCCCTTCCCTTTTTCTTGCGATCCTTAATATTTTCATTAAAAATTCAAACAAATTAATTAACCAATTAAAATACAAAAAATATTATAGATGGCAAATATATTTAAATATAATATTTGAGATCTATTAAAACGACCCCAACACTACCATAAGAAATCTACACCATATACTATCTTGACGATGACAAAACTGAATAAACAACCCTAAAGAATGAAAGTGCCAAAACCATCATAAAAATTATCATACTATACTACTACATGCAATATTACAAAACCTAAGACTCCACACCAACTGTATTTTAATAGCCAAATTTATGATCAACCTATCTTGATTAAGCACCCAAATGACCAACTACCATCTCTCATATGTCCTATTATATACTTCTAACCCTGACTTGGAACCAACTCCCACTTTGGCCCCCACAAGTTGCTCTACCACTTTTGCCAGCCCTTTAGAATTTAGACCGTGCACCACCACATGTCTACGCTTAGCCCTTTGCAACAAACTATGGTCTAGACAAGGTACTGTATAGCCACTTGTTATTTCCAGTATGCCAACCACCATATTATATGGCATAGAGCAAATTCACCGTGGGAAAATTCACCGTCATGACAAATTCACAAGTAAAATTCACCACCAGCAATTCACCGTCCAAAATTAATCACATTAATATTTTTTAATACATATTTCAAAAACTTTGATTTTTTTTAATATATATTAAAAATATTAATGTGGTTTCCATGAGGGTGAATTGCTGGTGGGGAATTTTACTTATGGTGAATTTGTCATAGTGGTGAATTTTCCCGCGATAAATTGTTTACAGTGAATTTTCATAGAATTGTAGGTTTGGCTTTACCCCAACCAAATTTTAACTCGTGATGTAGAAGATCATGCATGGAGAGTCTTCTTGTCATTTCAATACACACCCCAACTACCACCGGAACCAGACACTCTAGCCTATGAGTAACCTTCACCAACCATAGACGATACACTAAAATAAAATGCAATGCATTATTACCAAATAAACTCATAATAATACCCTAACATGCCACAATCATATGCTTTCATGTAGGGAGAAAGAATCATGCGAAGGGAGGTACTCCTTATACAACTTGCCATCAACCACCTTTGCACATTATCTATGATAATTTCCCTTCAATACTCATTCTTCACTCTTCACATTAATGATGGCACTTTTCTTCCATACATTAGCCTTTGTACTTTATATCAATGAAAGAAGATTGAGAAGCTCCTTGATTTCCTTAAAGATCTGCAAATTGATTTTGTTCCTTATAATAGTGTGTAATTGAAAAAGGCTTTTTTTTATAATTTTTTATAATTGAAGAAAGCAATAAATGGATTACAACAGCGAAACCAAAACAACTGTTAAGAAGACAGCCCAAAAAAGCAAAGATAGCTTTTACAAACACTACCCTACACAGAGAAAAAATTGATAAATACTTCCATACAAACCAACTGCAGCATAGACAGCCATAATAGCAAAAAAGGCTGAATCACAACTAAAAAACTCAGTAGTCAATATACATAGCAGCCTGTTCTTCATTAATAATGCTCTCAATCTTTTAGCTAGAGCCTAGAAAGTATATTCCATGCACTTAGTGACCCACAATTTTGGTGAGATGGTGATTGGGGAAAGGAGTTGTTTATAAATGGTTCTAAGGGGAAGAAGCAGATGCTGCAATCATTAGGCCATCTCCAGTCATTCAAGAAATTAACATGGCATTCCAAGGACAACAAATTACAAAGTTCAGCAGTAAACACTGCAACTTCTTAAAAACATTGCTCCTTGGAAATAATCTTTTACCATAATGTTTCTCTATCCAGGTCTAAAGTTAGCTAATAAGACTATTACAAGGACATATATTTGTATTACTTCCCAACAAATTCAAACTTCTAAGGATAAAACTCCCATTAACATCTCTTAAAATAAAACCTACCCTCACTAAACTAAGATTTACTTTAGAAGCATAATCAAACTTAAGCTTTAATGCTTTAGATGAATTTAACTGTTTCTTTTCCTTACAATTATTTTGATCATGGACTATCCCTTGGACGAGTAGTAGATGATAGCAATGTCAACCTACCACATAAAATGGTAAGTTTGAATGGGTTCTATTGACATCTCAAATTTTTTTTATCTCTCATACAATTCACCAAGAAATTGAAGGATAATGCTTCCTGTCCTTACTTTTGAAATTCTTATATAAAGAAATATTGATGTCTCTTTAAGTTGATAGGTAAATAGGATACAAGGTTCGATGAGTTAAAGGTTTTTAGGAAGGGTACTCATGTATCTCTACTTGCATGTTTCTTACCACCATATGTCTTTCAATCCAGTCTTAAGATTGGTGTGTTGTACACTCTCACTAATATGGTTGTAATAATCTCATTCTTAAATTGCATTAAATAAGTAAAGAGTTTTTTGTTAAGGGTCTTTGAAATGAAAAAAAATACAATTAATTTAAAAGGTCTTTAATCATGTAGAAAAAATTATGTCAAAATAATTTCTTCAAGCTTTTAGGGTTTAGTGTTTACAATAAGGGTACTGGCATTTACCTCTACTTTCATTTATGTTTCTTATTGATCTTTATCTCTTAGTGTAGATTAGTGTGCTCTACACTCTCATGAATAGAGATTTAAGAACCTCATTTTTAAACCACATTGAAGTAGTAAATCACCACTTGGAAAGGGTTCAAAATTAAAAAGATTTTGGAAGAAACTATCTTAAGATGTTTTTAACAATGTGGAGAAAAAAATGTGTCAAAAGAACGTCCTTAATCTTTTATCCTATTTAAATTTTAATATTTACAAAAAAGGTACTCACATTGACCTCTACTTACATTTATGTTTCTTATCCTCATATATCTCTCAATCTAGATTGGTCTACTCTACACTCTCACTAATAGGAATTAAGAACCTCATTCTTAAACCACACTATAGAAACTAAAACATTACTTGGAAACTATTTTTGGAATAAAAGAATATAGGATGAAACAAAGTTAATAGGGCTTCCAAAATGAAAAAAATTACTTGAAAAGCACTTCTTCAAGCTTTTCTCTTTTGAATGAAGACATTCTTATAAACAAAGATGCTATATAAAAAAAACATGATTCTAAAATCAATTATGATTACACCAAGAACATGATCTTAGCCTCAAGAATAATTAATGAACAAAAATATGTTTAGTACCTCTTATCCATAGTAAAATGAATATTTATGAAAGACCAAATAAATAAAACATACTCTTGATTCTTGAAAAATATATTATTTTATCTAATTATAATTAAAAAAAAACATTATTGAAAATAAACTTTTTATTGTGAATTATTATATTAAACTCTTAAAACTTAAATAAAATTAAGTTTTCAAAACCAAATATTTATAAATAATTAACAATTTACTAACAAGAAATATTAACCCCTCAACATCGCCCACAAAGTATACCAAAACTCTGATTCTACAAAACTAAATCTTATTTATCCAATTCCAAAAAAAAAAATCTTATTTATCCCATAAATTTTTCTTAAAACATTATGGATCACAAAATCTTGAAGTACTTCAACATAAAACCAATCACATTTAGAGCAGATGCTGATATCAATAAGACAACAGTGCGTTTTGTCAAACAGGCGTGCCTTCTGAATTCTGGCGGACACTGCTTATGAGTAAAGATTCAGTTTCAATGAATACGGATAACTTTGTTCCAAAATTGAAAAGCTTTCCCGCAAAGTGACAGAAATTTGTAAGGCTTTACCAGCGAGCCCAATTCGTGCAAATGTAGCAGTGGTTCGAGTCTGGGAGAACAGAACTGATGGAACAGAGTTTACAACGTTGATCTGCTTAACAATGTGGAAAAAATTAGAAGGGTACTCACATTTACTTTTACTTTCATTTATGTTTCTTATTGTTATTCATCTTTGAATGTAGATTGATGTGCTCTACACTCTCACTAATAGAGATTTAAGAATCTAATTTTTAAACCACATTGAAGCAATAAAGTATTACTTGGAAAGGGTTTGGAATTAAAAGATATGGGATGGAGCTAATTTAAGATGTTTCTAACGATGTCGAGAAAACTTATGTCAAAAGAGCTTCATTTATCTTTTAGCCTGTATAAAGTTCAATGTTTACAAAAAGGGCATTCACATTGACCTCTACTTACATTTATGTTTCTTATCATATCATCTATGTGGATAAAAATTATGTCAAAAAAACTTCATTTATCTTTTAGCCTGTATAAAGTTTAATGTTTACAAAAAGGGCACTCACATTGGCCTCTACTTACATTTATGCTTCTTATCATCATCTATCTCTCAATTTGGATTGCTCTACTCTATACTCTCACTAATAAGAATTGAGGTTAGAAAGGGCACTCACATTGACCTCTACTTACATTTATGTTTCTTATCATCATCTATCTCTCAATTTGGATTGCTCTACTCTATACTCTCACTAATAGGAATTAAGAACCTCATTCTTCGACCACATTGTAGAAGGAAAGCTGCTTGGAAAGTGTCTTGGAAATAAACAAACATAGGATGAAACTAAGTTAAGAGGTCTTTAAATATGAAAATAATTACAACAAAATAACTTCCCCAAGCTTTTCGCCTTTCAATGAAGATGTTCTTATAAATATATATGCTTTTGAGAAAACATACAATAAATTCAAAAAACATGATTCTAATATACCGTTAGTACCTCTTGTCTATAGTAAAATTAATGAAATTCCAAAAGTTCTAACAAGAACATGTTAACTACTTTAACAATTTTAATGAATATTTATGAAAGATCAAATACATAAAACATACTCTTGATTGATTTTTGATAAATATACCATTTTGGTTAAATATGATTTAAAAAAAAACATAAATATTATTAAAAATAATTCTTTTTTTTTATACAATAGGGGTGTCCCCCCACCCCCCAAACAGTCCTCTGAGATCCCCTGTCCGCAAGAAGTCCCACCTGACCAATGGGGAGCAAACCCACTCCCCAAGCCAACTCTACTACCCATTCAGACTAATTAAAAATAATTCTTATGTTAAACTCTTAGAACATAAATAAATTTAAGTAAATTCAAAACCAAATATTTATGAATAATTAACAATTTACTAACAATTATTTAATAATTTCACATTTAAATAAATATTAGTCCTTTCAACATTGACCGCAAAGTATACCAAAACTTTAATTTTAAAAAGCCAAATCTTATTTATCCCATTTTTTTTCTTAAACATTATGGATCAAAAAATCTCTTAAAATACTTAAAACATAAAACCATTCACATTTAAAGAAATAGTAATCCCTTCAAGATATACTAAAACTTTGATTCTAAAAAACCAAATCCTCTTTTATTATAAAACCAGTCACATTTAGGGCAGATGCAGCAGTGCGTTTTGTCAAACAGGCGTGCCTTCTGAATTCTGGGAGACACTGCATATGAGTAAAGATTCACTGTTCCAAAATTGCAAAGCTTTAATGCCAAGTGACAGAAATTTGTAAGGCTTTACCTGAGTGCAATTCGTGCAAATGTAGCAGTGATTTGAGTCTGGGAGAACAGAACCGATGGAAGAGAGTTTATAGCGTTGGTCTGCTTCCAATTTCTCGATTTTAATGGATATTCAATGTGGAAAAGGAAAGCCGCTGCCCTCGGCGTATGTCCAAAATGGGTCCTTAAATCTTAAATTCCTACATTTAAGACTCTGTTCTGTAGAAAGCCTTTATATACCCATAGCTTAAAGCTCTAGCTTACGATCTGTTCTGAAGATTGTACGAGTTGATCGCAGAAGTCTGGAAGATGAAGCCAAGGCTCTCAGGCCAGAGCTCGAATACCGAGGCTGGTGCTTGCAGCTAGCCTCTCGATGAACGTCCTGCCTGCACATTCCAAGCAGGGCAGAGAAGGCCTTAGAGTGTTCTGACAGATCTCCAAATCCTTTTTGAGCGGTCTAACAGATCGCATAATCATAATGGTATTAGGGTTTATGATGGAATTAATAAATGGTATTAGGGTTTATGAATGGATTAGGGTTGACAGTCTTAATTATGAATGGTATTAGGGTTTATGAGTGGAATTAGGGTTTACAGTCTTGTGTTATTTTTAAAAATATAGAAGTGTTCTGACAGATCTCTAAATTCTTTTTGAACGGTATGAATAGTATTAGGGTTTATGAATGGAGTTAGGGTTGATAGTCTTATGAATGGAATTAGGGTTTACTGTTTTGTGTTATTTCTCTTTAAAATAAGTTTATCTTTATTTATTGATTGAAAATATTTGAAAATAGTTTTAAATTGGGAGGTCTTCTTTAATGTAAAACTTTTTTGTTCAATGAAGATATTAGTTGAAAATATAACATGATTTTTTTCTGAAATTAAATTTGGAGGTCTTTTTTCTCTTTTTTAATGAAGGCATTAGTTGAAAGTATCACATGATTTTGAAGAAAATAGTTCTAATATCAATCCATAATTTAAGTAAATCAAAGCTATAATAGTGATATCTTTCAAAAAGTATTGGAGGTCTTTAAATGTAAATATTTCTCCTTTCAATGAAAACATTAGTTGAAAATATCACATGATTTTGAGGAAAATAGTTCAAAATAGTTCTATTGTCAATCCTTATGATAGTGATCTCTTCTTTTTATCTAATAATTTTCCATATATTCACTAAAAAATTTAATTATTATTTGATTGTACAACCCAAAAAGTATTGGAGGTCTTTCAATGTACGTCTTTCTCCTTTCAATGAAAACATTAATTGAAAATATCACATGATTTTGAGGAAAATAGTTCTATTGTCAATCCATAATTTAAGTAAATAGAAATTTTGATAATGCGCTCTTCTTTTTATCTAATATTTTTTCATTTTTTCATTAAAATAATAATTGTTATTTGATTGTACAACCCAAAAAGTATTTGAGGTCTTTTCAATGTAAGCCTTTCTCCTTTCAATGAAGACATTAGTTGACAATATCACATTATTTTGAGGAAAATAGTTCTAATATCAATCCATAATTTAAGTAAATAGAAATTTTGATAATGAGATCTTCTTTTTATCTAATAATTTTCCATATATTCACTAAAAAAATAATTGTTATTTGATTGCACAACCCAAAAAGTATTCTAACTGATACAAACACCACAACTCATCAAATAATTAGAGGGTAATGCTTACCTATCATTACTTGATGTCATTGTATCAAGAAATATTAATGGCTCATTGCCTTAATTATTTTATCAAGGGTGCTCATCTTAACCCCTATTTACATGTATGCTTCTTATCATCATTTCTCTTAATCTAGATTTTTTGATCTACACTTACACTAGTAGGGTTTTCAAGACCTCATACTTAAGTCAAATTGAAGATGTGACTTTCAAGCTACTTGGAAAGGATCTTTAGAATGAACAAATATGTGACATAAGACTAATTTTAGTGGTATTTAACAATATGAAAAAGATATCATCAAAAGTATTTCCTTCGACTTTGTCCTTTCAACAAATGTATTCTTTACAAATAAATAGGATTTTGAAAAAACATAAATCAAGTTTAAAATAGTGGTTCTAATACCAATACAAGCTTCAAGTAAATAGAAGGTATAATTATGAGCTCTCCTCTTTCTCTAATGGTCTATAAACTATTCATTAAAAATACAGAGAAAATGGTTAGTCAGTTGAAACTCAAAAAGTACTATTATAGATAATATGAATACTAACTTACCACACATAATGTTATGTACTTAGGGATATAATATTATAATGTATTTAGGTAGAAGGAGATGTCAACATGTGGAACACACCCCTTAAGTCCCTTAAGTTAGTTATATTGGGTCATGTGGGTAACTTGTGTAATTAATTATATTAGATTATGAGAAGGCCTTCATTAGGATTACCCCTCAATTGTATTATTAGGAGGAGGTCTATATAAAAGAGGTGATTGTCACTATAAGGATATGTGTGAAGTATGATAATGTGTTTGAGATCTCTTGGAAATATAGTGTTGGGTGGCTTCTTCCAAGAGGAGTATTGTATGGTGTTACCCTACCTCAAGGGTTTACAATTTTTTGTAGATATTGGATCTTAGGGAATCTTAGCACACAAACATCTCTTAATATGTTGTGTGAAATATTCTATATTATATTATTTTTATTATTATATGTGTGGATCTTATTACATAAGGGAAAATTCAAAAGATTTTCATTCATATATCAATAATATTCTCTCATGAAATTCCATAAAGAATTAGATGATAATGCTTCCCCTATCATTATGTAATATTCTTATATCAAGAAAAAATGATGGCTTCTTTTTGTCAACGAGTTTACAAGAAGTGTTCTCACATTGACCTCTTATTATGCCTACGCTCATTATCATAATTTTTCTCTCAATTTATTTACATGTGCTCCATACTCTCACTAATAGTGATTTAAGAACCTCATTTTTAGACCACATTAAATTAATGTGCTAATAGAAAGAATCTTTAGAATGAATGTATTTAAAATGAAAACAAATTAGAGAATTTTGACATATTCATCCTTTTTCCATTATAACCTTACAATATATTTTAGTGATCTTGATTTTCCTTTCTCTAAACATGCTATAGTTTTTTAATGACACACTTCATCCATTACTAGGGAGAAGGCCTTTCATCATGTTTATCCCAAAAAGATATACGCAAGTGATACAAATGTGAAATATGAACCCACAAAAGTAAAATTTTGGAGGATTTTCATTCACATCATAGCAAAATCTTCTCTCTTAAAAGATAACTTTCAAGTCCATAATGAGCATTTCTAAGTGGCTACTGGTATCTTTTGGGCTCACAAATGTTCCTTCTACTCATGTTGTTGATGAACAATATCTATAGAGAATGCCTTGATCAAATTTTAATCTTTTATTTAGATGATATCCATGTCTTCTCCAATACATAGAATATCCATTTCCAATACTTGACACATATTCTTTACATACTTGAGTAGAACCAATTGTATACCAACCTAACCAAGTGTCATTTTCTCAAACACCAATCTCCTACCTTGAGTTAGTAGTGATCTCTCATTGAATTTAGGTGCATATTGCTAAGGTGGCAACTCTTCTCAAATTGATAATTCCTTCAACCATCACAAAGTTACAAAGTTCTCTTAGTCTTGTAAACTAATATACATTTATTCTTGGCTACTCAAACATTGCCTCACTTTTGTATTAGTTGAGAAAGAAAAATGTTACCCACTCTAGACATGATATTCCCATAGTCTATTTTAATGAATACGAGTTCTTTTGCAAGAAATTTGTGTACAAAAAAATTACATTAAGGTTTTAAATCACACTTTGATTAGAAGACACATTTCACATTTTAGTGGAAAGAGAAACATTCATGTGCCTTCAACACTTGAATAAATTTATTATGCATCTCTTTTTGTAATTTCTTCCTCTCTCACAATTTTTTTAGATCAAGAAAGATGCTTCATAGTTTGACATGGAACTATTTTGAAGCATGTTGGATATCTAGTGTCCTAGTAGTAAAAGACCTTTGTGGCTACATGAAACTAATCAACATATGAAAATATTTGTTTCCCTATGTTGAAGATATCAAGTAGTGGAGATAGTAGATCCTCTTTGGAAATAAACTCAATTTTATAGAATCCCCATATATATTACCATGCATATCACACTAAAAGAGGTTTGATCCTAACACACATTAAACAACTACAATCAAGCAGTCCATTCTTTTACATCTAATTCACATTTTTAGTTCTTTCTAGTATTCGATTTCAACTCCTTATGGATTAATTTTATCTTTCCCTTTCTTAGTTACCAAGAAGATTCAAAAAGAGAAAGAAAAGGATTAATCCTTCATCTGGAACCTTTGTAGTTGAGTTAGTCTAAATTTATTCAAATTCTTTCAAAAACTTAAGAGAATTGAATGCAAATCATGGGTCCTTGACACATCCTCATCAATTTTTGATAAGGGACAAGGTTTGGTTGTACTTGTAGAAATATTTCTTCCAATAGAAAGAACACAATAAGGTTAAAAATCTTGCATATAGTTGCACACCCAACTATATAAGATACACTTTGCTATATATGGTGGTCATTTTGTAGAAATATTTCTTCCAATAGAAAGAACACAATAAGGTTAAAAATCTTTTATATAGTTGCACACCCAACTATATAAGATACACTTTGCTATATATGGTGGTCATTTTAGAAAGTATAAGATACTTTATCATTTGTATCAATTATTCTATTGGCTTCACATGCATGATGTTGGTGCAATATGTTGGTATGGAGTGTTTCTTTCCCTATTACTACCCATCATTGGGAAAATATAAAACTAGTAAGTGGCTTTTAGATGATTGTTCAACACCACAATTATATTTTTATGATTATTGATTAATTTTAAAAATAAATAAGTTAACTCCTTGTCACAATATCAATTCAACAAGTGACCTAGATTGGTTGTTGTTTGACTCTATTTGGAGGTTGTTTAGTTTACCTTCCTTTAATAATTGTGGGTGATATTTTGTAGGAAAATTATGTGTTGTTTTTAGATATTTATAGGATTTTCTCTTGACTTTTCAAGCACCTTTTATCCACCACAACAAATTATTAGAATAAAATTGTTAATCACACCCTTGTGTAGGGCCTCTAGATATACCACCATACATCTTCTACCAAGTTTTTAGATATGATCCTAACCCTCATTGATAATTTGTATAACTAAGTATTCCATTCTTTTGTATCTCATTCACCTTTTGAGGTTTTTTTTGGTTTTCAATTTTGGCTACTTATGAATTACCCTTATCCTTACCTTTTAGATTTATTAAGCACATTCAAAAAGAGAAAGATGAGGTTCAACGCTTCATCCAAATTTCATAATCTAGTTAATCTAAGAAATTTCAAATTATTTAAATGACTTGAGAGAAGTAGAAGTAGCTTGTTGATCCTTGACATGTCCCTCATCATTTTTGGGTTGGGGATAAAGTTTTATTATACGTAGAAAATATTTCTTGCAAGATAAGGCATACAATAAGGTGACAAATCTTTCATGTGGATCATATAATCCCCTCTAGCACTTGGGAATGAATGTTTCTTCAACTTGATTTTTGAGAATAGCTGGTCCAACATAATGTAATTTCAATGTTGATGTACTTAAGCACTAAAATGACTTAACATGGGAGTCCCAAGACTTCAATTACCCATATACTATATATGTTCTTCCTTACTTTAGCCTCCTCTAGATAGGGATAATTGTTTGACAAAATGATTTAGTAGACTTGAAAAGGTTCCATGACATTGTGCCAAACTTGAGATCAACTTCATCATGAAGCTTGTTAGATTTATCAACAACATATTCTTTAGTTTTTTCTTCTCTATTTAGATTATTGGACTCTAACATGAGTTTCTGTTGAATATGGGAGGAACAATGAGGATTATAGGGTTTATAAGATTATACATAGGTTGGCTTAGCTTTATAATTTTTTTTTTGTATGTACTAAATTTATTATTCTATAGCTGTTATCTTGTGTAAAAAGTGAAAAGATATAATCTATTCTCTTCTAATTTCTAGGTTTTTGTACCTAAGTTAGCTATTTTTTAATTTTCTATGTTATTTTTCTCATGTTGGTTTCATCTAACAAACATGATATTTAATATTTTTTTCAAAATTTATAATTTAGTCCTAGTTTAGGCCTTTACAAGCTTTGTATATTTTTAAAGAAGGTAAAATCAATTTATAATTTTCACCAAATATCCTTCTATCAAGCTCCCATGTATACCTCTTTTTTTGCATTCTTGATTAAATGGTATTAATTCTATATCACCCACATAAAAAATATTCCAAGGAACCAACACCTCCACATTTGGATCTTTATAGAAATATTTATTTTCACCACCTCCATTATAAAATAGGTTTAAAATAATTAATTTATATTTTTAAAATCCAATATTGATCAATAATTAAACATCTACACATATTTTAAAGATAATTATTCATGATAGAAAGTATTCAAATCATGACACTGATGATGATTATAATTTTAACAGTATGTTGGTGATATGAGTTGTAGACCTGTTGGTAAATGTATGCCACTATGATTATGTCTCCTAGAATGACCTTGTTTGTACCTGAAAAAGTAGTGATAATTGTTCCAATAGTTGGAGAGATTGCTATGGAATGATGATCTTCCTCTACATTTGAGGGAGCATCTCCATCCTATGATCATATTTGGTGTTCTTGTGGTATTTTAACTAGAAATATCAAAGGTAAAAGAGAAAACCTAAAGAAAAATGACTAAGAGAAACTCTAGGTATAGACACACAAATACCAACTGGGATTTCACAAACTTGCATAAAACATAAATAATATTCATCACACAACCAAAATATACATTCCAAGATTTATATGATGAAAGGAAACAATAAGTATATTGTCATAATAACACTTGAAAATGGCATGCAAAATCATACACTATGAGATAAGCTATGTCAATACACTCAATCCAAGTACAACATTATGATTGCATCTATTTGCACATGTTGTACAAATTGTAAGTGCTCTAATAGATGACCAATTGTTTCCACAATGACATAGAGAGAGAGAGAGAGAAGGATACACAGGTAGTTCTTGAACTCAAGGAAGTGAGAGTCAGATAAAGAGATGGAGATAGTGAGAGAGAGATGTCTAGAACATAAGAGATAAACAATGAGTGAGATAGAGAGAGAGAGATGATACAACTTGCTAATTACTAAAATTTGACCTCTTGATTATTGAAATTTGACATGCTGATTATTGAAATTTGACTAAGTCTAAAAATTATAAGATATTCCCAAAACTAGAATTTGCATTATAACTCTAAGAGATTTGAAACCACTCTCAAACATCCTGAAACTATATACATGAAATGTAACTTAAAGTATATACTTAAATGTTTATTTCATGTATATGTACGAAAGTAAACATCCTTAAATGGTTATTTCATGTATATAGTTTCACTGGTAGAGAAAGACAAAGAAAAAAAGAAAGAGTTCAAGAAAATGCATTCTAAAAAGTCAACATTCACATTTGGCGCTCACCAAATGATGCACTTTCATTTGGCGAGTTCCAAATGGTTTGCATTGGGAAATACCAACCCTTAGGCTCGATCATTCGAGCCATTTGGTGAGTGCCAATTTTGGCGCTCGTCAAATGGTCATTTTGGGTAAAAAAAAGTGGCATCTTTTTTTATTTCACATCTTTCTACACTTACCATTATCCAATAGCATATATATACAGTAAATGCACACACAAATTCACTATTTAAAAAACCAATTAACAATTTTAAAACAAAGTTTATATATATATATGTGTGTGTTTGTGTGTGCATATATTTTTTTAATAAAAAATTACAATATTAAACTACAATTAGAAATTTCATCAAGTTAAAATAATATAAACAAAGAAAACTTATTTCTAGCCTCTATGAAAAAAACCAAAGAGAGTTTGTACAAGCATAAAATAACTATATGCACATTTTTCTTAAGTGTTTAATCTCCTTTGTTATATTTACTATTATTTAAACTTCTTGAAAAAAGAAAGAAAAAGAAAAATACATAATTTAATTCACATGTTATATACTTCCAATATAAATGACAAAATAATAATAGTAGTCTTTCTTAACATTTCCTATAAATCTCTTTAACGACAATCTTCTCCATATGATATGGCTATTTCATTTCCATAAACTACATACTAAAAGGAATACCTGATACTACACCTTTCTTACATCATTGAAATTGATATACACATCTTGAGTTATATATGAACTTCGAGGACAATCCAATTTCCAGCCCTTCTCAAATATTTACATATAGTTATAACTTGAACAAAAATTTAATAGTCTTGAATTTCCAAAAATAAGTCTCCCAAGAAATACTCTCAACCTGCACACATTTAAGATAAAAATCTTCATTATAACCCAATAGGAGCTCACCTTCCAACCATTGGATTGTGCATCAATCCAACCTTAAGCTTGGGGTCACATGGTAACACTTTAACATTTAAATATAAAACCACAAAATATAAAAAACAACACATTAACAACACAAATTAATTTACCGATATACTCATGGAAAACCTAAAAAAGTGGTGTTCCCATGAATACAATGGAGAGGGGGAGTTTTGGACATTGTCATGGGAAAGATTATAATATTTTGCCAAAATTTCTTCTCATAGAAAAGTACAACATTACTTCACAATTATCCTTACAACCCACAACCTCATTAAACTCCCAATTTCAACATCACATAGCTCCCAATTTCAACAAGATAAAATTAAGGTTTCTCATACCTTGAAAGTTTTCCATAATGACCCTAATCATTCTACTCAAAAACATATGATGCTCTCAATTAACTTGGAGAGCTTACCCAACAATAATTTTCCCACACCCAACAAAACATGAACCATAATTTCAGTACATATTACATACAATTTCACAACATAAACCAACATTATCACATTCAACTAAATACTTACAATAGTCCCAAAAATAAATAACAAAATAATTTCACAAAAATATTGCAACACTATCGACATATAGTGAGATCATTCATACATTTTCACACTAATCATATCTAATGGTTTTAAACCCTACCTTATTGAGCATATCGAAATAATGAGTTGAGAAACTTGATGAGACCTCTTCCAATTCTCCTAGCTATCCTTACTTGGAAAAAATATTTTACTTACAAACCTCTCCCAGATTAGAAGTAGATATTTTCTTCCAAAATGGAAAAAAGTCCTCTCCCAAGTTTAGAGAAGAGCATTAATAAAAAATGAACATCCTTCATCCTTGATTGTGGAGGTGAAAAATGTCATCTTTGTTGAAATGAACAAGACAACAGAGAGTGGGGGTGAATCAGTTGTAGCAAATTAAACCTTCAAAACCCTCTACAATAATCAAATCCACATGCATTCATTAAACCCTTATTTTGTTAGTATGATTAAGCATGAAATGCAATTAACATAAACTAAAATCGCAACACCATACACAAGAGAACACCAAATTTACTTGGAAAACCCAATGAGGGAAAAACCACAGTGAGGATTAGCTCATAATATAAATAATAGAAAAACTGGTACAAGGGCTCACTGGCAGAATAGGACACACTGTCCAAAAAGGCTCACAGCCAGGGTTCACAGCCACATAAAGAAATTAAAGAAGATAGAAGAAGAATGTTACACAAAGAATACTTCTCAATGCAACAAGGAATCCACCACAATTGCTCACACACTTTCGCAGTATTGCATGAAAGATTTTGGAACACTAAAATTTGCATTGCTCTGCTCAAATTTGCATTACTTGCATCAATCTCACATCTATATTTCTTCTTACTTCTTTCATACCTTCAACTCACAACAATATCACACTCATTTATATCAACCTCTACCTCAAAAACCTTCTCTAATGTCAGCAAATAGCCATTATACATACAAATTCAAAATAGGTCGGCATATAAACATTACCATAATGGAAAGGAATGAAGGTGACCTACATAAATCCTTAATTAGGACCCAAATAGATCCCAACACACCTCAACACACTTGCAGAAGCTCACATGTAGTGTTAAACACAAAGTCATCCAACACTTGTGCAAAACACCATAAACATTAGGTACATGCTTCCACAAATCAATTCGTAACTTCCAAATAACATAATTCTCTTAAACATGATCTGGAATAATTCATGAACTACGTAAGATTCATCAAAAACCTCATCCAAGCTCACATCATACAAATAATTCAGCTTAGAACAACTGGTAACCCTTACTTGCATACTGATAAATGAAAATCACTCTGTACAACACCAAATCAAGTAAAATATTGAATAAAGAAAGATACAAGCATTATAAACAAATTCCTAAGTCCATACAACCTATAGCCAAATAGTGAAGAAATGCGAAGCAAATATATTTCTCCTAGGCCACAAAAAACATCACTGAACAATTGGTTCACACACTGGTGAAAATATATCGCACTGTACACTGATCTAGAAAGCCAAATTTTGAATATAAAAACCTATGACAACCATGAATAACCTGCAATATTTGCACAAGCATAACATCAACATAGAAGAAACACAAAGCACAATACTAGAGTACACTATGAACACTTGCACAACACATTTTACTAGATGTTTATCAAATTTTCTCAAAAGCACTTGGAAACCAAGTACTAGGGACATCAACTTAGCTCGTTGCTTCATTCCAACTCATCTTCAAATATTGCAACAAAAAACAACTCCATGTACTCACAACACTTCCTCAATATCTCAACTACTCATGCATAATTTGCAACATGTTTTCCCTCTTTTTCATAATTTTCTCAATATCCTTAACATCTTCATCACATAGTTGACATCAATGACAACACTAGTCAGTGGACTTCCTGTTGACATCAATGACAACACCTTCATACTTGCAACAATCTCCCCCTTTATTATTGATGGCAACACAAGATGTGAAAAGCCACCAAATACAACACAACAACTTTGAACACACTTCCTTATGATTTCCTTTCTTTTCTCCCCCTGAGTAGATACAAATTTTCCTTTTCACATGATACTTTCTCCGCCTTTGACATCAATGGAAAAGGATAGAATATTTACATTGTTCTCCCCCTTTTACACCGAACCAAAATACTTGCTCTGAATACTCCCCCTTAGGAGTACACCCAAATAAATCAACAATTCAATGACAACACATGATACTACCCACTCTCCTTGAGAGGTAGCCACCAACATCAGTCCAAAAAAGAGATAGATCCATAGATCCATTAGATTAATGCATCTCCATATGCATCTAGTCTAAGAAAGGAGGAGAAATAACCCCAACTTCTCCTAGAGATACTCAAAAGTATCTTTAGGAAGAGCCTTAGTAAATATATTAGTAATATGATCCTTTGTAACAACATACTCAAGCTTCACTTAATTCTCCATAACCTCTCTCTCAAAAAGTGACACCTAATAGATATATGCTTTGTCCTTGAGTGCATCACTGGATTTTTTGAAATATTAATTGCACTTGTATTATCATAGAAGATAGATATAGGCTCATCATACAAAAATATGATATCCTTTAATGTTTGTCTCATCCACAACACTTGTGTACAACATGATGTTGCTCCAATATATTCAGCCTCTGTAGTAGACAAATAAATTGAATCTTGCTTCTTGCTCAACCATGACACCAATCTGCATGCAAGAAAGAATGCACCACCACTTGTACTTTTCCTATCATCAACACAACCAACCCAATTTACATCTGTATAAGCACTTAATGTGAAATTAGTATCCTTAGGATACCACAAACCATAATATGGAGTGCCTTTTAAATATCTAAATATCCTCTTCATTGCTGCAACATGTGTTTCTTTAGGATCTTCTTGAAATCTAGCTACAAGACAAACTGCATGCATGATATTCGGTCTAGTAGCAGTTAGATACAATAGTACACCAATCATAGATCTATACTTGCTTTGATTAGCCTTAAGAGAATCATCATTTTTCTCAATTTACAACCAATCACCATAGGAGTGCATACCAGTTTGGAGTCATCCATTCGAAACTTCTTCAACATCTTTTTGACATACTTACACTGTGAAATAAATATCCCTTTATTTGTTTCATTGATTTGTAGCCCAAGAAAGAAATTTGAATCTCCCCAAACATTAACATTTCAAACTCTTTCTACATTTCCCCTGCAAACTTCTTACACATAGCTTCATTTCCACCAAAGATAATATCATCCACATATACTACTATTATCAAGATTTTATCTTCCTCAATTTTGAAGTAAAGATTACTGTTTATGGTGCCCTTACTGAATCCTTGTTGTATCAAGTACCTGTCCAACCTTGCATACCAAGCTCTGGGAGCTTGCCTCAATCCATATAGTGCCTTCTTCAACTTGCATACCATATTCAGTTGATCTAACAAGTGAAATCCTTTTGGTTGTTCGATGTAGACGTCTTCTTCCAACTCTCCATTCACAAAAGTAGACTTCTTATGCATTTGATAAACCTTAAAGTCTTTATGTGTTGCAAATGTCAAAAAAATTCTGATAGCTTCCATCCTAGCCACAGGAGCAAAAGTATCCTCAAATTATATACCTTCCACTTGTGAGTAACCCTTAAACACAAGTCTTTCCTTATTTCTTACTACTTCTCCATTCTCATTCAACTTGTTTCTGAATACCCAATTAGTTCCAATTATATTTTTGTTTTCCAGTCTAGGAACCAATTCCCAAGTCTAATTTTTCTCTATTTGTATAAGTTCTTCTTCCATTTCCTTCATCCTATGTTCGTATTTACATGCTTCACTTACTATTTTAGGTTCAACTTTAGAGAGTACACATAGATTTACCTCAACTTCAACAACTTTTCTTCTTGTCAATACGCCTTTCCTTTTGTCTCCAATGATTTGATCTTCAAATTGATTCTTTTGCACATACTTAGGGGTCTTAGGGGTCTTCTCTAGAGCTTATTCCTCTTCATTTTTCACTTCTTGTCCATCAATTTCTTCTTCTTCTTCTTCTTCTCTGCAATCAGGTTCATCTGACACATATCCATCCACTACAACTGAATTCTGCAAGTTTTCATCAACTTTAACATTGCACTTTCAACTATCTTTCTCAGCCTTTTGTTGTAACATTTGTAAGATTTTCTTCTAATAGAGTATCCAAGGAAGATCCCTTCATCATACCTTGCATCAAGCTTCCCCAAGTTTTCTTCTTCTCTTTTGATATAATATTTGATTCCAAATACTCTAAAGTACTTCACGATAGGAATCCTTCCATACCATAACTCATAGGGAGTCTTTGTGCTGTTAGGTTTAGCTTGAACTTTGTTAAGTATGTAAACAGTAGTATGAATAGCTTCTCTCTAGTAGAATTTTTGTAGATTTTCCTCTTTCATCATAGTCCTAGAGGCCTATTGAATAGTTCTATTTTTTATTTCAACAACTCCATTCTACTGAGGAGTTCTAGGGGCAGACAAATGCCTCCTTATTCCATGAACTTCGCAAAACATGTTAAACTCATTGGAGGTGAATTGACCACCTCTGTTAGACCTCAAACATTTTATTTTCAAATCTATTTCATTCTCAACCATAACTTTAAATTCCTTGAATTTATCTAATGCATCTGATTTCTCTCTAAGAAGAGTAACCCATGTCATTTTAGAGTAATCATCAATCAAAAGCATAAAGTACCTGTCACCTTGTAGAATTCTCACCCTTATAGGACCACAAATATTAGTATAAACTAATTCCAATAGTTTGGTAGCAGATTGTTGCTTTCCCTTGAAGCTACTCCTTGTTTGTTTTCCAAATTAACAACTCACACAAATGACATTGATAGGCTTTATGATTCTTGGTAGATCTCTCACTGCATGAACTGAACTAATTCTTTCCAAATTATCAAAATTCATGTGACACATCCTCTGATGCCATAACCAACTATCCTTAATTTGAGACACAAAGCAATGAACATCAACACCCTTGAGCTGATAGATGTTCCCATATTTTCTCTTACTAGCAACAATCACAGTTTTAGACCCTTTCTTGATCTCACATGTTTCATCCTTAAACACAAGATTATATCCTTTGCTACACATTTGGCCAAAACTCAAAATATTATGCCTTAAACCCTTAACATAATAAATGTTGTCAGTATTATGCTTTCCATCAAAACTGATTGAACCTATTCGACAAATCTTAGCTCTTGAATCATCTCCAAATTTAACTAATCCTCCATCATACTTTTCAAGTTTAACAAACATACTTTTGTCTCCAGTCATGTGATTAGAGTAGCCCCTGTCAACAACCTAGTAATTCTTATCCTCTAACATGAAAATCAGATACCAAAGTACCTTCAACCTTATCCTTCATCTCTGAAATACTTTCCTTCACACAACCTTCAGGGTTAGCAGAACCAAATTCTTCTTTTATAACCAAAAACAAACATTCATTATCTTCAAAATATCTATAATCAGATTCATCATAAAAAATTCTAGCATCTTCTCTCACATAGTAAGCTTTCTTAATCATTTTTTCTTTATTTTCCTTGTTCTTATTGTTTATAGCTCTTTTCGGACATCTTGAAGCATAATGACCTATCTCACCACAACTAAAACATTTGAAGGGTAATTTATTTATGCTTACCAATTTCCTTTTTCATCTTCCTCACAAATTAGCTTCTGAATCATCAAGATCTTCTCCATATGAGTCTTTAACCTTCTCTGATTTACTAGCCTTGAAAGCAGTCTCTACTTTTGTGCCTTTCTTCAAACCAAGTTTTCTCATTTCAAATGCAGTCAGTGTACCAATCAATTGATCTCTGGAATAATTGTCAAAATCTGCAGTTTCCTCAATAGCAGATACCTTTTCATTGTAACAATCAGGAGGAGATTTGATAACTTTCTTCACTACTTTAGATTATTTAACTACTGCACCATGGCCTCTCATAACACTCACCAACTCATTAACTCTCTGTATGTAGCCTTTAATTGTTTCTTTCTCAGACATTTGCATCATTTCAAACTGTGCCTTCAAGTTTTGCAACTTTGCTTGTTTGACCTTCAGATCTCCTTCATAAATGCTTTCTAGCTTATCCCAAACCTCTTTAGTAGTTTTCAAACTCATAACTTTTACTAATTCAGTATTTGAAAGACTATTCACAATAATAAATCTTGCCTTAGCATTGATCTCACGCGCCTTGATTTTTGCACTTGTACTTGGACCATTTTTAGGTGGGGTATATGCAGTTTGATAAGCCTTTTCAATCTCATATCCCTAAGCTGCCATATATCCTTCCATATTTGTCTTCTAGAAAGCATAATCTATGCCATTGAATCTAGGATATTCCAAAGCAACCTTGTTCGCCTTCCTAGATCTACCTCAAGTGGTTAAACTTTTCTCCAAGGAACCTTGCTTTGATACAAATTGTTGAAATGAAGAAGATAACTAAGAGGGGGGGTGAATAATTAGTTGTAGCAAATTAAACCTTCAAAACCATCTACAATAATCAAATCCACATGCATTCATTAAACCCTTATTCTGTTAGTATGATTAAGCATGAAATGCAGTTAACAAAAACCGAAATCATAACACCATACACAAGAGAACACCAGATTTATGTGGAGAACCCAATGAAGGAAAAACCACCATGAGGATTAGCTCACAATATAAGTAATAGAAAAACTGATACAAGGGATCATTGCTAGAATATGACACACTATCCAAAAAGGCTCACAACCAAGGCTCACTGCCACATAAAGAAATACAAGAAGATAGAAGAAGAATGTTAGACAAAGAATACTTCTCAATGCAACAAGGAATCCACCACAATTGCTCGTACACTTTCATAGTCTTGCATGAAAGATTTTGGATGCCTTTAGCTCACTGCCTTCAGGAACCCTAACACTAAAATTTGCATTGCTTTGCTCAACTTCACATTATTCGCATTAATCTCGCATCTATCTTGCTTTGTAATTCTTTCATACCTTCAACTCACAATAATACCACACTCATTTCTATCAACCCATTGATCATATTTCTACTCTATCATCCCATTGATCATCTTAGTAAAATTTCATTCCCCACTTGAGCCACCTTTGTTAATACAAATATATAATCATGATTTTCACAAGTAGTGAAATCTTATCATGACTAAATCCACACATACAAATCACATAAAAATGAATTTTCCTAATAATTCATTACCCATAGAGATAATATTGTCTATAAACAAAATAAACCATGTCCATATATAAGATTTACTGAGATCTCTAGCAAATCCAAGAGTCCACCAAAAAAATTAATCATGAAACTATCAAGTCAATGATCATAAAGTAGCATAAAAATAAGATACTCAGTCACTAAAGGAGGGGTCTCACAATCATCCTAAGAATCTTTAGATTGTTAGGTGAAAGTTCAAATTGTTTGGCGCTTTTCTTAAAAAAATGATCAACACAAATATAAATTTTTAATTTGAAGTACTTGAAATTAATATATACATATATATATGCATATATATATATATACACACACATTTATATGCATATATATATACATTTACATGCATATATATATATACATTTACATATATACACATACATACATACATGTACATTTAATGTATATATACATATACATATACATATATATTTACATATATAAAGAAAGTTACATGCTAAGAGTTCTACATTCATTAGTTTATATCATTTTAAAATTCATTATATATAGAACTCTTAGCATGTTACTTTTAATATAGTAAATTTGATTTTTTCTTTGATTTCTTTTCCCACTTAGCTAACTTGAATACCTAGTGCATGGAAGCCCATGAAAACAGACTAACAAAACAACAACCGTCATAAACAACAAAGGACTAGAAAATATACTAGGTTTGATAGAAAAAAATATCTCTAAATTATTTATCACAAAAAATAAATTTGACTTTTTTGAAGAGCATTCTTTCCTCTAGCGCACCACATTTTTTTTAATTTTAAAAAATAAAATTTACTATATGAAATTTCTAATCAACCTTGCATTTGATTATAATGACCTACTTGTAGTTAATTTAAAACTTAATAGTATAATTAATTAAAATATTTAATTTTTTGAATTTGAGGCTTTGAGTCCTACCAAAAGATATTTTCAAATGTTTTATGAAAATGTCATTGGTTGGAGAAATGTCAAGTTGAATATCTATTTTTGTTGAATTTACCCCAAAAGAAGGGCTAGATTGCCACATGGATTGCCAACTTGATTCTCTTGAATGAAAAGGTTTTGGTTAAATATCTTTCGCTTGAAACTAATGAATATCAAATGATGTGTAGAGTTTTCTTCTTTTGTATTTAAATATTTATGGAAAAAGTGTTTCAATTGAAACCCTCCATGCCACATAATTTTAGGAAAAAATATTTTTACCTAAAAACCTTTTGGACAAAACATTTTCACCCAGAAACCTTTTTTCTCAAAATTATTTTGTTGGCCCAAAGTGGACACAACTCTATACTTTCACCCTCCTCCCAAGTGGGGTGCCCTTTTCCATGGGGCCCTATATTTATGTCAAATTACAAATATTAAATAAATATAATATTTTCCATATTTTAAAGGTGTACAACAATCAATCCTATCACATATCTTAAATTTAAAGTTTCCTAATTTGAAGGTTAACAATCTTGGGGTGTGAAAATTATGCATGGAGGCGTCAAGTGGAGGGTAGAGCAGGTTGGGTGGGAGCGGTATTTTTGAATCCTTTGAGGGCGTGGAGGATGCAGAGGACGATGGTGAGGCGGATGGACATTGTGTTCCACCTGGGATTCTTTTGCCTTGTGCTCTAGACGCATTTGTGGGTGTTCACTCTATGGTGGTTGGCATTTCTCAAAGGCTTCTTTGCAGAGGGATTTCTTTGGAGTATTCTCGAGGCACCTCGTGCTATCTGTGGTTGGAGGAGGGTGTCCTTCTAGGCCGTGCCTCTATTTTGAATGATAAGGTTGTGGAGAGAGTTGATGGTGGGATCTTTTCTGATTGGTGTCTCTCGTGTTTTCCCTAATGGTACTTGTGGAGTGTGTTTATTGATGGACTTCCTTCCATGCAACTTTGGCTTTGGATTGGCATGTGTTCTCCCGAGTGGTTCAAGCTTCTTGCTAGAAGGAGAATGTGCTTCATGCAAGGGTTTCTTGTCTTTGCTTGTGTGGTGCCTAGTGTGGTACTGGGTGTTCTTGCTAGGGGCTTGTTGGTGGAGTTTGGTGGGCTCATCTCAGACCCTGATTGGCAAGTAGGGTTGGAAGTAGTTTTTTCTTGCGGTGCCTCCTCTCCTCTTTCACCTTTTGCTGGCTTTCGTAGCTCTTTCTGGATTTACTGGGCTTCTCTTGCTTCTTTGAGCGTGTTTTCGTTGTTTGGGGTTGGGGCTGTTGGTTTGCCTCTACTGGAGTGGTTTGTGGAAAGTTACTGGCATGTTTCAGACCCTGACTGGCGTGTAGGGTTGGAGGTTGTTATTCATCGTCTTGCCAACTCTCCTCTCTCTGTTTAGTGTTTTTCCTTGCCTCTCCCTTCCTCTTTTTGGACCCTTGGTCTCTTCTTTGGTGCATGTTTCTGCTTTCTGTGGGGATGATTTCATTGCTTGGGGTGGAGTTGTTTGTAGTTTGTTTCTAGCATGTTTCAGACCTTGACTAGCAGGTAGGGTTGGAGGTTTTTTTTTATTGTCTTTTTGGTACTCTACTCTCTCTACTTGCTGGCTTTCCTTGCCTTATCCTTCTTTTTTCAGGCCCCTTTGTCTTTATGTTGTTTTTGTTTCTTGGTTGGCTGAAGAGGCTACTAGTCTTGGTGGAGGCCAAGGTTCTCTTGGGTTGCTAGTTTTATTTTCTGGTTTCTTTGTTCCTCCTCACTGGGGTCTTCTTGCCCATTTTTTAGGATGGGGTTATGTTGGCTCTGAGCATTGAGTTTTCTCTTGTGTGGTTGTGGCTCAGCTGGGTTGTTTTATCTTGGGCTGCTTCAAAGTGGTTAGATGTTGTTTTGTTGGACTTTTGGGTCTGCATGTCTGTGATTCAAGATGGGATTGTGCTGCTTGTGGAGGAGTACTCTATTTTTTTTTGTCTTTGCTCCAATCTTCTTCTTCACCAAAGGAGGTTTTGGTGCTTTCTACTATGGGTGTAGTTGCTTCCTATCAGTTCTTTCAGCTATGGTCTTCTTTGGAGGTGAATCTCTCTTCTATTGAGGTGAAGAGGTGGGTTGTGGATCGGGTGGGAATGCCTATTTTCAGTGGTTTTGGGCTTCACTTCTTCCTCTCCTATAGAGGGGAGCCCATTCCTATTGAGGTGGAGGTCGGGTTGGTGTTTTGAGTTGACTGGTGCAATGTTTATGCTGAAAATTCTCAGTGTTTCTCTCTAATTCCTAACTCTCCTATTGAGGTGGGGAGTTTGGTTTTGTTGGATGGTGTTGTCAAGTTGTGCTATTGTCTGGCTGGTTCTATTTGATGGTTACTTGGCTGTCCTTGATTGTTCACTGTTGGTTGGTGCTGGTAAGTGGTGTGCTGCAGTCTGGCTGATTTAGATTGATGGTTGCTTGACTGTATTAGGTTGTTCTTGGATTCAAGTTCCTTTGTAATTCCTGGTTACTTTGGGTTCAAGGTTCTCGTTAAAACCTTTCTTTTGTTGCAAATTTAAGCTTTCACGCCAATCATTCTTAATCTGCTTATGGGTTGCTGTTGGTTGTCTATGTTGTGCTCTTTTGTAGCTTGGTCTCTTTGTGTGGGTTTCAGGTCCCCGTCAAAACCTGTTTGTTAATGGTTTTGGGTTCATTCAAAACCTGTTGTTAATGGTTTCGGGTCCATTCAAAACCTGTTTTTTCCCATTAATCAAAACAATCTTGGGGTGTGATTGATATTTGCAAACATGGGTGTCAAAAATTTAAATTGTGCATCTAAGGTCATGTATTTGAAGATACCATCCTAGGACAATAATCGTTTAATGATCACTAATAACATATCTTCTCAAAAGAATCACACAATAGTTACATTTGGCATCAATTATGGTGCAAGCTCAATTGATATTGAATTATTGAATTTATTAGTGAAAGCTCATCATAAAAAATATCTATCAATCACAACTTACTTCAAACTCAATTTGCATTAGGCTTGACTTGTATTAGACACAACAATAAACTAATTAAAATCAATTTCCATCTCTTAGCCTACTTTAAACTATTGTTAAATTAGCTTAAGGTCTTGACTTTTCTCAAGGAAGATTTATTCTTCCCTCAATAAATAGTAGGTTCCTACTGGTGCTCTTTAGTACCACACTATTTTCTACATAGATTCACACTGGTTGAACATTTTCTATTGATATTAAAGTTTAATTTATGTAGTAAACACTATTGTGACACTAGAATAGAATCACATTAGGTGGATTAGATCACAAACATGATCCTATCCCACACCCGAAGATTCTCATATTGTAGTCATCTTAAGTCTTTAATACAAAATCCAATTTTAAATTTTGGTTTATAAATTTTTGTCACAATGTCTCTTTAGTCGAAATTAACATTACATTTATTTCCAAATAAAACCTAATCCATTAGACGACCTATTTATTATTTTCATTTATCCTTTTATATATTTCAAATTACAACTATTATATTAATTTAAAATTTTATTACTAGAATAAACATTCTTCAAAATTAATAGTAAAGTGCATTTTATTTCCCAATACCTCTTAACAAATTTCCCAACTAAAGATGCTAACTATGAGCTTCTCTTAGCTTTTTAATTCATTTACACTATCGATTTCAAAAAATGATTGTCCTTATATAAAAATGAATACATTTGATAATCTTAATAAGATTTTAAATTTGAAAGTCAATCTTGCTTATCAATTTTTTCCAATAGATAATCATTTTAGTAGGAATGATTTTTCCACAGTCCATGAGATTTAGATTAAATTTTCTGGATTCAACTGTGTCTATTTATTTGTATCGACATGATTCAACTGTTTCTGTTTATTTGTATGACGTTTCAAATCAGAAAGAAGAAAATTTCATCTAAATAATACTTTAACATGTTTTATTTTGAAATATATAATGAATTAAATCTATTTAGAAGAATAATCATTTAAAATTTTGATGATCTGTTTAACTTTTTTGATGTGATATAATCTTTTTGATTATATTTTACAACAAAAATACCCAAATACAATCATACGACCCCATTCTTGATGAAGTGAGTGATTGGCACTAACATTTTTGCACTTGCCAAGGACAAAAACTGAATTTCTAGCATGCGGTAGACGTACATCTCTCTTTTGCTATAACAGAATTTTCACGAGCACTGAAAAAGCTTTAAAGAAAATAATGAATGGTGGGGCTCTAAGAAGATGGAGACGTTAGGACTTTGAAATGACAAGGAAACGACTTTGGACAGTTTTGTGGAGGTTGGTCTTTACCATACAGGCATAATGTTCATTAAGTTTGAAAGTTGGTATTAATGGGCTTGGTGTTATGTTAGTGGCATTGCCACTGATATTGATATGACCCTAAATGGGTCTTGATTAAGGCGTTCCACTGGAGGAGAGGTGGATTTTTTTATCCTAATTTTAATTCTTGGATCTTCCATTACAAGCTGTTTTAGAGGAGGTAGTTGGAACAGCTTTAAAATCTGAGCTACAGACAAGATAGTAATTTGACTGTTTGTTTTTCTTCAGATGCATTATTTTAGCTGGTGATGACTGATGTGATGTAAGTGGAGCAGCTCCATTATAGCAATTTGCCTCCCCAACTTATCTAAAAAGAAAGACCAGTTCCAGAGTTAATGGCAAGGAAACGAAATCCTAGATATTCTCACATATTTGAATTCGAGTGCACCTCACCCAACCTAATTGAAAGACAAGTTTACACTAATTTAACGATAGGGCATTTGGCCACGAGGGATTCAGGGGTTAAGAGTAAAGATAAAACGACACAAGTGGTTGCCTGAAGAACAGAGTGGGTTAATTGAAATTAAAGTTTAGAGATCTTGGTGAGCAGGTGCCTTCATTTCAGGCATATTCAAGTGGGCCCACTTTGTCTGAACTTACGCCACACTGGGAAGTTAACGTCAGTTTTAGGAAATTGCCATTCGTGCATCTTAATGGGTATTGGTGCATTCTGATGGCTAGACAGATTGTCAATTGCCTGTTGGAAATGGCGATTGATACATTCAAGTAGTTCGTCAATTCACCATCGAAATGACCATTCATACATGGAGGGCTAGATAGTGTCCACTGGTACATTCAAGTAGTTCGTCAATTCGCTATCAAAACTGGCCACTTGGTACATCTGCATGGCTAGAAGGGAGCCATTAGTACATTCAAAAGGTTCATTCAATTCACCATGCCATTGGTACATCTGACGGCTAATAACACAACTCAATAGACTGCCAGTTCCCTTGACATTAGGGTATTAATGGTCTCTGTCGCTTTTGGCTACTCACTGCAAAATGCATGTGGATTGTCTCGTAGTCTGCTCCCTTTTCCACTAACTGCTGTGTTTTGTTTTAAAGCATGTAATTTAATAATTTGGTAAGCCTGTGTTGGATATGATGAGGCGGGTCAGAGTATGGCCCATGGGGACCTTTGCACTTGGAGGCTCTTCCTCCAAGAGCTTTACAAACAAATTTGCGGCCACTTGCTAACCCACGTTACAAAGTCAAAAGTACTGCCTACAAAGTTTCTGGGCTCCTCCTGTGTATTTTTTAAAGCAATTTCATTGGGAATGTCATATCTAATACATTTGCAAACTAACTCTGGTACGAAATTCCAACAAATACACCTCACAATTCACATACCTAGACTACTTGTACATAAAATAGCTAGAGGTTAGATAGGAGGACTATGACATGGCCTTTGCTAAATCTGAAGAATTGAAAACAGGGTTGTTTTTAATATGCAATCATACAAGCCATAGCCGCAGTCTGCAGATCCCTAATAGTTTAAGTTTAATGCTTCTGAAAAAAATGCTTTTGATTTTTTGTTGTTAGAATTCAGTAAACAACCTGTTGCAGGTGCATGAATACTTATCTAGTGTTTAAAGATTTCGGAGCATCAATTTGCCTTCAACATGATCCGGCCTTATCCATTTTATTGTGCCACCAAATTTTGCATTTTCATATTGGACCACTCACAAATCTTTGCACTAGAGATGTGTTGAGTGTCACTGTCAGTTAATTGAGGGAGATTGATAATGTCTACAAATATTTGCAGAGTTAAGTGGTGGAGAATTTGGAAGAGATGACGACTGTGGAGTTATAAAACGACACTGCTTTTGAGTTTTAATAGGTCCATGGTGGAATCTTAGTATTTGTTTTTATGGTGGAATCTTTTGAATTTCGGGACCAACAAACCTGCAAGTACACATTAATGGTATAGGTCCGTGTGCAAAGGATATATCAAACACAGAATCTTTTGAACTGCACTTAAATTGAGATGCCCATTGCTTTCCTGATATTACTCCAGCTGGCTAATATAAGAAATAGGACACCCATTTAAATTTTGTTGCCCATTTTCCAATGCAGGAGCCATGCTAGGTGCCGGCCGGTTTCTCGTTGATAAAACATATATGAAAAAGACAGTATCATTCTCATTTTTCCTCGTCCTTGCTAGACTGTTAGGTAGTGGGTTCAAGATAAAACCGGGTCATTGAGATGTGTTTGCGTTGCACCCAAAGTCACGTTTGCACGACACCCAAACGCCATGCTCTGTGTTTTGTGAATTGAATTGAGCGGAGGGAAGAGAGTGAGTTCTCCCAGGAGGAGGCCATGTCTTTAGCCCACTTGGTAGCTTTCCCAACTAATTTTCTTGGTCATGGAAAATGGAGAACAGTGTGGACAATAGCTTGGATTGTGCTCCTCACACAATGGAGGGCAAAGGGGTTGAATATAGAAGGCCAGGCACTTTTATCATGGATGCACGCTCTCAATGATGGGAAAGGATCACCACTTCTCAGCACATGGAATCCCCAAGACTCAAATCCCTGCAACTGGACTGGTATCTCCTGCTCCTCACAAGGTCTGGTTAGTGCTATTTATCTACATTCTATAGAGCTTTTGGGTACAGTTCCCTCACAGTTTGCTTCTCTTGAGTCTCTCCAATCACTTGTAATATCTGCAGCCAATCTCAGTGGGACCCTTCCCAAAGAGATTGGAGACTACAGCAATTTGGTGTTGTTGGATCTGAGTGGAAACAGACTCACAGGAAGTATTCCATCCGAATTTGGTCGGTTAAATAATCTGCAAAGCCTTATTCTGAGTTCCAATGAACTTGAAGGAAGTATACCTCGAGAGCTTGGCAATTGCTCAAGCCTCGTTGAGTTGGTTCTTTTGGACAATCAGCTGAGCGGCAGCATACCACCAGAGTTTGGCAGGCTGTCCAACTTGGAAATTCTGCGTGCAGGTGGGAATCCAAATATTGAAGGTGCACTGCCTGCTGAGCTTAGCAACTGCACTAATCTCACCGTACTTGGACTTGCAGAGACAAGAATTTCTGGTACCATTCCTTCCTCCTTTGGGTCACTCAAAAAACTACAAACTCTAGCACTTTACATGTCTATGTTATGGGGATCGATCCCACCGGAGCTTGGCAATTGTTCTGAGCTTGTGAACTTATACCTCTATGGAAATAGTCTGTCAGGTTCTCTGCCCAGGGAGCTTGGTAGGCTACAGAAGTTGGAAAAGCTTCTTCTATGGCAGAATAACTTGGTTGGAAGTATACCCCTAGAGATTGGCAACTGCACTAGTTTGATAATTATTGACCTATCTATTAATGCCTTGTCTGGAAGCATTCCAAGCACAATAGGCTCTTTGAAGGATCTGACAGAACTTCAACTCAGTGCTAACAATATCTCTGGGTCAATACCTTCCTTGCTTGCTAATTGCACTGCTCTTTCTCAGCTGCAACTTGATAGCAATCAGATATCTGGAGAAATACCCCATGACTTAGGACAGCTCAAGAATCTGACACTGCTGTATGCTTGGCAAAATAGGTTGCAAGGATCAATACCTCCCAGTTTAGGTGGCTGCGATAAGCTGCAGGCTTTAGATCTTACGGAGAATAGGCTCACCGGAAGCATTCCTCCTAGCATATTCCAATTGAAGAACCTAACAAAGTTGCTTCTTCTCTCTAACAATCTTACTGGTTCTATCTCTCCAACCGTTGGGAGCTGTAAAGCTTTGATCAGGCTCAGGTTGGGTGATAATCAGCTTAGTGGAGAAATACCCAAAGAGATTGGAGAATTACAAAATCTCAACTTCCTTGACATAGCACGCAATCACTTGACAGGAACCATCCCTCCAGAGATTGGAGAGTCAACTGCACTTCAGATGCTGGATCTTCATGACAACAGGCTTACAGGCTATCTGCCTGAAACGCTTGGTTTGCTGGAAAATCTACAAGTCTTGGACTTATCAATGAATAGGCTCATTGGTTCTATACCATCTATGTTTAGAAATCTGACCTCATTGAATAAGCTAAGGCTAAATGCAAACGATCTGTCTGGTATAATCCCAGGGGAGATTTCTTTGTGCACTAAGTTGCAGTTCCTGGATTTGAGCAGCAACAGATTGACAGGCAACATTCCTTATGAGATCGGAAGGATAGAGGGATTAGATATTGCATTGAACTTGAGTTGCAATTTTTTGTTTGGACCTATCCCTGTAGAGTTTTCGGGGCTTACAAAACTGGCAGCCCTGGATGTATCTCGCAACATGCTGACTGGAAATCTAAACACTCTTGGCCAACTACAAAATCTAGTGTCTCTGAACGTTTCATTCAATAATTTCTCTGGATATCTGCCAGATACAAGCTTTTTCAGAGAATTGCCTGTAGCTGATTTATCAGGCAATGTACATCTTTGTACTTCAGGGGCCGATAATTGTTTTGAACAGGTCGGCTACCAGCCCCAGGAAGGACGTTCGAGAATCTCTACAGTGAAGCTCATTATAGGACTCCTGTTTAGCATAACAGGGTTGATGTTAGTTTTAGGGATCTTTATGCTGAATAAAGCCAGAAGAATGTCTCAGAGAGACTTTGAGGATTCTGAGAACAGTTGGCAGTGGCACATGACACCATTCCAGAAGCTCAGTTTCTCTGTTGAAGATGTTGTTCATTGTCTGGTTGATGACAATATAATAGGTAAAGGGTGTTCAGGCTTAGTTTATAGAGCAGAAATGCCTAACAGAGATGTAATAGCAGTTAAAAAGCTTTGGCCTTCAAAGAAAGGAGGGCAAGAGAGAGATTCATTTTGTGCAGAAGTAAAGACACTAGGGTCCATCCGCCATAGAAACATTGTGAGACTTTTGGGTTATTGTTCAAACAATACAAGCAAGCTTCTGATGTATGACTACATGCCTAATGGCAGCTTGGGTGGTATGTTGCATGAGATGAGAGGAATGCTGGACTGGGAGCACAGGTACAACATAATCCTAGGCGCAGCACAGGGGCTGGAATATTTACACCATGACTGTGTGCCTGCAATTGTGCACCGAGATGTTAAGGCTAACAATATACTGCTAGGCCCTCATTTCGAACCATATCTTGCAGATTTTGGGCTGGCCAAGCTTATAGACCCATCTGATAACTACGCCAAGTCTTCAACAAATGTTGCTGGATCCTACGGATACATAGCTCCTGGTAATTCTTTACCCTATACTGCATTTCGCTTCTTATCTTTCATTAAATTAAATTCTCTCTTAACTGCTGGGTATGGATGAGATATACCATGCATTGTTTTTTATTGCTGGTTTGAATATTAATTGCCAACCTATTAACATGTAGATTCCGCCCGGGACTGGTTACTCTTATCTTGCAAACTTTGTTGTCTTACGTTATTTGTATGATTTGAACAGACGGGAAGAGTTAATGGGTGATGCTTAGAATATGGATTTTTCTCTAGATGAACCTGTCCATGCATTAGCTCCACCAATTTATCGAGTTCTTTGAAAATCACATATTACACCATTATTTATAAAAATTGAATTCTAATCATATCAAATTATTAAGGATTATTTTCGTTCTCCATACTTAAAGAAGTTATTTTTTATTTTCTACAGCAACCCTTATTTAAACATCTTTAGTTTTACAAATTATACATTCACAGAAGATTTTAAAAGTTTTATCACCTTACAAATTAATATATTGATAGGGGAAAAGAACTCGGTACAGTGAAAAAAAAAGGCTGTCCAATCTGTTACTTCGATTTCCACTTTGAAAATAGACTAAAATATTACACTTCTCTGTCATGAATTGACCGAGATTTCCGTAAAATCTTGAAGCATCCATTTCTCTTATACCTAATGAAAGAACAGGCGAATATAGGCTAGTTAACGGATTTCTCTATAAACCCCAACTGGGTCTGTGAATTCTGCAGCTTTTTTCACTCTCCATACAACTACTCCCCAAGTGGAAGAATAAAACCCATTAAAAGAGATTTGCAGCGGCGCCCATGAATTCGTTATCTTTCTAACCCAGCAACTGTAATCTGGGATTTTGCAGAGTACGGATACATGATGAAGATAACAGAGAAGAGCGACGTGTACAGCTATGGAGTGGTATTACTAGAAGTGCTAACGGGAAAGCAGGCCGTTGATCCATGCTTGAGCGAAGGAGCAGCTATGCACTTGGTCGAGTGGGTGAGGGAAAACATAGACAAAAAGAGAGATCTGGTGGAGGTGCTGGACCCTCGCCTGCAAGGCAGACCAGATCAAGAGATTGAAGAGATGTTGCAGGCGGTGGGAGTGGCACTCCTCTGTGTCAATCCCAATCCAGAAGAGCGCCCCACCATGAAGGACGTGGTTGCCCTTCTCAAAGAAATCCGCCATGCTGCTGACTGCAGTGAACATGATTATGACAACAAACTCCATGTCCTTATTCACCAGCCCACTGCTTATTCCCACTCCGTTTCCCCTTCTCATGATGAAGAAGAACAGCAGCAGCAGGAAGAAGAAGAGGAGGCTCAACTCATCATCACCACATCACCCCACTCTCACTCTCATGACTCCATTAATATTTCCTCTTCCACAACCTCCTCCAGGCTTCATTAATCCTCTCTCTCTATCTCCATCTGTGTCAAATGCAAATTATTATTGCATTATATTATGTCTTGAAAGACTTTTCCTGAACAATCAAACAGTAAAAGAGAATATTTTTAAGGAAACAAAGGATTTTATCAAAGAACAGTGAGCAGGTGGTCTATGAGTGCAAGATTTTCTATGTAGATGGAGAGATTTTTTCCATTTGGTAGTCAAGCCCAATGTGTAAATCTTCATAGCAATGAATTAATAAATTCTGAATATGAAATTATTGTCTTTTATTTCTCACTTTTTATTTTTCCCTGTGGTTGTAGGCAGGTTTGGAAATGAAGTAGATTGTTGGTTTTTGTAAGCAGCAGTATCTTGAATTTCAAGACACAGTTTAGGCCTGATGACACATTTCTTTCCAATCAGATGTGTCTAAAGGATGTGGGTTTTGAAATTCCTTCAACTTAGAATAACACTCCCTATCATTCTCAAGGATAGCATTGCTTAACCGTCATTCTCACATCACATCAGAAATTTTCAAAGATGGCATTGCTTAACCGTCACTCTATATAAATCTTGTCAACTCTTTGCATATTTATAACTTCAAAACTTATTAAAAATCAATTGCTTTAAAGTTTTCTAGGATATTTTGCCAAGAGGTCAATATTGCTTCATTCTTATATACTATTTTTTATTAAATTAAAAATTAATAATACATTATTTATAAAAAAGACCATAGTTTAAAAAGGTTACATATCTAAAATAGTGGTCTATTACATAGTGAATATTGTAAATTAAAATAGAGGTTTTGTATTTAGTTACGTGATGTGTATATTTAATTACATCATAATTTCGTTTTTAGGTATTACCTAATTTAATTAAAATAAGAGATTATTTAATGTTTTATTTTAGATTTTATATAGCAGATTATTATAAGAATTGAGGTTGTATATGTTTAAATTAAACAAAAACATAAGATGAAATTAGGGTAAAGAAGAGATGTTTGATTTAAAAGTTACAAAAATATACAATTGAGAAGTTAAGAGGAGGTGGTTTTAATGTTAGAATTTGATTCTAGAACTCTATTTATATGATAAGGTGTATTAGGATAAGAACATGCACAATTATGTCCACTTGGGTGATGTTTCTCATATCACATGCTATTATCATTTAATGTGCAATGGTGTCTCTTGAACAATAAGTTTCATTCTTTGCACATTTTGAAGTTGAGCCTACAACTTGTATTTGAAGGGGGGAAAGAGGCCCACATATTGTTTTTGGGATCTACCTTAGTTAAATTCGAAGGTTGATTCAATTTTTTTTTAACCAATGGGTGTTTGATTATTGGTTACTATAGCATTTTAGATTCCATGGATGTTAAATTCAAAGGTTGATTCAAATTTTTTTTAACCAATGGGTGTTTGATTATTGGTTACTATAGCTTTTTAGATTCCATGGATGTTTGCCAAAAAATGTGTGGTTGGATGTGTAGGTGCTCCTTATTGCCTAATGAATCTTCTCTTTTGAAATCCCAAGCCAAAACACTTATGCAAATCTATTTTTTAATCTTCTACAATCACTTATTATTTGGGATAATGGTATTGGATTCTAATATTTCAATCAAATCTCAAATGACTTAGATTTAATTCACTATGTACACAAATTATCATTATCATCACATTCTAATTAGCAAACAATAATTAACATATTTAACTCTCTATATTTCTCTTATTACAAATAAATATTTCCTACTATAGAGGATTATTTAGTTAAGTTCAAGTCTTTGAGATCTCAATTAGCAGGTTGTGGGAAAGAGAAAATTGATAAGGAATGCATATTTTTTATTTTGTCTAAATTGAAACTTGTGTGTTTTCATATTTCTCTACTTCCTTCTAATCAACTATGGATAGGTTAGGTGATTCATTTGTCATGCCTTCATTTGAGACATTTTGTGAGATGTTGACTAGGGAACAATCAAAACTTAGTCAAAATGATGTCACTCCTAAGTCTCATGTTAATAGCTACACCACCTATGGGAAAAAGGAAGAAAACGAACAAGCCTAAGATAAAATCTATTGAGACTTCCACCACTTCTTCTAAATAGGGTAAATCCAAGGAGAAAGGTTTGTGTGTACCTTTTGTAAAAGGGTTTGGGCATAGTGAACAAGTTTGTTATAAGAAGGAAATTCATGAGTTGAAACAACTTCTTAAGGATCATCATGTTTTCATTCCTTCTTCATCTTCTAGTTCACACTCTCCTTCTACCAAACATGAGGACACTTCACATATTGGGACAACAAGATTTACTATTGGAGATTAGAAAGAAAAGGGTCATGCATTAATTACCATTTATGTTGATAGACCTAATGGTTGGATTATTGATTTAGGTGCTTTAGAACATATTGCTTGCTCATTTGATCACATTATTCTAGGGTCTCTTTGAGCACCACATTTTGATAGGATCTTGATTGCAAACAATGAGTTTGTTCATGTCATTGTTGTTGGACATTTTGACTTGGGTACAAGGTCTGTGGACCTAATGTTCTTTGTATTCATGAGATTTCCCATAATCTTCTTTCAGTTTATCAGATTATATAGTCAGACAACATAGTTGAGTTCACATCCAATTCAGTTTTCATTCATCAAGAGACATGAGAGATTGTTGTGGGTTAGGTTGATCATCAATCTAAGGTGTATACTTTATCCCATTTCTATCCTGACCATGATCCATATGTTCCTCGATCCCCTTCTTCTAATGTGGGAGTAATTTGGTTCCTCTTAATGGGTTTGTGAATCTTGTGATGATTCCCCCATTACCTGCTTCCTCATAGTTGACAGTTGACATGGATTCCAAGACTTCAACAAAGCAGAACATATCTAATTTTTTTAGATTTGTGGTTGTAGGATGGCTTCATTTCCAATATTTCAAGCTTGTTTTTTCATTCTTCTCTACATGTTTGGAGGACATGCTTGAGGGGGTAACTCTCCTCTTTGTAGATTTTTCCTTGGAGGATATTCTTGAGTCTCCTCATTTTGGTATTTCTTCCTTGATTAGGGTTCTTTTTGATTTTGATGAGATATCTGTGAAGGCACTTGACTCTTCTTTAGAGATTTCATTTTTGAGACTTCTTCCTTATCATTTCTTCATGGAGTTGGACTATCTTTTGCATCTACCATTGGATCTCTTTATTGTTAAGGGGAGACATGTGGTTTGTCATCATTGAATTCTCTTTTGGTTTCAGACTTTCTTTAGTGGTTTTGATGATAATTCATTATGGGGGGCGGGGAATCTTGTCTCTATCTTTTCCTTCATTAGAGGGGTTATTATATTGTATCCTTGTGATGGATGTAGTTCTCAAGGGTATCGATGTTGAGACCTCCATACATCACCTCTTCTATCATGTGTACATGATTTGCATTACATCTCTTTTTTGGAGAGGAGTTTTATCCCATAGGGCTTTTTCCTTTTCTCCAATTTTGAGAGAGTAGTTGTGCATGGGTACCTAAAATAGCCTCATTGTTGGGACCCATATTGCATTTTCATATTGCATCTTGCATCATTTTCATAATAATTTCACTCCCTAAGGTGCACTTATGGGGGTGTGTTAGTGTGAATAAGGTTATTTTATAACTAGTCATTAGTGAGAACCTATTCACATGATAAGTTTACTTAAGAGTTAAGTTAGTCCTAAGTTTAATTTCTAGAGGTTAGTTATAATGAGGCCATGTCTCATTATTTAATTTTAGTCATTTAGGCATTTAATAGTTATCTCATGCATTTAATAATTTTGCATTGAGCATTTGATATTTGTATCAAGGGTAGTTGTCATACCTCTTCACACCTTGCCTATATCTTCAAGGTGCATGCAAATTGTATTATATTATCTTATTTATGTTCATTGATCAATATCAGTTCTCAATCTCCATGCAAGCTCATGTTACAACACTTTCTTGTGGATGGTATTGTTCTTGGTTGATCCTTTGAAGATTGCAACTTCATTTGGGTTCATTAGCATTTCAAAACTATTTATTAACTTTTGTGCATTAGGATCCCAAAGCTTGTATCCTTTCACACCATAATTGTATATGATGATGATGCAAGCAAGGTGGTCAAAACTCCCTTCCCAACTCAAAATGACCAATCTCAATCAGAACACAACTCTTTACAACACTAGTTCCTCAACCTGACACAAACACTCTCTTTGAGGCTTGTAGCCCTCAATAACTAATCATGGAAGATATCTTTTAGAGATGGCCATACAATGGCCTATCAAACTCCACAAAGGCTCACCAAAGACTCCTAAACAACATATCACACGATCCAATAGGGTTTCTTTGACTCAACATCAAGAACCAATAAACTGTCCTACTTTTAGGCTACTCAATTAGCCTTATTTTCCAAAGGAACTACCTCTTAAACACTTGACAAACACCCAAACTCATTGGGTAGTCTTAAGTTGTGACTCAAAACAACAAAATCTCACACCAATTTTCTAATTCAGACCTTCTAGTGTGCTACAACATGAAACCCTCCTTTCTCTTACAAAACACAAGGGTTTATTCAAAATCTTGACTCCCGAGCTTGCTCTAAAATTGCATCCAAGTTCAAATAAGTCTGTATAGGCTCACAAATCCTTTGCATTGACCAAACCTTCAATATTTCTCAAAAAACCTATCATCACACCTTCATTTCACAAGGAAAGAATGCATTACTTTGCCTAGGGTACCACCCATCTACTTACAACATATGTTTGGGTGATCCCACAATAGTGGTTTACAATTTTTGGCCAAACTAGACATTGAAATTATTATTTTTAACTAAATCTTCACATTTGGGCACCTATAGTGGCTAAACCATGAGGAATTTGAAGATGATGCAAACTAGAGTCTCGTCACATTTTGTCTGTAGATTCTAAAAACATTTTTTCAAAATTTTTGGAATTAGATTGCACTTCTTTTTCCATCTCCCACGAAAAATGGTTTTCTTTAGAAAACAACATTTTAAAAAGGTGACACACACTGTATAACTCATAACTTTTTTTCCATGAAGGATAAAATTCTAATTCTTTCGAATTTAGATTTTTAACTCGGATATCTAGTGCTTCCACTTGGTTAGATAGTTTTTTAATTGAATATTTTTTCTTTAATCAAGTTTCAAAGTCAAACCAATTACAATTCAGACATAGCGCAATCGTATAACACACAACTTTTTTTGTATGTATCGAAATTCAATTCTTTTTTTTGGATCAAGGGCTTCAATATTTGTTGCACTCATATTTTTCAATTTTTTTTTGATAATCTGCTATTTTTCCACATGTGCAGAACAAAGACCTTCATTTTCGATGAAAAACCTATGTTTAATAAAACTAAAAAAAAACATATTAAAATTATATTCGTTGGATAGCTCATTTCAAGGACAACCTGATTCCAGTTGGGTTTGTGAAGACTCCTCCATTTTCATCCTCAACCCGAGCTTCAAAGTGTAAAAATTTAGGTTTTCAAAGTGCCTGAGGGGGAGAATGAGGGAAAAGGGGGGTTCAGTCGAACCCCTTTCCCAAAAGGGGTTTTTAATTTTTTTTGTCTGTGCATGCATTAATTTGGTTCGCTTGAGCCCTGGTTCAAACAAATGCTTTTTTGGTTCGTTCGAACCCCCAAAATCAAAATTTTTGCCATGGGCTCATTTTTTGTGAGTTTTCCTTACTCCATCAAATTGTAAACCACTATTGTGGCTTCACCCCTCCTTAGCCTTCAAAACCTTAAAAACATCTATTCCTACATATGACAGGTCAATCCATTGAGCAATAGATCAAAAACAATAGGTGGATTGACTTGTTCATGATTAAACTTCAATCAAAACCCTTGATTCTTTGTAACAAGGCAGTTTCAGGAAAGTAAAGAAATCTCCAAAAAATTTCAATGAAGGACTCTCAAACTAGATTCAATTAAGAGCTAAGACATGCGCCTATGAAAGACAAATGAATTCAAAGCATTTACAACATTGTATAGGCCGTACAGAATGAACAAAGTTCAAGAAACATTGAATTAGCAGAAATACTGTTGTATTCTTTTGGGAACCATCAATACATTGTTCGACAACCATTACCTAAGCCCATTGAGGCATTAAATACATTTTAAAATTAGTTTCTAACTGCCCAACGCCTATAACCACTTTTTGAATTCCAAGACTCTTCAAATTCCCTAAGAGTTGCAATTTGACAATTTTTGTTTTTGACACCATTTATAACTTTATTTTTGCAAATTTTACATATTTTGACACCTAAGACAGTAAACCCATCGAATTACATATTAAATGGTCATTTTAGACCTTATTTAGCTTAATAGACCCAAAATATCCCCATTCTACCACTAAGAACCGCGACTCACAAAAGAAAATTGGTCTTGTTGACCTTATTAGAACAAAAACACATCAACTCCTAGAGCTTGCTCAATATCGACATTGCTTGACCATTGTTGATCAAAGGTGCTCTTGCACCATACACCCCAACATGGAACTTTTTCAAGTCCCTTGGAAAGATTGAAGTAGTTTTTCTTCCTTCGTATTCTTCATTGCTCTATCCTTCACACTTGCCTTTAATAGGTTCATCTTTCCTTAGTGTATCACTGTCCTTGTTATTATTGTCTTTGTCTGCTCTTGAAACTTGCTTCACTCTGTCATATAGTGCTATGGGGTGTTGTTCATATTCTCCATCATCAAATACTGATGTCCTTTCTTCTTTTACATTTGAACTCAAGCTCTCACCAACTGCCATCACCTTCCCCTGTTCTTCATGCACAATTTCTTGCTCAGTACCCTTCCTCTCTTCATTGTTTCCTCTTTCAACCTTACAAAAGTCTACACCAATGCATTTAGTGGTCTTTGTCAGACCTACACATACTGTCCTATCAACATAAAAAACCTTTGTCCTCTTGTTCACTATCTTACCATTCTTAGAAACATCATTAGATTGCCTTCTCACATGTTCCATCACTATAGGGCACATGACTGTCCCTATCAATATTCCTTCACCTTTTCCTTGCACTTCACACCTACTCTTGATTGTACTAGCCTGAGACACCATTCCCTCTTCTTTTCTTTTACACACAAAATCATTCCTCTTCATCTTTGTCTGCACATCATCTTTATCCTTCCTATTCACTATCTAAATAGTATCAAACTTAGACATGGCTGCAAAATTCATGCTCTCACCTTCCTCATTGTTCACATATTATGTTCTCCCTATCACTATAATCTCACCTTTCTCTCTTACCTCTTCAACCAATAGAGTTAGAACAAATGTCTTCCCATCCTTTTCAATGCTATATGTGTTTTGTCTTCCATGATAAACTACAGACCTGTCAAATTGCCAGGGTCTCCCAAGCAAAACATGGCAACAACTCATAGGTAGAATGTCACACACAACTTTATCTCTATAGGGACCAATTTGAAACTCAACAGTAGCTTGTTCACTCACCAAAACGTTTTGTTTTTCACTAACCCAAGACACTTTATATGGGTTTTGTTTAGGTACCCTTTCCAAATGCAAATTTTCAACCATATCACTAAATACCATATTGTAAATGCATCCATAATCCACAATTACTTTACATACCTTATTTTTGCATCTACAAGCAATCTTGAACACGACTCTTCTCTGAATTCTCTCTCTTCATGGATGTCTTCAAGTTTTGTCTTCTCATCATCAACATTTCACCAACTTCTGTAGTATCATGAAGAGTAGTGGAACTTAACCTTTCAATTTCATCTTCATAAGAAATTTGGGATCTCCTATGAGGTTTCCTTTCTCCTCCACTTGATGTGGTTCCAATCTTCTCTAGACACTTGAAGAGAGGGTGACCAAACTCACCAAACTTATAACATTTGTCTGAAAACTCATTAAAATCTCTCATTTTCCTAAAGCTTGTTCTTCCATCTCTCCATCCTCCTCTTGATTCAGGTGCTTGTTCTTTATTCTTATCAACATCTTCAAGATCTTCTTCGGATTTCCTTGGTGTTGAAGTTGTACCTCTTCCCCTAGAAGTATTTCCTCTTCCTCTTGTTGCCTTCTCTTGTCTCCTTTTGAGTTTTTCTTTTTCTCTAATTGCCATTTGAAAACATTACTCAACTATTTTTGGTGCCAACAAACTGATTTCATCTTGAATGTTATACCTACGGCCATTGAGATATCTAGCTACTCTTTCTTCCTCATCCTCCTCATGCTTTGTTCTTATACTTAGCCTATAGAATTCTTCAGTATATGTTTGCACATCTTGCTCCTTTTTCCTAAGATTTTGTAATCTTTTAAGTAATTCAAAATTACAATCACAAGGAAGGAACTTAACTTTCAGTTTTGCTTTCATTCTCTCCCAAGAAGTGATCTTGTTCTTTCCTTTTCTCCCTTTCATCTTGCGCAAAGTTCCACCACAACAAAGCATGTCCTTTCAATTTGGTTTTAGCCTTCTTCATTTTGTGTTCTTCATCAATCTCCTCACTTTCAAAATAGTTCTCCAAAGCCCCTATCCAATCCAAGAGCTCTTCTCCATCTAGTTTTCCCCCATACATAGGTACATCCATTTTGCTATGTCCATCTTTCTTCATAGCCTTCAAAAGCTTCATCATCCTCACATCATCTGGATCCATCTCTTCCTCTTCCTCTTCACTGGAAGTCTCTTCAGATTCTTCAATATCACTCTCATTCATATCCACTCCAGTCCTGGATTTTAATGCAACCATCTGTCTTCTCAAAGATTCTATTTCTCTAGCCTGCTCATCAATCCTTCTTGCAACTATGCTTCCTTTAGGAGGCATCTTGACAGTAGTGCCTCTTCACCTTCCAACTTGCAAAAACCAACCAAATCACCAACAAGAGATCTAATAACTGGGCTTTGATACCACTTGATGCAAGCAAGGTGGTCAAAACTCCCTTCCCAACTCAAAATGACCAATCTCAATAAAAACACAACTCTTTACAACACTAGTCCCTTAACTTGACACAAACACTCTTTTTGAGGCTTGTAGCCCTCAATAACCAATCATGGAAGATATCTTTTAGAGATGGCCATACAGTGGCCTATCAAAATCTATAAAGGCTCACCACAGACTCCTAAACAACATATCACAAGATCCAATAAGGTTTCTTTGACTCAACATCAAGAACCAATAAACTGTCCTACTTCTAGGCTACTCCATTTGCCCTATTTTCCAAAGGAACTACCTCTCAAACACTTGAAAAACACCCAAAATCATTGGAAAATCTTAAGTTGTGGCTCAAAACAACAAAATCTCACACCAATTTGCTGATTCAGACCTTCTACTGTGCTACACCATGAAAACCTCCTTTCTCTTACAAAACATAAGGGTTTATTCAAAATCTTGACTCTCGGGCTTCTCAAGCTCTAAAATTGCATCCAACAAGTTCAAATAAGTCTGTGTAGACTCACAAATCCTTTACATTAACCAAACCTTCAATATTTCTCAAAAACCCTATCATCACACCTTCATTTCACAAGGAAAAAATGCATTACTTTTCCCTAGGGTACCATCCATTTGCTTACGACTTATCTCCTCAGCCTTCAATACCTTAAAAAAATCTAATCCTACATATGACAGGTCAATCCACTAAGCAACAGATCAAAAATATTAGGTGGATTGACTAGTTCATGATTAAACTTCTATCAAAACCCTTAATTTTGTGTAACATGGAAATTTCAGGAAAGTAAAGAAATATCCAACAAATTTCAATGAAGGACTCTCAAACTGGATTAAATTGAGAGCTAAGACATGCCTCTATGAAAGAAAAATGAATTCAGAGCATTTACAAGACTGTAGGGGCCATATAGAATGAACAAAGTTTAGGAAACACACTAAATTAGCAAAAACACCTTGTATTCTTTTGGGAACCATCAATACATTGTTCAACAACCATTACCCAAGCCAATTGAGGCCTTAAATACATTTTCAAATCAATTTCTAATAGCCCAACACCTATAACCACTTTTTGAATTCCAAGACTCTTCAAATTCCCTAAGAGTTACAATTTGACAATTTTTGTTTTTGACACCATTTATAACTTTGTTTTTGCAACTTTTACATATTTTGACACCTAAGACACTAAACCCATCCAATTACATATTAAATGGTCAATATAGACCTTTTTTAGCTTAATAGACCCAAAATATCCCCATTCTATCCACCAACCATGACTCACAAAAGAAAATTGGTCTTATTGACCTTATTAGAACAAAAACACATCAACTCCTAGAGCTTGCTCAATATCAACCTTGGTTGACCATTTTTGATCAAAGGTGCTCTTGCACTAGATGAAGATACATTTCACAACCTTGTTTTCCAACTTTGTTTGCTTCTCCTTTGGCACATGTGCATATGCCTCACAACCAAAAACTCTAAGATGTCTTAATGAAGGCTTGTGATCTGACCATGCCTCTATAGTCACCTTATCAAAAAGAGATAATGTAGGAGACTTGTTAATCAAGTAAAAAGAAATGGAAAAAAATTAAAATCAAAACATTTATTCTAAACCAACTCCACTCAACATACTCCTAGTCTTCTCCATCAATGTCTTGTTCATTATTTTTGCAACTCCATTTTGCTCTAGAGAATATGGAGTTGTCTTTTATCTATGAAAACCATAATCTTTACAAAATCTATCAAAATCATTAGATAAAAATTCAATGCCATTATTAGTCAAACATTTTATTTTCTTTCTATTTTGCAACTCATCCATTGCTTAAATTATTAAATCGATCAAAAAATATAGATTTACTCTATAAAAAATATACCCATGCCCTACTATAATCATCAATAAATGAAACATAATATATGAATTTTTCAATTGAAGGAACATCTACAAGACCAAACACATTAGAATGAATAAGATCCAATACACCACAAGATTTATGAGAATTCTAGTAAAATTAAATGAGGTTTTATTTTCCATAAATGTAATACTCATAAAAATCAAATTCAAGATTACAATTAGATAAATCTTTGACAAGGTTTTTATTTTTCAAAGTCCTTAGACCCCTTTCTCTAATGTGGCCAAGTCTCTGGTGCAATAACATAGTTTTCTCTGTAGGTAACTTTGATTAAGAAGAAAGAGCACCCTTGGGTACCTAGAAGCCATGACCATCTGTTGAAGATGAAACCCTCACCTCTTCCAATAAAGTAGCCACAAAATTTATTTTCATAGAAGTACTATTGCACTCAACAATGTATGCATCAAGCTTATACAACGTGCCATATTTGACACCTCTAACAATCCCTACAACACCTCTTACCATCTTGCATCCTGCATTAGAAAATACTACCTACACACATGCATCTATTAGTTTGCTCACAAATAACAAATTTCTTGCTAATCCATGGTTATACAACACACCATTAATCTTTTTTACTCTACCATCAAGAAACCTAATTCTAACTTTGCACATGGCCAACAATATTTAAACAAGAATCATCACCCAAGTACACTTTGCCTCCATCAAATTCTTTTATATTTAAAAAATCAATCTCTATTAGAGGTCATATGGAAAGATGCACCTAATTCAATTAACCATGCATCATTACCTACACGAGTTTCCAAAAATACAATGAGTGCATCACCATCTTCATTCTTAGACTTACAAGAAAAATAAATCTTCTTTTTTTGTTTTCTTTGCAGTCCTTACGAATATGACTAGGCCTACCATAGTTCCAACAAATAACTTTGGAATTTCCAGGAGATTTGGATCTCCTCTTGGACTTGGATTTATTATGCTTCTCATTCTTCTTTATTTTATTTCATAGGTCTTCCACAAATATTTAGGGCCTCCTTGGCACTGATGGATACCTTCCTCCTCATCTCTTTAGAAAGAAAAAAACCCACCATATGTTTAGTCTTCAAGATAACATAAGTACTCCCATTAGCCATAAAAAGAGAATCCCATGAATCAAACAAAGAACAAAGCAATATTTGAAATTTCTCAGGTCCTCATCCATTTTGACACCAATTGATGCTAATTGAGCCACCAACATATTGAATGCTTCTAGGTAGTTTGTAGTTCATCCACCCTCTTCCATTCTCAAGGAATACAATTTCTTCCTCAAGAAAATATTGTTCACTAAAGATTTGGCTTGATACATCTCACCAGGTTTATTCCATAGTTTTTGTGCAAAGGTATCTTCATGGACATTGATTAAAATAGAGTCTTCTTTAAGAAAAATTTGATTACACCCTTGGGTTTATGGTCCATAACATCATATTGAGTAGCCAAAGTAGGATCTGTAGGTCTTGAAACATTCTCATCAACAACATCTCACAGATCTCAATCTATCAACATATCCTCCATCTTCAACTTCCACATCTAAAAATTATTTCCAAAAAATTTATCCACCTCCATTCTCCTTGATGAACTTTCCATCTGAGAATTTTTGCAACAAAATCACAAAGTATCTTCTGCACAATCTCTCACTCAAATTTGGATTAGTTCAAAAAATACAACCCATAATTGAAACCAAAGGTGATGATGCTTTGATACCACTTGTAAGGAAGCTATGGTAGCAGAAAAACTTCCTACACTAATCTTGAGAGGAAGATAATGCAAAACTTTACATATATTTACAACGGTTGTGGAAACTTAAACATGCATAAACATAAATATCATGCATACCACAACATAGTGATTTATGTGGGGAAAATCCTTTCAAGAGAAAAAACCCACACTCCAAAATCCACTCAATATATTATTAAGAAATCATGAAGATAACAATATACTTGCAGAGCAAACTTCTCATAGGAGTATCACCAACCAAAGATCCAAAGGCAACATGATCACCATCAAACTCTTGGAATACATCACATTACATAGTTGTAATACAACACCCTCATAAAATATGGTTGCCTTCTAGGGAAAAATAAGCCAAAAAAATGTCTATTGTCAAATATGATACCTAATGATGAACAATCCTTATTTATAATAATGATTATATATATAAAATGTGGCTTTTGGAGGCACTACCCTTGAATCAAGGCTACCGGGGCATGCGGTCCCTAGACCTTGCTCGGGGGTACCCTTTGCTCCCCCTCTCCCCCGCCCCTTCCTTCCCCCCTTACCTATCAATAATAAACCTTTGCGGGGGGTGCAGGGGGCACCCTGCAAGGTTTGGGGGCTGTGCGCCCCGGTAGGGGTTTGGGGGTGGTGCCCCTGACAACCACATTTTATATATATTTTATTATTGTAAATCTAGATCATTCACAATTAGGTCTTGGGTTTGATGGTAGATATTTTGTTGGCTTGTCTTGTCCTAGAAGACAACCTTATTTTATGAGGGAATTGTACTATGAATGTGTATTGTGATGTATTCCGAGAGTCTGATAGGAGTCATGTTGGCTTTGGATCTTTGGTTGGTGATACTCCTATGAGAAGCTTGCACTACAAGTATATTGTAATCTTCACGATTTATTCCATAGTTTATGTGCAAAGGTCTCTTCATGGACATTGATTAAAAAAAAAGTATACCAAGCACAATCTAATTACAATCTTGGCTTTACAGTCCATAACATCAAATTGAGCAGCCAAAGTAGGATATGCAAGCTTTGAAATATTCTCATCAACGACATCCCATAGATATTGATGTATCAATAGATCCTCCATCTTCAACTTTTACATTTCAAAATTATTTCCAAAAAATGTATCCACCTCTATTCTCCCTGATAAACTTTCCATATGAGAATTCTTGCAATAATATCACAAAATATCTTCTGCACAAGCTCTCACTCAAATTTGGATTAGTTCAAAAAGTCCAACAACCCATAATTGAAACCAAAGGTGACCAGGCGCTAATACCATTTGTAAGGAAGTTATGGTAGAAAAACAACTTCCTACAATAATCTTGAGAGGAGGATAATGCAAAAATTTATATATATTTATAATAGTTATAGAAACTTAAACATGAATAAACATAAATATCATGCATACCACAACATAGTGATTTACGTGGGGAAAACCCTTTTGATAGAAAAAACCCACACTCCAAATCCACCCAATATATTATTAAAAAATCATGAAGATTACAATATACTTGTAGAGCAAGCTTCTCATAGGAGTATCACCAAACAAAGAATTTAGAGGCAACATGACCGTTATCAAACTCTCATAATACATCACAATACATAGTTGTAATACAACACCCTCATAAAATAGGGTTACCTTCTAGGGAAAGACAAGCCAAGAAAATATCTATGATCAAATTTGAGACCTAATGATGAATGATCTAGATTTACAATAATAAAATATACATACAATGTGGCTTTCGGGGGTGTTACCCTTGAACCCTTGCAAGGGCGTATAGTCCCCAAACCCTACAAGGGGGTACCCTCCTCCCCCCTTACTTATCAATAGTAAAATTCTTTTAATTGCAAGGTTGAGACACATTTTTCCAACACCTAATAGAGAAAATTAAAAAATCAAGATGAACTTGACAAACTTCAATGTATTACCCTATGGATCACTCAAGTACTACAAACCTAGGTTGGAAATTGATATTTTTTAAGCTAGTAAAGAGATGAAATCTCCTAATTACTTGAGAAAGTGGTAGCTTTTAAAGAAATAAATAAAAAATAGAGAATAAATTGGTAGAGGCATGTAAAATAGTAGAGGACTTGATTTCTTGTAGGAAGTTTCTCAAGTGTACAATAGTAGGGAGCATGGGGACCCCTATGGGGTTTGGGGGTTGCCCTCCTCAGTAGGGATTTAGGGGTAGTGATGTGCAAGGTCGTTGATGTCACTTCTTTCATCATTTAAAATTTCAATTATCGAATTGAGTGTGTCTTAGAGCTGTATGCGATAAGGGTGTTTCCATGAATTGGGGGGGTTTGCACTATAAATAGCGACTTTTGGTCATTGTTTAGCTCTGTTAGGAGCTTTTAGGAGCTCTCAGGAACCAATCTTAACAACTAGTTTCTAACTAATTCTAAAGACTTAATCCTAATTTATCTCTTAACTAATGATTGTTCAGACTCCAATCACTCAGTTCAGACTTCACTTGACTTAATTGCAATTGATTCATGGAAGAATTATGCTAAAAATTGAATTTACTTTTAATCTAAAATTTAGAATTAAAATGTACTTGGAAAGGAAACCTATTTATGTTTGTAGAAGAGAATCTCATTATGTTTGCAAAAAATAAATATTAACTTAGCAAACAATAATACTAAATTTCATGAACAAATTCCAAACAAGCTTCAATTTCGTCTTTCCATAAGTCATCATTGTCTCTTCCATTAAAACTACATGCATTTGAAAATAACCAATGAGTCTAATTTCTATGAACAATAATTAAATCTACAAGAAATGAGTGAATATAAATCTATAGTAAATCATAATGAATCATTTTAAGAACACAATGAATTTAATCTAAGAATATAAGCAATCACATTTACTAACAATGATTAAATAGAGATCAATATTCCTACTTTCCAATTGAGATGAACAATGCAAAAATCAACTAAATCAAATAATACAACACAAGGTCACCTCCTTTGGTTGAGTGGGCCCTACTCTTCCTCTGTTGGAACCTCAACAATGAGATTCAAATCAATTCCTTATTTACATTCCAATTAGCCAAAATAGGTTAGTACAAAATTGCAGATAACTAACTGTAGACACGTAAAATGTACTGATTGACATTGGACATCTGATCCTAACCACTAACATCGTTTCATCTTGAATCATCCTTCGGTCTAACCATTTAATCAAATACCTTTATTTGATCAAATTCATTAATATTTCTTCTCTTAATTAAATAAATCAATTATCTAATTAAGTCATCCTTTCTCAATGATTAAATCAACGAGTCTGATCTAACTATCCCCATTTAATTAAATAATTAACTTTATTTGATTAAATTTCTAAAGTCTATTTATTAAATTAAATAAATTAAAACCTTATTTAGTTTAATCTAACATCATCTCTTTTAATTAAATAAATCAAAATCCTTATTTAATTAATCCCTTATCACATTCTTCTCATATTTGATTTAAATAAATCCACAAATTTAAGTCAAATAGGTCACATCATTTAATCCCTTCATTAAATTAATTAACTTTGATTAATTTAAGTTTCTTCTCATGTCCCATCCTCTAGCTTTTCCCACTTGCACATGAAAATAGATTTAATTGATTTATTAAATCACTATTTTCCTCAATAAGACATCTTTTAAGGAATATTCCCCAAGTTTGAATTCAAAATCCAAGTGGGATGAGTCCTTCCAACAAGGCATTTACTCTCTCTTACATGTACTTTGCCTTGAGCCAAGTGGCATTCAATGCATTCTTCTTTCCCTCTTGCATGTCATTTCAACAAATTCAAAATTTAAATATATGCATTTATTGACACATTCCTCAAAACTTGCACATCCTCCACCATTCACAAGTGGACAAGTGACACTTTGCCATTGGCTAATTCTTAGTCCCACATTGCTCTATTTTGGACATTTCCTCAACTTAGCATTCTATAAATAAGAGGCTAATCTCCTCATTCTATCATCCATAATTTGAGTAAACTTACTATGCTCAAATCATTAGCAATTTTCATCCATTATCATTGAGTTCATAGCTAGGTTATGCATATTTTCACCTTGGATCATACTTCAATCATCAACAAAGTGGATCACTATTCATCACACATCAATCTTGCATCATAGGAGTTGGGAAAGGGCTAATTTTCACATCAAATTGACACCAATTCCCCCATGGGATCAAGAGTTTGCATTGTCTTCAATAGGATTTAGCTTGCTTTATTGTTCTTTCATTTCGTTCTTGCTTCATTTCCTATTTTAAACTTTGCTAATGGATTCCATGGGGAATCCTTGTTCTTACATGCATATTACCTTCTAATGTGTTTGTTCATTGTGTTTTGCAGGTATTTGGATTGGGGTTTGACACTAACATTACAATGGTAAAGCGAAAGATTAACTAACTCCCAAACTTAAACTAAGGATGGATATTTATAAGAATATCCACTTATTTGAATACAAAAATTGGCATAGCTTGCCAAGATGCAAAGCCGAAAAAACAAAACTTAAATAGAACTGAAAGTGCCATAAATAAATCCACTAGATGATAATAGCTGAACAAGAAGTTCTCAAATTGACTGAAGAAGTCAATTTAGAAGCATTCATCAAGAGTCAATTGGAGCGATCAGGAGCAAGATAGATTTCAAGTTTGTTAAACAAGAAGTTTAACACGTCCACCTCATGAAGTCAACACTTAATCAACCAAACAAAATCCTCAAAGATAAGATGCAATTAAGACAACAAAAGATCTCAACTTGCATAACCACTTCATCATTAATCATCATTTAAAAAGAAAGACATTTAATGCAAAATATCATTTCTCATATATACTCCAATTAGTTAAATATAAGGAAAAATCAAGCAAACATTCAAGCATATAGTCTACAGCCAACATAGTTAATTAATATATAATAAAGTCTTTGAAAACATAAAAAGGATTAATTAAAGTGTTATTTCATGCACTCATTATTTCTCCCCCTCCTACTATCAACCATGTCCTCATGGTTGAGGATATGGAAAATCCCTATTTCTACCTACCAACCAAATAACTAGATCACCACATGAAGTCACATATTGCAGGAATGTTCTTCGATGAGCATATCCATTTTGTTGTTCAATTCTCCTCAACCAATCTCTCAAATTTTCTCCAATAGACTGTGGTTGAGCATTCAATGTAGGTTCAGGTGCTATGAGAAATGGTGGTTTGAACCTCATTCCAACCCAATTGGTATTCTCCTCCTCAATGACCTGTATCAAAGATCTCACTCTTGTGAGAATCCAAGTTGTGATGTTTCTTGGAGAGATTGGTTCTCTCCTTCTTAGTGATACTTAAATACTATTGTACCTTTCCCTTGTTACAGTCAAGGCTCTGTGTGGGAGATGTTCTTGAAAATTTCTAAGAACTTGAATGGTTTCAATCAAATTTCTCCTGTAGATCAGTGCCACATTATCTCCTAGTGCAAAGGATTTGAACACAACTCTAAAAGCCATAGACTAGGGAGTTTCATTCCTCATTGGAATGCCCAATTTCATTTGTGCTTCTTTGTACTAGAGTCTATTCTGTTCTCCCACTCAACTTGGTTCTATAATAAATACACAAAAGATCTGATTTACAACTCCCTAATGTAAACATTTAAAAAAGACCGTGGAAAATTACTAAGAAGAAAGCCATGCTAAAAGTATTCACACATTTGGTTTTGAATGGTAGGATGGCTATTGTAGAAGTATTCAAGAAATTCTCGGTCATCATCATAATTTGTTTTTCTTTTAAAAATTAACTGATTAATTTTCTATTGTAAAAGTCTTTCTCTTAAAAACAATGCATATAACTTTGAAGGTTTCCTCATTGAAAACATTGCTGAGGACAACTTTACCACTTGTAATCTTTCATTTGCTTCATCTCTCTCCTTTTCTAGCTATTGATTTTGGATTTTGAACTGATTATTTTTATGCTTAAGATTTAGTGCTATAAGAGAGAGGTATCTCCTTGGAGTAGATGAGGTATAAGCCTCATGATAATGCAATCTACTTGAATTTTGTTTTAACTCTTCCTCTTTCTATTGCAACTCTTCCTTTAGTCTCCCTATTTCCACAACATTGAGCCTTGCTGTCTCTTTTGCTTGGGCTAATGCTTGTGCATTAGCTTGCTATAAGGCCTTTTCTGTTTGATTCAATTATGTTTGTGAAACAATTTCTTTTTCTATTTTCTCAGTCTTGGATACAGATTGTTGTAATTCTTCTTTTATTTTTAACTTCTATTCTAGAAATTGTATTCTTTTCCTTTATTCATCCAATTCCACTTGCATTGTAGACATTGCCATGGCCTAAGCCATCTCTTCCTCTTCTTCTTCTTCCATCTCTTGTTCTTGCATGTGAGGAGATTTTTCTTGCTTGGTTATTAGTTCTTTACCTTGTCTCCTTTTAAAAACTAACACAGGTGGGGAAGAAGATTCATCGAACCTTCCAACAGGGTTATTTTCTTTTTACATATGAGGAGATTGTTTTTTAGATGGAGAGCCATGAGATACTAAAACAAGGGATCTTTGAGGAGACAAAATTGGGGCTTCAGGAGGACTTTCGGGTTGTTCAGGAGAATGCATTGGGGCTTGGATTTTCTCACAAATTTTCAATGTGTCTTGAGGGGCATCAAGGGTTTCAACTAACAATTCATGAGAAGTTGGAACATTGGCATCAACAACACTAGGGTTTTCTTGTTGTGACACATGCCTTTTCCTTTTAATTGTTTTACAGGTTTCCCTTTCAGTCTCCTGTAGCTTGCTTTTTTCCTTTTTCTATCCTCTTTCAGAAGCTTCTTCTTTCTCAATTTTCAATTTTTTCACTATGGGTCCCTTTTCATATTTCTTTCCACTTTTGACTATGGGGGTTGACATAAATTCTATTCTAACCACCCCTCTTTACCATAATCTTTCTTCATGAAATGGTGCTTGATAATTAAATGAATCAAACTATGGTATCTAATGGATGACACACCTCTAGATTTTACCCTAGCTACCATAGAAGATATTTGCTTGAAAAGAAAGGCAGGGAGGTTTATTTTTACAGAAGGTTTGGTGTTTCTATACCTTAAATGCATGAGCATTAGCATTCTTGGTGCTAAAATTGTGCTATACTGCCCCTCACAGGTGAAAAAGTTCATCAACCATATTACAACTGTCTTCCATGGCTCTTCCAGACTGTTGCGAGCAACTCCTTTTTGGCTACCCTTATGCCATATAATTTTTGGCCACCTTCCAGGTTCTTCATGAAATGTAGACACCAATTCCTCAAAACCTACATGCCCTTTGTTTACTGGCTCACCTTTAGCTGGAATACAAGAGAGTTCACTTGTAATAGTAGGGCTAACCTCTATTATTTCCCCTCTTACTTTGGTAACATTCACATGAAAGTTCATAAAAAATTCTTCAACTAAATCAAGTTTGAAACCTTCATACATTTGTATAAACTCAAGCCACCATGCCTCTCTGAGCAATCTTTTTATTTCGGGATTTAAAATGAAGTTCTCTGGCTTTGAATTTCTTTCCTACCCCATTTTTCCTTACTTCTACAATTTTATCATAGAAAATGGTAGATGCAACTGTTGAGTGAAATAAAAAATGAACGTTTCTTTCCACAGACACAACACTTTTTAAAAAAATGCACGTCGTGTCAAGACATTGGGCATTTATTTCACCTCACTGCTTGTGAAAATTCCACTCGTATCAACTAGTACTTTGAATTATGATTCAGATGGTTGGTGATGATGCTGACATAAGCTTACTTATTTTGAACTGATATGAAATCTCCCTTATTACTTGTATTTATTGCAGTAGTCACTTCAATGTCAAATCCTTATGTCTTCGCCATATTTTGAAATGATTAAGACTTATTTATTATAACATTAATAACTATGGGCAGAAATGTCTATGCTCAAAATATTTATTTAGTCTCACATCATATTAACTAAGTCAAAAAGTAATATTTCAAAAATAATATCTACAATAAATGCGTACCTTTTATGAAATGCAAGAGTCAATCGGAGCATGTGAATTAAGTCAGCTAGAAAAAAATCTAAAGAGTTAATAAAAAAGAGCTGTGAATTAACAAGAATATTTATTATAAAGAACCTTGTGAACGTCAAAAGTCACCAGGAGTTGTTAGGAGTCATCAGGAGTCCTTAGGAGTCATCAAGAGACCACTATTTTTGGTTTTCAACCATCCTTTTTTTTATTTTTATTTTTTTAATGTCTTTTAAGAGATAAACCACTATTTCTGGTTTTCAATCTATCTCCTTTATTCATAAGGTAAACCACCTTTTCTAGTTTTCAATTTACCTCCTTTATTCATACCTTTTCAAAAGATTATCTAGGAGTACATTCTCTTATGGAAGGAATATCTTCCATCAAAAAATGTTCAACTCTATACTGTAATTTGATACAAATTCTTCTTTTGATGTAGGTTTGTGATACATCTTCAAATGATGACTGTTAACCAACATGATCCTTCTTTCTCCATCTATTGGTATCAGTTGAATAACTCCATTTTGAAAAACTTCATCAATTTCATAGGGTCTCAACCATCTTGTATGAAATTTTCCTCTGAACTCTTGAAATTTGGAGTCAAACAATAGTGCCCAATCTCCCTTCTTGAATTGTCTTGTCAGAATATTTTTATCATTCCATTCTTTCCTTTGCTTTGAATTATTTATGTGTGCTGAAGAGCTTCCATTCTCATTTCATCCAATCGGTTCAATTGCAAAATTCTATTCTTTTCTGCTTCAGGCAAGTCAATACCGACCTCTAATGTTATTTTGAATGTATGCAATTCAAATTCAATAGGTCTTATTAAAGTTTTTCCAAATGCTAATTCATATGGAGAGAATCTAGTAGTTGTCTTCTAGGTTGTATTGTATTCCCAGATTGCTTCATCTAACCTTTCTGCCCAGTCTATTTTTCTCAATGAAATAGTCTTTGTTAGAATATTTTTTAATTCTCTATTAATAACCTCTACTTGTCCATTTTCCTAAGGATGATATCGCATTGATTTTCTGTGTGTCATCTAGTATCTCTACATAAAAGCTTCCATCATAATAGAAACAAACTGAGGTCCTTGATATGAAACTATCTCCCTTGGTGCACCGAATCTCTGCAAAATATTCTTGTATAGAAAATCAACTACTTTATCTTCTCTTGCTATTGGTAAAGCTTTCACTTCGACCCACTTTGTAACATAGTCTGTGCAAACTAGAATATATTGTTGTCCTCTTGAAGGCAAATCAATAGGTCCCACAAAATCAATTCCCCATTTCTCAAATGGTTCCATAGCTATTTGAGGTTGTAACGACATATCCATTATTGGTGTAGGTCTTCCCATGCACTGACATTCATCACAATGCTTAACAAAGAATGAAACATCCTTTGTCATAAATGACCAAAAATAACGAGCTACTAAGATCTTATGAACAATTCTGACTACTAAATAATGTCCTCCTTCTAGGTCATGATGGAAAGCATGTATGACATCATAAATGTCTATTTCAACAACAAATCTGTGAAGAAAATGATCATGAAACATTTTAAATAATAACCCATTTATCCATTGGAACCTAGAACTTTCACGAATTAATCTTTTTCTTTGTTTAGGATTGAAATAATTTGGACACTTCCTTGTTACAAGATAATTCACATGATCAACAAACCATGGTGGGTGAATTGATATTGCAAACAAGTGCTCATCTAGAAATGTGTCATCTACTAGCTCTTGATCACCCTACAAAAAAATTCTAGAAGGGAAATCAATAACGACATTATCTTTACTAGGCTTATCTACAATTGTTACATCAAATTCCCATAACAATAATAGCCATCTTATAATTTTTCCACCCACTACAACTTTATTAATCAAATATTTAATAGCAACATGGTCTATTTGAATGAATACCTTGTAACCAGTAATATAATGCCTAAATTTATTGATTGCATATATTACTACTAAGAACTCTTTTTCAGTTGTTGTGTAGTTCCTTTCAACAGGATTTAGATTTTTATTGATATAGTAGATAACATGCATTGCTTCATTCTCATCTTTTTGTCCCAAAACTGCACCAATAGAAAAGTTAGCTGCATCAACATGTATATGAAATGGAACTCCCCAAACAAGTCCTTTGATAATTGGTGCAATAGTTAAGGCATGTTGAATTATTTCAAATGATTTTTGACAATCACTTGTCCAAAGAAACTCCACATCTTTCTTGAGCAATATAAACAAAGGTTCAACAATTTAACTAAAACCTTCAATGAATCTTTTGTAGTAAACAACATGCCCAAAAAAAGTACGAACTTCAGTTTGACTTGTAGGGATCTCAATCTTTTGAATGATTTCAATTTTCTTGGGGTCAACTTTTATCCCCTCTTTTGAAATGTGATGTCCCAAAAAAATCCCTTCTGTCATCATGAGGGAACTCTTTTCATGATTCAAAGACAACCTAAGATCCTTACATCTTTGAAATTTTTTATTCAAAATCTCAAGCACTTCCTCAAATGTTTGTGCATGAACTGTGAAGTCATCCATATAAACTTCTACACACGAGGTAGTCAAATCTGCAAAAATTGCCAGGACAACTCTCTGAAAAGTTGTTAGTGCATTACACAGTCCAAATGGTAATATTGTATAAGCATATGTTCCTTAAGGACATGTAAAGGTAGTCTTATCCTGGTCTTCAGGAGCCACTTGAATTTGATTATAACCACTAAAGCCATCTAAGAAAGAGAAATAACTACTGCTAGCTAGGCTATGTAGTACTTGATCAATAAATGGCAACGAAAAATGATCTTTTTTAGTGGATTTGTTTAATTCTATGTAGTCTACACATACATGCCATTTTCAATTTTTCTTGGGAACAATAACCAATGGGGAAACACATTGACTATTAGATATTGGATAAATAAACCCTACTTTCAATAGTTTTTCTATCTCTTGTTTCACAATATCTCATAGAGTAGGATTGACCCTTCTTTGACCTTGCCTTACTGGTTTAACATCTTCAATATAGATATGATGAGTACAAATAGAAGGGTGAATTCCTCTCATGTCTTTATATTCCCAAGGAAATGCTTAAGAATAATTTTCCAAAGTTTGTTTCAATTCCTTTTCATGGGAAGAAGACAAGGATGAATTAATGAAAAGAGGCTTATCCCCTGCTACTATTATTTCTTTCGTATATTCTTAGAGTCAAGTGGATCTCCAATAATTGTATTTAAGGGACAAGTGTGTGAATTTTTTTGATGTACTTGACAATTCTTCTCTTTTCCTTGACATATCTTTTTAGAATTAAGATCTTGTTCCTTATATTCTTCAATATGTTCTACCAAGGTTATCATAGCTAATTCTACAATGCCATCTCCTTCTGAATCCATATCCTCATCAACCCAAAGTTGAGTATTTGGCTAAAATGGTGGTTGGGTAGGGGGAAAAAGTGACAATTCCTTTTGTTTTTGACCATTAGAAATGATCATATTTCCTAATCTACAATCTATCAATACTGCTGCAGTAGCTAACCATGGTCTACCTAAGATAATTGGATAACCAAAATTATTTCTAGCTTTAAGAACTAAAAAGTCAACTGGATAATCCCATGTATCAATAGTAACCATAATATCTTCAATAACACCTTCAGGTTTAGCAGTAGATTGATCTGCCAATTATAAAACAGTTGTTGTGGGTTGAATAGTTGTTATACCCAACAATTCAATAGTGTTTGATGTGATAACATTGATAGCTTCTCCTAAATCAATTAGTACATTGGTTATCTCAATCCCTCCAATACTTAAAGTTATCATAGGACTACCAAGATCATTATATTTTTGAGGTAGTAATCTTCTTGATAAAACATCAGCGAGTTTAAGTCCCTATCTGTATTGTAGGAGGCAATTTATTCTTCCTACCTGGTGTTTTCATACAAAGAGATTTAACCAACTAATTTATTTCTGGTATGTCTTTAATGGCTTGCAATAATGGTATCTCAATATTGATCTTTTTCAGTTCACGAAGAAGTTGAGAATCTACCACATTCATAGAGTTTGGTTGAGATTTTTAAGGAGCTACTTGTTCTATTTTTAAACGTTCAGGATAAGGTGCTTTCTTAACCTTTTGTTCATCATTAGAGTTCTGATATTTCTTCGAGTACTCTTCTTCTTTCTCACTTTCCTGATCTTTAATGTTTGGTATGAATGGAACATTTCAGTTTCTCAATTGAATATCATTGGCATCTATCACATTCAGAGTAGGAGGATTGACATCATTACTGTAGACATGGAAAATGTACCGATACACTTGATCCCGATTCACTAACACCATTTCATCTTGAATCACCTTCTCAGCTTATCATCACTCTTCATCCCTTAATTAAATAAATAATCATTTATCTGATTAAGTTATTCTCTCTTGTTAATTAATCAATGAATTTGATCTAATTAACCCTCTGGTCTCTATTTTATTAAATAATTCATTTTATTTGATTAAATATCTAAAGTCATCTTATTAAATAAAATAAATTAAACCTTGTTTAATTTAATCTAACATCATCCTCTCTGATCAAATAAATCAAAACCTTTATTTAATTAGATCTAAATCACATTCTTCTCATCTTTTGATTTAAATCAACCCATAAATCTAAATTAAATAGTCACATCATCTAATCCCTTATTAAATTAATTAAACCTTGATTAATTTAATCCTAATCTACAAATTTCTCTAGATTTTTCCACTTGCACATTAAAATACATTTAATGGATTTATTAAATTCCTATTTTCTTTCAACTTGGCATCTTTAGGGGAATATTCCTCCAAGTTTTTAAATCCCTCCAAGTGGATTTGTCCTTCCAACAAGAAATTCATTCCCTCTTACATGTCCTTGTGCATTGAGCCAAGTGGCATTTAATTCATTCTTTTTCCCTCTTGCATGTCATTTCACTATTTTCAAATTCCATCTATTTTCATTTATTGTGCACATTCATCAAAATTTGCTCAAGCTTCCTCCATTCACATCTTGACAAGTGGCACTTGCCCATTAGATGTTGAATGATCCCACATTGCTCCATTTTTCTCATTCCTCCATCTTGTCTTTCTATAAATAAGAGGCTTCTCTCATCATTTTGATCATCCACAATTTGAGCAAGTCTACTATACTCAATTTCATCCTCAAGCATATCTATTTTTATCCATTTTAGATCTTAGCTAGGTTATGCAAATTTTTCATCATGGAGCTCAATTGAATTTTCACCAAAGTGGATCACTCATCAACATTGCATCATACGAGTTGGGAAAGGGCCAATTTCCACATCAAATTGGCACCAATTCTCCTATGGGATCAAGAGTTTTCTTTGCATTGGATAGGATTTGATAGCTTTTGTTTATGTTTGCTTATGTTCTTCATCTCATTTCTTGTTCTTTGCAAATTTGAATGGATTTCATGGGGAATCTTGATACTAACTTGCATTTGATCTAACATAGTGTTTGTTCCTTATGCTTGTGCAAGTCTATGATTGGGGTTCAACAATTACAATTATTTTTCAGATTTGAAACAGGTTGTGCTGGTAACTGAGGTTGGTTTCCTTGTTCATTAGGAGGATTAGAACCAGTGACTAATGGAGGTGATTTTCCCTAAGGACGCCTTGGTTCTTGATATGGTTAAAGTTGTGTTTGATTTTTCTACCACTAAGGTTGGTTCGGCTGCCACTATGACTAATTTGGTTGCCATTGTGGTTGATTCCACTGAGGATTCATCCATTCAAGTTGAACCCAAAATGTAGGTGGTGGTTGTGCTTGGTAAGGAGGAGTCCATTGGTTTGCATTTGGCCAAGGATTTTGATGCCAGTTAGCTCTAGGACCATATTTCCCTTGATTAGCATTATATCCTGTATTCTAGGGTATTTTTCCAACATAGTTAAGTTCTTCCTCTACTTCAGGGTGTTTCTTCAAATGATTCTTAATTCCAAGTAAGAGGTTACAAGAACTTGTTGCATGATGTTTTTCACAGATTTCACAGAGATCAATTTGATTTAATGGACACTCTCTCAAAAGTTGTTTACCTCTACATTTGGAACAATAAATGGATAAGGGCTCAATAGTCTTTTTATCTCCTTGCATGTTAAGATGAAGGAGTAAATCAATTTTTAAATTTTAAATTTCTTCCATTACTTGAGATACATCAAGAGTAAGTACTTTGTTTCTTTCAGAGTTTCTAGTCCCTACTCTAGTCCTAGAGTAGTTTCTACATATCTCAATAATTTATTCCAAAGAAAGCTTATTGGTGTCTCCTTTCCCCATAAGATTTAAAAATTCTCTAGGTTCATCATCAATTCCTTTTAGAAAAATTGTCTTACTAATCTCATTATCTAAACCATTACCACACATGTTATGCACAAACTGAAATCTATTAGCATAATCTTCCAGGCTTTCATCTTCCAATTGTCTCATTTGAAACAATTCCTCTTTCCTATCTCTTACTCGACAATACTCTTGATATTTATCCAAAAATTTAGTTTCCATTTCCTGCCAAGTTGAGATTGTTCCTACACCTAAACCCATGAACTAGTGTTTATCAACTGTATATTCATAGGTCTGACATAAAACCTTAAACTCAAAGAGAAACAGATCAGGATCCTCATAAGTTTTTCCTCTAAAGGTAGGTAATACAGAAGGTGAAATGTTTTCCATAGGAGGCTCACCATTCCATACATTCATATTAATAGGATAAGAAAAGGTCTTATTATTTGGTGGAGGATCATTTCCTGGTTGATCACCCATTTCTTCTTGATGTTGTTCCTAATTCACTTGCTGATCTTCAATTTGATATTGCTGAACTTCTTGGTCTTGAACAAAATTAATATTTTGTGGAAGAAATCTTCCTAGAGGGTCTCTAGCTCATCTCATCCACAATCTAAACTATCTTCCTTATCAACACTAAGGCTTCAAACTTAAATAGCCAGATCTTTTAATCCCTGACAATGGCACCAAAAATGACGTGTAAGGTCGTTGATGTCACTTCTTGCATCATTTAATATTTCAATTATTGAACTAGATGTGTCTTAGATTTGTATACGATAAGGGTGTTTCCATGAATTGGGGGGTTTTGCATTGTAAATAGTGAATTTTGGTCACAGTTTAGCTCCGTTAGGAGCTTTCAGGAGCTCTCAAGAACTGATCTTAACAACTAGTTTCTAACTAATTCTAAAGACTTAATCCTAATTTATCTCTTAACTAACAATTGTTCAGAATCCAATAAGTTAGTTCAGACTTCACTTGACTTAATTGCAATTGATTCATGGAAGAATTATGCTAAAAATAAAATTTAATTTTAATCTAAAATTCAGAATTGAAATGTACTTGGAAAGGAAATCTATTTACATTTGTAGAAGAGAATCTAATTATGTTTGCAAAAAAAAAAATTAACCTAGAAATAAATAATACTAAATTCCATGAACAAATTCCAAACAAGCTTCAGTTTCATCTTTCCATAATTCATCATTGTCTCTTCCATTAAAACTACATGCATTTGAAAATAACCAATGAGTCTAATTTCTATGAACAATAATTAAATCTACAACAAATGTGTGAATATAAATCTACAATAAAGCATAGTGAATCATTTTAAGAACACAATGAATTTAATCTAAGAATATAAGCAACTACATTCACTAACAATGATTACACATAGATCAATATTCCTACTTTCCAATTGAGATGAACAATGCAAAAATCAACTGAATAAAAGAATATAATAGAAGGTCACCTCCTTTGGTTGAGTAGGCCCTACTCTTCCTCTGGTGGGACCTAAACACTGAGATTCAAATGAAATCCTTATTTGCATTCCAATTTTCCAAAATAGGTGAGTAGTACAAAAGTGCAGATAACCAACATTACAATGCTAAAGTGAAAGATTAACTAACTCCCAAACTAAAACTAAGGATGGATATTTATAAGAATATCCACTTATTTGAATACAAAAATTGGCGCAACATGCTAAGATGCAAAGCAATAAAAGCTAAACTTAAACAAAATCAAAAGTTTCATAAAGAAATCCGCCACATGATAATAGTTGAATAGGAAGTTCTCAAACTGATTGAATAAGTCAATTCAAAAGCATTCATCAGGAGCCAGCTGGAGCAATCGGGAGCAAGATAGATTTCATGTTTGTTAAATAGGGAGTTTAACACGTCCACCTCATGAAGTTAGCACTTAATCAACTGAAAAAAATCCTCAAAGATAAGATGAAATTAAGACAACAAAAGATCTCAAATTGCATAACCACTTCATCATTAATCATCATTTAAAAAGCAAGACATTTAATTTAAAATATCATTTCTCATATAACTCCAATTAGTTAAATATAAGGCAAAATAAAGCAAACATTCAAGCATATAATCTACCACTAGCATAGTTAATTAATATATAATAAAGTCTTTGAAAACATAAAAAGGATTAATTAAAGTGTCATTTCATGCACTCATCAGGTAGCACCCTCAAAAGCCACATTTTATGTATATTTTATTATTGTAAATCTGGATCGTTCATCATTAGGTCTCAGATTTGATGGTAGATATTTTGTTGGCTTGTCTTTCCCTAGAACACAACCCTATTTTATGAAGGCGTTGTATTATGCTTGTGTATTGTGATGTATTTCGAGAGTCTAATAGTGGTCATGTTGTGTCTAGATCTCTGGTTGGTGATACTCCTATGAGAAGCTTGCTCTGCAAGTATGTTGTAATCTTGATGATTTATTACATAGTTTATGTGTTCATGGACATTGATTAAAATAAAATATGTCAAGCACAATCTAATTACACCCTTGGCTTAATAGTCCATAACATCATATTGAGTAGCCAAAGTAGGATTGCATGCCTTGAAAGATTCTCATCAACAACATCCCATAGATATTGATATATCAAAAGATCCTCCATATTCAACTTTCACATCTCAAATTTATTTCTAAAAAAATTATCCACCTCTATTATCCCTAATGAACTTGTCATTTGAGAATTCTTGCAATAAGATAATAAAGTATCTTCTATACAAGCTCTCACTCAATTTTGAATTAGTTTAAAAAACCTAACAACCCATAACTAAAACCAAAAGTGATTGAGCTTTGATACCACTTTAAGGGAGCTAATGTAGCATAACAACATCCTACACTAATCTTGAGAGGAGAATAATGCAAAACTTTACAAATATTTACAACAATTATAGAAACTTAAACATGAATAGACATAAATATCATGTGTACCACAACATAGTGATTTACGTGGGGAAAACCCTTATGGGAGAAAAAACCCACACTCAAATTCGCCCAATATATTATCAAGAAATCATGAAGATTACAATATACTTGTAGAGCAAGCTTCTCACAAGAGTATCACCAACCAAAGATCTAGAGGCAACATGACCACTATTAGACTCTTAGAATACATCACAATACATAGTCATAATACAACACCCTCATAAAATAGGGTTTCGTTCTAGGGTAAGACACACCAACAAAATATCTATTATCAAATTTGAGACCTAATGATGAATGATCTAGATTTACAATAATAAAATATACATAAAATGTGGCTTTCAAAGGCACTACCCCTGAACCCCTATCAAGGTGCACAACCCCTAGACTCTCTGCTCCCCACCTTACCTATCAACAATAAACCTTTTGTAATTGCAAGGTTGAAACACATTTTCCCAACACCTAATAGAGAAAATAAAAAAATTCAAGATGAACTAGACAAACTTTAATGGTTTACCCTATGGATCACTCAAGTACTACAAACCTAGGTTGGTCATTGATATTTTCTAAGCTAGGAAAGAGATGAAATCTCCCGATTACTTGAGCATGTGGTAGATTTTAAAGAAAGAAATAAAAAAATAGAGAAGAATTTGGTAGAAGCATGTAAAATAGTAGATGCCTTTATTTCTTGTAAGAAGCCTTCTCGAGTGTACAATATGTTTTCAAGAGAATAATTTTTTAGATTTAAATAACTCATTATTTCTTTTGATATTCTCCCAAAATTTAATAATAATGAAGATTTTTTGCAAGATTTTAGCACTAGCTCTCAAAAAATACAAAATTTGTTGTGTGAATTCTTCACCTACCACCTCTTACTTGGTCATCTTATGGATTTTTTTATAAATATATTTATGGGTGAACAACAAATAATATCCTTTGTATCCACTCTTTAGAATCAAATAAATTGGTAAAAAATGAATAAGGAATGCAATAACGAGGAGAAGACATAGAAATAATGATGAGGCATAAAAACTCTAAATTGTATGAATTTTGGAGAGCATTTTTCAATATTGTAGTATTTGAGAAAATGAGAAATAAATGCATTGAAATTTTTAAATTTTATATACAACTATTTAGAAGGATATCTAACATATTTTTCTGCTATTTGTGGTAGATTGCAAGGAGAGTTATGCTCATCTCCTTGTATAGTTAAAAAGAAGGGAGATTATCTCCCCCAATAATCTCCAATGGTGGCTATGGAGATCAATGATTGTAGAAAAAAATAATTCAAGAATACAAACATGAATATATTGGGATTGAATTTAGATACCATCTTATTCTCACCCCTATTTTATTATTACATGTAACAACAACTTGATTTGATTGGGAATTTTCTAAGTGGAGATGGCTAGTTAAAAGGTCCAAAGGTTTTGTAAATTTTGATAAAGAAGGTTGGGATACGTATACGAGATTATGATTACAACACCATTTTGGAAGAGATAAGAAAATAAAGGGTAGGAGTGGCAGCGAGAAAATGAGAAAATATTCTTCGTAATACAACCAAAGATAAATTTTAGGAGGACCTATAGAAAATTAGGTGTAAGGGAGTGATGAAACTTTCACTACCTCATAAAATGCCTAAAAAACCCATTCATGTAAAAATTAAAACTTATTAGATTTGATTATTTATTTTGAAGCAAAATAAGCAAATATATTTTGTTTAATATTTTCTATTGTTTGGCAGTAAAAAACTACTAAGAACTATGGAATGAAAGTGTGTTATGCTAGAAAGAGTGCTTTTAAAGTGAAGGTACATCAACTCTATAGATGATTTATTCATGCTTCTCATAGAAAAATTTAATACACCTTATTCCTCCTCTTGTTAGGAAACAATCAAGCCACCAACCATGGAACTTATTGTTTGCCATACATTCAATTGCGCAATTTCTAATTGCATAAGTTTTGAAAGTCTGTTTATTTTTTTATGGTTAAAATAATGTATCAACAACTTTATGTATTCAATTTCAGGGAAAAACTTCAATCATTTAGTTGTAGTTATGTATGCAACTAATTTTAAGGGAATTCTTCTAGGAATCTAGGAGATATATTGCTTAAAGGAATAACATGTTTTTTTTTTGGTTAGTTCTTAGTTATTTTGAAGTATGTTTAAGTAATTCTTAGTGATTTTTAGTATTTGAATTTTTATTTATTTTTGGATATATTCTTATTTTTCAATCATTTAATGAAGTTCAATATAGTTCAATGTTTTTTTTTGAAAGTCATGAAAAATTGATGTGATTGTGAGGAACTAAACTAAATATTGTAATAATATAATTTTTTTTTTTTTAATCTTTTAATTTAACACAAATATCTAATAAATTCAATCTTGCATTCTTCCAAAGCAAGGTGTTTGATTAAACATAGGTTTATTTACATTATAGAAGTATACAAAAAATTATCAAAAAACTCATTATTGAACTTAATTATTCCCATACTAAGGATTGGTATTGAATGACCATTACCAACCACAATTTTGTTGTTTCAAAAAAACCAAAGTTTCTTTTTCATGACTAATGTGCTTATGGAAATTTGTATCAAGAACCTTGTATGGTGCCTTCTAGTAGTACAAGCCAATGTTGGGATACCACTACAATCACAACTAGATAATTTTCAACTTTGACAAGAAACTCATCCACTTATCTACTTGATTATTTATATCTTGTGAGCCAAACATAGACATCTAGGTTTACTATGACTTGCAAAAAACTATAGTCAAAATAATTTTATTTGAAGTATGACTCTTCCTATTTATCAAATTTCTTCGGAGAATATTTTTGGTCATGCTCCACTTTCTTTTATCCTTTCTCTTTCTTCTTATTCTTCTAATTATTTTTGAGTTTTCTATTCTTCTAATAAGTTGAGCTCCTCAAACCAAAGAAAATTCAACCATTAAAATTATAATCTTCTACCAATACTTTTTCTTAAGCATTGCCAATGATGTGTTCTACATTTTTTTATCTAGTATGAGAGTTGAAAAATTATTGTGTGGCATAAAAAAATCCAAAACTAAGGTGTATGTTCTTATCATTATGCCAAGAAAATTATCCCAGAGCCACAAGAAAGTAGCTTTATACTCTTCACAATTATTTAGATAGATGAGGATAATGTATTTATCCTCAACTTTAAGTTTACCTAACAACATGATAAAATTAGCTAACTTAAAGGTATCACTAATATCATAAATCTTCTATAATTCATCCCAAATATAGAATGGATTGCCAAAATTGATTAGTTACATCCTAATGGGAGTAGTGACATGATTCAAAAAAATTCTTCATATTTTTCACAATTCAAACCATGTTTTGATTATAGGGAAAAATAGGTTTTGAAGGGACCCAAAACCCTTTACAACCTAGGATACAAAATGTTGCTAAGAAATATTTTCAAAAGACCACCAACAACAACCCAACAACCAAAGAACACAAACGGGCGAGTTCTATACTAAAAGTAAGACAAAAAAACCACCAACAACACCCAACAACCACAAAACAACAAAAAAACCTAAAAGAAACCTACACCCAACAAGAAACAAAAAACAACAAAGAAAAAGACCAGACACTAATTCAAGCCACTCAGAGTGTTGGTGACCTCAATCTGCTAGTTCCTGTGCCTCTTGACTATATCCAACAGCTCCTCAACATCAAATGTTTTCTTCCAATCAACCAACCCTCTGCCAAAATTTACCTTTGTCATCATCCTTAGCTACTTTTTTACCCTTGGCCTTGGTCGCATGCTCTTTCTCCATAAGCTCAAAGAAATAAACCTGATCCTCCCTAAGCTCACTTATTTTCCTGAAAAGGACTTCCAAGGAGTCCACACTGTTCTTCACATAGATCTATGGCATGCTTGCATTAACTTATTGGTATCTATATTTATGCCTAAAACCTTGGCTTCAAGAGCCACCAATATTTCATCACACAGAGACTTAAAGTCATGATAGGAACCTTCAAGGTCCACCATTCTATCTATAAGAATGTCTAGCATTGAACCCTTCAGAACATTTTTCATATTTTCCTTTAAGCCTTTGATTTTTATATTAATCTTATTGAACTCCTATAGAGTCCATTTGGCCAATTTAAAGGTACCAGTGGCCCCAACTCTAGCCATATCCAGTAAATCAAACATGGAGGTAGCATCATCATCAAGGTAAGAAAATTCCTTAGAAAGAGGATTTACCTTAGGCTCTTGTTTGGCTTTATTCTTTTCCACATCCTCCTCATCTAAACCCCTAATTTCCTCATCCTCCTCCTCCTTGGGAAAGTCTTGCATGTAAGAATCCTCAATGGACACTGTCTTTGCACCAAAATCCTTATCCTCACTAGCCACATGTGGGTCCTTCATTGTAACCTCAAAGGCCTTGTTCTTCAAGTTAGCAATACTTTTTGACAGCCTCCTCGGTTTATCAACCAAACCCTGAACATTACCCCATGTCCCCACCTCCGAACCGCCACCAATAGCAACTTTACCAACAACCACCTCCACAGACTTAGGAGAAGAATCACCCAACCCCACCTCTGTGTCCTCACTCTTAGAAAGGGCTAGTCGCTTAGCAGTCCTGTTACACTCAACACCAACCACCTTCCTTTTCTTTGAAGATGTAGTCGTAGCCATAGGAGAAGCATCCTCCTCATCTTTGTTCCATTCCTCCTCCTCTGAAGGGGACTCTAAACTCGATGTCCCAAGCTGTGCTCCATGATTAATAAGATAAACCCTTCATTAAGGATAGGGGCCCTCCTATTCTTCAAATGTGTGTACACCAAGACCTCCAAAGAAGATAACAGAAAGAAAGGGAACAAAATGAACAAACCATGTCTCAAATGGTTGAGGAGAGTAAAATGGTGACCAAGAATAGCCCTAAACCTCCCTTCCAGAGTCATGTAACGCATTAGAACCTCAACAACACTTTCCTAGATTTTCTTGAGGGAAGTTCTCTCATAATCCCAACTCTCCAATTTGATTAATTTCTTCCGCTCATCATCTTTAAAACAATTCAAACCATGTTGATATTATACTAAAGTAACATTAAGAAACTAAAGTCTAGCTAGATCTTGACTAAAAATATTCAAAAGAATATTTTGTAAAAATAAAGTCATGTCACATATCCTTTTGAACCAATTATTACTATTAATAAGAACCAATTGAGCCATGGTCCTATGCCAAACATGTTAGATTCTAAATGTATAAGGTTTTCCCTTATTAATTCTAGAAAAAATCACCAACACTATCACATCTACCTTTCTATATACTAATAATTTTGATGAACAAAACTATCCAATATACCAAGCATCCCTATGTACCTATTGGTATATATAAGATGACTATATGAAAGAACAATTTTTTCAATATACCAAACCTTCTAATATACCTACTACTATACAAAAACAAACTAATATGATAGAGTAAAGTGGTGTGGACTCGTAATTGAAAACTAGATAATGGATTAGTAGTTTTTAGTAGACCCTTTATAGTGAATTTGACTTAACTAGAAAAAGTATTTGTTTCAAGTTTTGTGGATTTTTTCATGTTTTTATTTTAGATCGTAGTAAGAATAATATACATTCTAACAAAAATTAAATACATCAAAAAAATTAAATATAATTTATAAAATATTATTTAAAAGAAAGGAAGGTACCTTAAAAAAATCATGGAAAAAATTAAACATGAAATATTTGAAACTTAAATCTAGTTGTGCACCATTGGATAAAGCTTATAAAAGCACATAACTCAAAAAAGAAATAAAAAAATCCTTTTGAATGCTAAAAAATTACTTGATCCTTAAAGTGGGGTTTCACAAAAAAATAAAGAAAAGGTTGATTTTTTAAAATGTGAAAATTTAAGGTTGTTTCACAATTTTATAAAGAAAATACACAAAAAGGTTGACTTTTTTTATAGTGTTAGTAATTATATAGTAATAGGGTGCTGGCAAGAAGTTGAGTCCACTTTTTGACCATTTAGTGGAATTGTTTTCCCCGATTTTTAGAATTTGACACATTTGACCTTAAATTTTGAAGCACTTAGAGATGGAATCTTGAAAAAAGTCACTAATCATAAAATGTAGTACTTGGAATTTAGTTTCCAAATATGTAATTTATTTCAATACCTAGATGATAAAAATTGATTTTCAGTAGGCATTTCTAAAAACCATTGTTTAAAAGTCATTTTTTTATCATACCATGCATGTGTATGCCATCCATATTTTGACCTAAATAATCATATTTTTCTAAATCCTTTTGGGAAAATATTTTTAACTCACTGAAGTACGCTTTCCATATTTTTTTGTAATTTTTTATTGAATATATATTTTCTGTTAAATTTTTTACTAGCCATATTTGGTGTTTTGAAAAATCGTCGTGCACGTCACACATAAGATGACCTAAACTTATCATTTTTTGGATTTTTTTTAAAAATTGAAAAGAATTTTTTGAAGTACGCTTTTGTGCAAATCGTTTGTCAAAAAATTATGTTGATAAAAAGTTATTAAAATACTAAAAAACCTTGATAATTCAAGTTTATTGGCCCATTTCATTAGAAATTAAATGAAAAAATTAAAAAAAAATCCAATTGTAAAAAAATTACATATTTGGAATCTACACTTCTCATCTATAATGGGCTTTAATTTTGTCGATTTTTTTTGTAAAAAAAGTCTTCAAATGTATGCCCAAAGTCACTATTTTCTTGTGACATTACTAGGACCTTCAACTTGCAAGTCAAACCATGTCCAAGGCTTAGGTTCAAATCCCAAAACCTTTTCTCAAACCTGTTAACAAAGCAAAAACCTTGCCTACATTTCAAATTTCAAGAAATGGGATCTCGTTTACTAAATGGGATCCCGTTTTCTTTATCAACGAGATCCCATTTCCCATTTGTTCGTTGAAAATGGAATGTGATCTCGTTTAGTAAATGGGATCCTGCTTACTAGTGGATGCCATTTAATAAACATGATCTCAATTTATATAACTTGAGATCCTATTTATTACGAGATCCTGAGTAATTTTTGACCATTTTTTTAAATTTTACTATCAAAGAGGTACATCGTGAGTTTGAGAATTGTTTTGTATGGTCGACTGTGACATATTCCCTATTTTATATCTACTTTTGTCTTGGAGAAGCTCTTCAACTTGGTATTTTTTTAAATTTTTAAAGGAGGCATCATTGGGACACTGTTACAAAGGAATTTTGTTGAATTGCTACTTGTTTTCAAAGGAGGAAGAAGAATTTTATTTAATTTCTACTTGTTTGAAGGAGGAAGAGAAATTTTGTTGAGTTGCTATTTGTTTTCAAAGGAAGAAGAAGAATTTTATTTATTTGCTATTTGTTTGAAGGACGGAGATAAATTTTGTTGAATTGCTATTTGTTTTCAAAGGAGGATGATAAATTTTATTTAATTGCTACTTGTTTGAAGGAGGAAGATAAATTTTGTGCAATTACTACTTTTTTGAAGGAGGAAAAATAATTTAGTTTAGTTGCTACTTGTTTGAAGCAGGAAGAGGAATTTTTTTCAATCACTACTTGTTTGAAGGAGGAAGAGGAAATTTGTTCAATTGCTACTTGTTTTAAGGAGGAAGAGGAATTTTGTGAACAATTGCTACTTTTTTGAAGAAGGAACAAAAAAGGAAGAATTTGAAGTTTTTGACATTCATTTGTGTATACTTCAAAATTTCTCAATCATGGGATCACAATGTCAGAATAAGAGGAAAGATAGGAAGGTATTGAACCCTGAAGAATCTCAAGCAATGAGAGATAAGGAGGCAAAAAGAAAAAGAGAAAGAAGAATGGGAATTTGATCAATGAATGATGGTGAAGCATCCAATTCCACAACTATTGAAGATAAAAACATTAAGGAGACTATGGATGTAGACAATGCAAACTTGCAAGAGGTGAATGTGGAAACTAATACGAATATACAAACTACTCCTGGTATGTCTTCAACTATCCCTTTCAATGCTATGGAGAATGTTTCAATAGGCACAAGTCCAGACACGTCTTCAAATCCACCATTGAGCCTCATGTAAATGGTGTTTATTAGAGATTTAAAAAATGTTGGATATAACAATGTTGACATAGATAATATTTGTAGAGTTCAAGATTTGAGTCAAATTGTTGTTGAAAATGAAAATGAAAACCGTTTTGTTATTGAAAATGAAAATGAAAATCCTTTTATTGAATATGGAAATGAAAATCCTTTTATTGAACCTAAAAAATGAAAACCATTTTGTTGATGAAAATGAAAATAGTTTTGAAGTTGAAAATGAAAATGAATTTCTAGGAAGTGATGTTGAAAATAAATATATATTTTTTAAAATTGAAAGTGATGTTTTGGATAATCTTCTTTGTAAGATTTCTTGGAGACAAATAAGAACACATGTTAATAGATTATAGAATCAATTTTATCATAAAAAACTTTCATTTTAATGTCAACTAATGATGCAATTGATGAGAATGCAAAAAATGAGAAAAGTAATGAAAGAAATAGGTATAAGAATGCAACAAGAAGAGCTATAACAACTACTATAGTTTTTTATTAGAGGTAAATAGGTTTTGAAGGGACCTTGAAATCCTTTACAAAAAAGAACAGATGAAGCGAAAGATAAATACATAGAGCAAACAACAACCAAAACACAACAAACCATCAGCACGAAAACAACCGAAAAGGAAGGACAAAAGAAACAAAACTACATATTCTTCAGGATATTTGTAGCTTCCATGTTGCTTGTCATAGTCTTATGATAATCATCCATGACTTCAGATAAATCTTTATCAGGGACCCTAGCCTGTGCCTTGGTTTTATTGTGCATCTTGCACCGCCCCCCCACATTTACCTCACTAATCAAAACATTCTGCAACCCACCAACCTTTTCAACTGAAACCTCCTCCAAATTCCTATCACTAGCACCAACTTCCTCACCAAGGGAAATCTCCTTGTGTTTCTTGGCCATTCCAATAGGAGTAGAAATGCCCACAGACTCATACTTCACAGTTGATTTAGTCCCCTCCCCGACCTACAAATTCACACAAATCCTTTCCATTTGGTCTTCAAGGGTCATAATTCTTTGTTTGAACATCTGCTTCATCTTCAACATTTCCTCAACAACAATCTTCAAGGAGTCACACAACTCATCAACTTGATTCTAAACCAAAGATTCACCCAATTTACTCACCGCACCCCATACCCTAACATTAGTCATGTTGAGCTCATGAAACACCCATTTAAATAATTTAAACAAAGAAATGGAGCCCTCCTTAGCCATCTCCAAAAAATTGGGGACATCCTCACAATAAAAGTTAAAAACATCCTTAACCACAACATCATCCTCCTGGGAAGAACTAACCTTATTGAGGCTAACACAAACCTCCTTACCTTTACCACTAGCAACTAGCATTTGAATCTTGCGAATTGAGTTAGCAATTTCCTCAACAACAAACCTCCTATTTTGCATCTCCAAGTCCACACCCAATGATTCCACAACATCCTTCCCACCATCCAACTTTAAGGGAGAAGCAATTTGCATCTCCACCAACTGGCTGGCAGACCTAATAGCCATTTTCTTATTGTTGCCCTCCTTCGGACCCTGCTTTCTCTTGGTCCCCAAAACAAGGGATTGCAAAGACACATCTCCAATAATTTCAATCCTATTCTTAGGGATGGTGGAAGGGGCAACAAGCTTAGTTTTACTCAATTTTTCAATAGCCTTTTCCTCACTACAGGTGTCATAATCCTTCTAGTTAGGAGCTAAATCCCCTTTACCATACTTTCCCACATCAGGAGGTTGCAAGATCACTTCCATGGAGGCTTGAGAATTTGGGACATAATCCACATCCTCCTCCAAGACTTTTTTCTTCTTTTTCCCTTTCCTACTAACCGACTCATCTTCTGACACAATTTCATATTTCATAGTCAGCTTCTATTGCTTACCCTTGGGAGTGATAGTAGGTGGCTTAGAGACCTTAAATTTTTTAGCATAATCCAAAATTAATAGAATAAGACCAACATGCAACACTAGATTATTAGCGTCCCTTTTGTGATCTTTCAGACCATACTCGAGAGAAGTGAAGAGATAAAATGGAAAGGAAATTTTCTTCTTATGGTGGAAATGGTTCAAGAGAAAAAAATATAAGCATTAACCATACAAAAATGACCTTTGAGAGTAATGTACCTCATTAGTTCCTTTGCAACATCCCCCCAAAGTGCTTTGAGCAAGCTGCACTGGTACCCACCACTCTTGGCTTGCTTAAGCTCTTGTTCTTCAGTCCCTTTGAATAAAATTTGCATAGCAACCTTAGATTCTTTCTTATCTTTGTAAACCTTCTTGCCTTCCGTAGAGACACCAGTGATATTAGTAATGAAATATTCATTTACATCAAATTTTGTGCCATCCAGTTTCAAAACCCTGTTATTCCAACCTTTGGAAAACATGGCCATAGCCTACAGGTTATTTCCATTTAGCCTCTCTAGATAAGGTGTAAGCCCACCTTTCTCCACTATACACCACACATCCTCCTTTTTCTTAGCAGTATCGCAAGAGAAAGGTTCCGATCAATTTATGTCACCTCCCATGGCCCTTGAATTTGTAGAACTTAGAAGCTTGAGAACCTTGCAAGTGATTAGGAGAAACCTTGAGAAGGAGAGCCAAAAAATTCCCACAATTCATGTAGCAATGACATTATGGAAAAGAGAAATAATGATCCTAGAATGCTGCCCCATATGGAGAACAAAAAAGGTACCATTAGCTCGATCAAAATCCAACTCACCTTCATTCCAAATAATTAACTTCCATGTGATAATAGTCATGCGAGCCTAGAACATCATGAGGCACCATCCGAGTTAGTAGTTTTGATAATCATGATTCAAAGAAGAAATAGCCTTAATGGGGAGGGGGTCGTTCACATCCCACTCCCTAGAACCCCTAACACCAAGGTCAGAAAAAATAGTAGCTAATCCATTCCCTTCCCTAAAAATATGAGATATATAATACTCATCAAAGGAGTTTAGGATTTCAATAGCATCCATGATAATGGATTCAACACTCCATGAAGGGACATAAGACTTCTTCAGCTTATTAATAATATTGAGAGATTCCCCCTCAAGCCAAACCTTCTTATAACCTTTTGATTGAGCCATATTCAATCCATGATAGGTTGCAACCACTTCCACATAGTGGTTTGCATGGATTCCCAAAGGGAGCACCATAATGGAACGAACATATCATTAGAATTTCTTAATACTCCCCCACAACTAGCAGGTCCTGGGTTACCTTTAACAGCTCCATCAAAATTAACTTTCACCCATCCAATAGGGGGGAGCTTTCCAAACAACATCATTTCTCAAGGCTTTCCCTTTAGTGAGAGGATAGGAAATATCATAGAGTAGCTTCCAATTTTGCGCTATAGAAATGTCATTTGGGTTGAGTGTTAACCTTGGACCATTCTGAAAAGAAACCCTAGAGGAAAAATTCTCTTTGATAGTAGCACATATTTTATAGGCCACATAGATAGCAGGAAGAGCCAAAATTTTGAAAATCCTATTATTGTGCTCCATCCAAATACCCCAAGAAATATGGGGTAGAGAAAGAGACAAAAGAAAAAGAAGAGCAGGATTGGAAGAAGGTCCCACCCATTGAGACCACATTTCCCCAATTGAAGAAGGGAAAACCCAACTCAGATTCCAAAGAGAAAGAACATGGGTCCACACTTCTTTAAAAAATCTATAGCCAACCAATAGGTGAAAGGAATTCTTGGCATGCTCTTCACAAAGAAAGCATCACAAAACCTCTCTTGACCAAATTATCAGTAGTTAAGACATTATTATGGCAAAAAAACTAGAAAAAAATATTAACCTTGGGAATCAATTTAGAGGATCATAGGGACGAACCAAAAAGAGTAGGGCCAAGAAAAGAAACTTGAAGATGAAAGGCTGGAGAGGCATAAAATTTACCATTGGAAGAGGGCCTCCACACAATCTTATCAGCAGGTGCATAAGAATGAATATGAACGAAGGGCAAAGCATTAAAGAGATCCTCCAACCCTGGTTCCACCTCATGCAACCTTTTCTAATGACCTCCTTCCATATAATCAACAAAAAATCTACCAACCCTCAACACACAAATGTACATGAAAGGAAGAGCCCATGGATCATCTTTGAGAGGCGTGCTACCAAACCAACAATCTTCCTAGAGTGGAATTCTCTTGTTGTTTCCTAGCTACCAAAAGAACCATATAGTTCCAAAGAGCTGACCCAGATAGAGGGGAGAAGTTAGAAGAAAACATTTCCATTATATGATCAACCCCATGAAAATATTTTCTCAGAGCTATTTTAGGTCATTCACTCTTAGCCAAAATAAGGTTCCATAGTTTTTTTCCAAGAAGGACGAGATTAAATTCTCTAATTTTATGAACTCAGGAACCTCCCACCTTTTGGGTCTACAGAAATCATCCCAGGAAACCAAATGGATTCTTTTCATTTCCTCAACCTCTGACTAGAGGAATTTTTTTTGAATTCCCACCAACTTATCCACAATTTTCCTTGGCATATAAAATAGGCTGAGAGCATAAAGAAGGAGGTTCTGATAAGTAGACTTGATCAGTTGCACTTTCCTAGCTTGACTTAATAGTGCACCCTTCCAACCAGCCTATTTGGAATTGAACTTATCAACCAACCCCCGCAAAAAGGACTCAAGAACCACATTGGAGCATAGGGGAAAACCCAAATAAGGTGTAGGAAGCTCGACAATCTGACACTAGAAGATTCTAGCAATTTTAATCTTCTTGTGATTAGGAGTGTTAAAGAAGAAAATAACACTATTGGGTAAGCTAACCTTCTACCCTGAAGCAGCCTCAAATCTTTGCAAAATAAGTTTAATAGCTTTGGATTCCTTAATAGACAACTCCCCAAGCATGAGATAATCATCAACAAACTACTAATGGGAACAAATAAGATTGCTATAGGAAGGAGACAGTCTAGACATTAAACCAAAATTAATAAATCTCTGGATGAGGTGACCCAACGATTCCACCATTATAATAAAAAAGAAAAGTTGATATAGGATCTCCTTGTCTCAACCTCGTCGAGCAATCAAAGAGAGGAGAAGGAGAGCCATTGACAAGAATAGAGAATCTCGGGTTGGAAATAAGCTAGAGAATAAGAACCACCATTTTCTCCCCAAAACCAAAGCTTTCAGAATCTTAGAAAGAAAACCCCAATCAACTCTATCATAAGCTTTAAGCAGATCAAGCTTCAGGATAAAACCAACATGCTTATTAATTGTTAAAGAGTGAATATTCTCATGGGCAGGAAGGATGGAATCAAGAATTTTCCTACCATCCACAAAAATATTTTGTTGAGGAGAAATGATAAGAGGAAGAACCTTTTGCAATCTAATTGCCAACACCTTGGAAAAGATATTGTAAATTGAATTACATAGACTGATAGGGTGAAATTCATCAAAGGAGGCAATACCTAGTTTCTTAGCCACAAGAACAATAAAAGAGGAATTTAATTCCTTCAATAGATTGCTACTACCAAAAAATTCCTTAGTAGCTTCCACAAGATCCTTGAAAATAATATCCCAAAAAGATTGAAAAAAGAACATTAGAAAACCATTAGGCCTCATCACCTTATTACCTTCAAAAGAGAAAACAACACTTTTAATCTCCTCTACCAAAGGGATACAAACCAGCTACCTGTTAATATCTTTAGAGATGACATGAGGGATATCCCTAAGAAGATCCTCTTGACAATCCATATCCAACTCTCCTTCCACCGAAAGTAGGTTAGAAAAGTAGGAAGACACTGCTTGCTGCAAATCAACATCCTTCTCCAACACTTGATTGTTATAATTAATAGATTAATATGATTAGAAGCCCTGTGTTTTAGAGTAGAGAGGTGAAAAAACCTTGTGTTTCTGTCCCCACTTCTTAACCACATAATATGAGATCTTTGATTCCAAAATTCCTCCTCCTTAGCAATAATATTATGCAATTTGGAAAGGACACTCTCCTTCAAAGCCAAAGCTTGATTATACCTAGATGCTTGGATGGATTGCTGCACAAGGTGATCCCACAAAGCTGGTTTACAATTTTTGGGAGATTCTGATTTTTGCTGAAATCACACATTTTTAGAAAATATAATGATTTAATCTTTAAAAAGTTCCATTTAAAGCATTCCAATTGAAGAGGGTTTGATCAAACTACCTTAGATCAAACCCCCTTGGATAGAACCCTGCTAGTTTTAAACCATACCTATAACAAAGTCTCTTTTACACCTATCAAAATGCTAATAAAAAACCACTTCTGATTTACCTTTTGGGGATCATATGAATTCATTTAAAATTTATTTTTTTAAAGTATGTAGTCCTTATTATAAGCTTCCCAAAAAGTATAATTTTAAATAAATTTAATTTTATTATTAATTTTATTTTTTATTTCTTGTGAATGTAGGTTTTCCATTGAAAATCAAGCTCTTTGTTCTGCACATGTGGAAAAATAGCAGATTATCAAAACAAAATTTTGAAAAATATGAGTGCACTAGATATTGAAGTCCTTGATCCAACAAAAAAAAGAAAAAATTTTGATACATAGAAAAAAAGTTACGTGTTATACAGTCATGCTATGTTTGAATTGTAATTGGTTTGACTTTGAAACTTGATTAAAGAAAAAATATTCAATAAAAAACTATCTAACCAAGTGGGAGTACTAGATATCAGAGTTAGAAATCTAAATTCAATAGAATTTTATCCTTCATGGAAAAAAATTGTGTTATTCAGTGAGCGTCACTTTTTAAAAATGTTGTTTTCTAAAAAAAAAACTAGTTTTTGAGGGAGATGGTAAAAGAAGTGCAATTTGATTCCAAAAATTTTGAAAAAAAAAATATTTAGAATCTACAGAAAAAATGTCATGAAACTCTAGTTTGCATCATCTTCAAATTCCTCCCAGTTTAGCCGCTATAGGTGCCCAAATGTGAAGATTTAGTTTAAAAAAATTATTTGAGTGTCCAATTTAGCCAAAAATTGTAAACCACTATTGTGGGATCACACCACAACAAGAAGCTCTTGGTTAACTTCCTCTTTTTCCAAAAATATGTGACCAAAAGAAGACCTATTCCATTTCCTAACATTGTACTTCACATTGGCAAGCTTCTTAGCCACTCTATACATGGCCGACCCATCCACCTGAATGTTCCACCAATCTTGAACCATATTTTTGAGGTCAAGATAACAGGTCCACATCTTCTCAAATCTAAACAGAAAAAAACAACTTTGAATTAAAGAATAAAAGTTGCTTTATTAATAATTGCTATAGTTAATAAATCAACTTTGAATAAAAGAATGGTAAGCAATATTAGTGAAGTTTTAAAAATACATCCTAAAACATTGCTAAGAGCAACAAAAAGAATAGAAAGTATAGAAAATTATCCAATCAACCAATGTTGGAGTTTTAGTGGTAGAATCCTGAGGTCTGACATGAAATTGAATGTTGAAATTAAATGTTTGATTGAAAAATATTGGCATGATAATACTAGGGTATCATCTAATGCTAGAGATGTTTTAAAATTAAGAGTGGGGTCCAAAGTTTGCGATCCTCATCCAAAACACCTATTAGATACAACACAAACTAAATTTTATAGAAAATTTTGTGGTGATTTAGTGTTACTTGGTAATATTAAGATAAGTCAAAGGTCTTTTTAAAAATGTAAACTTTGGTATGTAAAAATCAATAAGCAACGAATATCTTGTTGTTGTAAAACATATGTTCAATTTCATTATTTTTATGATGTTTTTCAATATATACGTTGTACTTTTCATACTAACATGATTATGTAGGAATGTGGTATTAATATGCCACTTGAAACAATAAGGGGGTTTATATCAAGTTTGTTTTGTGAAAGATCTAATGAAAAATTATTTTATTTAAGTTCTTGTATATCTAGACAATGCACTAGTTGTGAAAATCTTTAATTATTAAGAGTTTGCATACATGAAAGTGTTGATAATGATTTTTGAAAAGAATTAGAGGATGTTAAAAAAATTAAGAACGCTAAATTTTCTCTAAAAGATGGAAATATTGGAAAGCATTGTGATTTAGTTAAAGAAAAAGTTAGTGTACATGCATTCATATTAGAATTTAAGAATAAGATTGTACCAAAATATGTCATGCACTCTCAACATGCTCGATGGCTTGATGGCCAATTTCGCACATGTAGAAACACATTTCCAGTTGGTAGTATACTACCAATTGTTGATTTTGTGGAAAACTATACTCTAGCTCTGCAAGAGAAAATTCAATCATAGTATTATAATTCAGTGCAAGTAGCTATGTTTGTTCATATTGTTTATAGACATGTAGATGATAGCATAGAGGATGATAGAATTTTTTTGAAGGAGTATCATTTCTATTTGAGTGACAACTGGTTACACTCGTCAGAGTTTGTTAAATAATGTTTCAATATTTTTTATAGCAATTTAAGAGAAAGAGGAATCCAAATGACAAAACACCTCATATGGTTAGAAAATTGTACATGATAGTTCAAGAATGCTTGAATGTTCTATTGGTTAAGTAGGGTTCAGAAGGAACTTAATGTCCAACATATGTGGATTTTTTTTAAGTTGGGCATGGTAAAGGAGAGCATGATGGAGCTGGTGCATGTGTTAAAAGAATTCTTGCTAAAGAAAAATTGAAAATTGAGGATGCGGTAAAGTTTAAAGATGCACATGGGATTGTGGATTGGTGCAATACAATATTATCTACACTTGGTTCGAGTGAGTCCTCTATAGTTCACCGATTCACTTAGTTGGTTGAAGAAGAGAATATTCTACCTAGACTTGATTGTGAGACAATCGGTGGATCTACTAAATGACATTCATTTAAGAGTTTGAATGCAAGTACATGGACTATCTGGACAAGGGACCTTGCATGTTTTTGTCAGTTTTGTATTTTAGGAGATTGGGAAGCATACGGAAATACAAAATAGGTTGAAGAGTGGAAGCAAAGATTGTTGACACCTGCACAAGCACATGATCAATATGAAACAACAATTGAAGAGAATGATTGAGTGTTTGCATCAAAAGACTATGACCGCGTTTTAGACCTTGTACAAAAAGGTAATTTATTTCATTTTATTTCACTTTATTACTATTTTGTAATACTAAATTATTTATTTATATACATATGAATGAATGTATGTAGATTTGTCAAATTATATGGACACACCCAAGTTATTAAATCAAATTTTGTTTGTTGGATATGTTTATGCTATTGTTGCACCTGAGGGGAATGAAGATGAAACATAATATTGGTTGGCTCGTTGTGTGGAGACTAAAAATAAGTTAATAGAACCTCGAGAAGATGATGATGGCTATCATTATCCAATAGGTATAGTGATCACCTTAAGACATCCCCTTAATAACATTTTGATAAGAAGTTTTTGATCCCCTTAAGAAATTTTTTATAACTTCTTTGATCCCCTTAAGAAAATTTTGAGAACTTTGATGATGGTTATCATGTTTTCCAATAGGATCGATGATGATTGTTGGCACTTGGCTATGAAAATACCTGATAAAAAATAATGGTTTTCCTACATTTGAAGATTATGAAACACATAAAATATTATACACTATTCACTTTTTGTGGTGGCAACAAATATAAAACTAGATTGGTATCATGGAAGACCTACAAATAAAGAGCTATGGACAATTTCTATGGAAGAGCATGAGACAATCATAGATGCATTGCAAAAAATAGAGGATGCAGATGGTACAATAGAATAAGTAAATATAGTTCTAGTTTTATATTGTCCTTTTAAATAGCTTAAATACATGTTTTTATATTGCTCAAGTGTGTTATTAGTTGAAATTGATTTAAATTTTCCTTTTATAGATCTTTAAGCCATCATCACAAAAATGAGAGTCCATGCAGATTCAACCTACACAACATGGAATACTTGGTAAAAACAAGTAATTATTAGTTAAATTATATTTAAATACATGTTCTGATTATATATTGATATTGCTTGTACATGATTAATAGTTAAAATTGATTTATTATCCTTTTTTTGTATCCTTAAGCCATCATCACATTGATCTCATACTTTGAAATAAAAAGGAGAGGATGCAAATTCAACCTACACACATGTGTGGAATACTTTTAAATACAGTTACTTGAGTTGTTGCAATATAAATAGTTTTATATAAATTTAAATATGTATGTTTTGATGATTTCATTGATATTTCTTGTACCATTTTGATATCAGGTGGCATGAAGACCTACAACATTCCGGGTACAAGTTTCAGATGTTCTTGAGATGACATAGCCAAATTTTGTTAACATTGTTTTGAGTTGACATATATGTACATACATACTTACACAATTAAACATTTTGTACAAATTACAAATACATGTACATACACAATTATACTCTATGTACTTTTATGTATCAAAATCAATATTCTATATTTTTTTTTGTTAAATGTGCATGTTTTCCTACTTTATAACTTTAAATTTGACTGCATAATCACTAAATATCATGTATATTATTGTTAAATCAATTATATCAATTGTGATTAAATATGATACATGTACTTTGAAGTATTTCATCCCCTTAAGATGTCCTATTAGGACATTCTAAATATTATTCTTAATTATATCATTTTTTATGATTTGAGTCACCCTAAAGTCTAATACTTGTTTATATCACTTAATATTTATACTTAATTATACTCTTCTTTGATCCCCTTAAGGCATCATATTAGGACATATCCTAAATATTATACTTAATTATATCATTTGTTATGATGAGTCACCCTAAAGTCTAATACTTGTTTATATCACTTAATATTTATACTTAATTACACTCTTCTTTGATCCCCTTAAGACATCGTATTAGGACCCCTTAAGAAATCCCCTTAAGATGTCGTATTAAGACATATCCTAAATATTATACTTAATTATATCATTTGTTATGATGAGTCACCCTAAAGTCATACTTGTTTATATCACTTAATATTTATACTTAATTATACTCTTAGTTGATCCCCTTAAGATGTCGTATTAGGACATATCCTAAATATTATACTTAATTATATCATTTGTTATGATAAGTCACCCTAAAGTCTAATACTTGTTTATATCACTTAATATTTATACTTAATTATACTCTTCTTCGACCCCCTTAAGACGTTGTATTAGGACCCCTTAAGACATCCTATTATGACAAATTAAATAAACATTGAAACTATTTAAATTGTATAGAATGTGATTGTTATGATGATTCATCCTAAATTCTAAGTTAATTATATCAATTGCAATTAAATATGGGACATTTACTTTGAAGAATTTCATCCTCTTAAGACGTCCATAGGCCAAGATGTTTTCTATTATTCAATTTGTATTTTGAAATAATTTGGTTTAGGATGATGCCAATTACATGGAAACTTGTAGATTAACTTAGTTGTCTCTTTTGATATAGGATGTGAATCCCATTCCAATAGACATTACCAAAAGAAAGGGTGGACATAGAGGAAGAAGGATGCACTATTTTTGTTGGATGCTATTATTTGTTTTGACAACTTATAAATTAGTGTTTTTTGTAGAACATGAGGTCAAGAGGACTTTTTTGTTATGTTTTCTCTAGCACTTTGCATGATTTGTAAATATGGGATTACATTATTTAATTTAAAAACTTTAGCCTATTTTTGGATAATTAAGTTGTATGATTGTTCTTTAATTTTATGTTGTAATTTAGAAGTAGGAAATATGGTGTATACTTATAGAACAATTTTATTGGAAAAACTGGTTGCATTTTGATTGGTATTTATGTTTAGTTTATAGAATTTATTAATGATTTTTCTCTCTAATCTTGTATGGTATTGTTTATTTCTTAAATGGTATTGTTTATTTCTTAAAATTTCACCCTTTGTGGTATATAAACAAATTGCTTTTGTTTGTAGATTATGATTTATTTTCTTATTTTATTAGATAACCTGTGTATTAGGACCTCTTAAGACATCCTATTAGGACATGAATTAAATAAGTGAAAATTTACTAATTATCACTAATTATTGAATGCATATCATGTATATCATGTATGGATCATGAAATTTGTAAAGTATAAATATTGAAATGTCATATTAATTTCAACTTTAATTTCATATTTGTATTTAAAATTAAACAATAATAGGGTTTATTATTTACAATATATTAAGTCCATGAAACTGATATATATTAATTCCATAAGAGTACATCCCATGAAATAAAGTGGACATGAAAAAAATATTAAGTTCATGAGAAACCAAATATGTAGTCCATGATATCAATAAATACAACCCATGAAATCATGTCTAACTCATATTGTCTCTATAATCAAGAGACCTCTTCACACCATGCGCACTACGTGGATGACTTGAACCACTTTGTACAAGAGAAAGATGAAATCATATTACAAAATGATTAAAAATGATTTAATGACAAATTAATTTATAATTCATCATAAAATTAAATTACCATGGTATCTGGCTTTGGATGCTTTGGTGCACCTAGACTGACCTCTAAATGCTTTGAATCAATCTACATATACAAGAGAAAGAAAGTTGAAATTAGATGAAAGTCTACAATTTAAAATGATTTAATACAAATTAATCTATAGTTTATCATATTTAAATTGTACTGTAAGTGGTTATGCACTCTCTATTCCAGGACTTGTTTGTACATGCTTAGCTACAAGATGTGTCTCATGCTATAAAAGAAAAAGAATTTAACATGTATGAGCTCATATATATATATATATATATATTCAATTTTAAATTTAATTAAAGTTATTCACAATGTATAAATTGGAATTGAATTTAAATATAATAAAAACAATAAATTACCATGATATTTGGTTGCTTTGCATGTTCTCCTTGAGGTGTAACTATGTCTGATTCAAGGAAAAAAGTGGTAGTAACAAAGTCCTACAAGGTCAAATTTAAAGCATGTATACTTGAATTAGGTTAAAATATATATTCAAGTTTGCACATTTTGTGTAGAAACTTTTTTGAACAACCTGAAATTCAGATGCCCCACAAGTAGCCACGACATCTAATGTTTGTCTGATCCCCATTCTCATGGTTGTGTCAACCTAGACATACATATAGAAATTTAGTTCACTCATAATATTTACAAGTGTACATGCACATTTCATATATAGTGAATTCAAAATTTTCATAATTGTAAAGTTATAATAATGTAAGTTAAATAATTTACAATATAAATGTACCTGCCCCTGATCTGAGACGCTCGATAGTGGATGAGCGATCGACAACCTCTCAGGTGGAATTGACATGGAAGTTGATTGAGTCCCCTGAACCAACATAAATATTTAAAACATGTGTTCATGATTGAATTATAAATTAAAAAGTCAAGTTAAAAAATTATTTCATATATAATTTAAAAAATTCAAATCAAAATACCCCATGAAGGTTGTTGAATTCAATTGTTGTTGAGATATATACTCGAGGTGTGGAGGATTTCCCTATCATTAGTGTCATCTACACCAAACAATTTGATTGTTAAAATGTATTGCAATTTTTATATATATATGTGCATTAAAATTCTTATAAATTCAACATGTAGATGCATATTTATACCTCTGTTGTACTTTCCTCATGGCGATGCTCTGCAATAAGAAATTCTACGAATGAATTGAGGCAACCGGATGATCCAACATAACCTCCACGTCCACCCAAACTAGGTGTGGCCTGATCAAGTACATAGCATAACTGATGGCAACTAGTACATACATGTGGTGTCAACACTTGTAGAGTGGTACTAGGACCAAATCCATAGAACACTCCTCCATCATCGCGGTCTCTAGGCTTCGTAGCCGCTATTGCAGAAGCATGCTGATCAAGGTCTCCTATGAGCATACTCGGGGATCCTAATGTGGATATCACTACGTTGATGCATAGGTGTGGGAATGGCAAGACCAAGAGAAGCAACAAAGGGTTGTGCATGCATGGGGCATTGGGGATCAACCCTTGCCCCTAACCTCTATTGTGGCATGCCACCACCAACACCTTGAAATGATTTAAAATCAAAATAATTAGGCTTTTTCCCCCAAAAAAATTCTACATATAGTTTCCTCAAAAACTATAATGGGACCTTTAGATTAGCATGTGGTGGAATTTCAAATACCATATACCATTGATCACAAAAATGTGCACTTATCTATGGATGTATACACCAACTCATGGATATTTTAGATTTAGTGGTAGGAATGGGCTACTGAGTATTAGGGTCGATAAAATAAGGGGCTAGATGGGCTTTTGTTATTTTTAGGTCTAATTTTTTTTTATATGAGAGACCATCTACATAAAATCATCTCATCTCCTCTCTATTTGTTGATGCCTATCTAAGTCAGAATCGATAGTCCTAATAGCATCAACAATGTTTTTCATCGTAGATGTAAAACGTCTCACATGTGGTGCAATCAATGCTTCATTTTTCATAGCATTGATTTGGTTTTGAATGGATTCCACATGTTCATTGATATGTGCTTGCAAGAGATCCTCATTTGATCCAGCAGGTGGTGGAGGAGGGATATGAGGTGGAGGGGTTGGAGGGGGAGGTGGAGAGGGTGGAGGTTGCTGAGGTGGTGGGTTAATTATATCATCAATGCCAAATTGATCCAAGATATCTATATAAGTGTTCACTTGCATTAAATTATACAAAATTAATGTACAAACATACATAATTACAAGAAATAGTTAAATTTTAAATGTATAGGAAAATTTGTTTAAATAGGATGTGCATACATATACATACACATACATACATTCATTGAACTTGAGCATGTGCATACAAATTTCAAAATTTAAGATGTACATACATTTAAAATAAAAAAATATGATTCATAATGCATGCATACATCATTCAACTAAACTATGTGTACATACAAATTTGAAAATTTAGGATATAGAACTATGTAATTTTAATACATGTACATACTAAAAAATAAACTTGAAAAATTCACATAAAGCTCATTTATGAATAACACATAGAAATTACATTTTCCCAATAGGAGAAATCATGATAGTAGATAGTCATAAAATAAATTATTATAAATTCATCATTATAAGTTATTATATTCATAAATTCAACACTAAAAAATATCCATCCAACCAAATTCATAAATTCATCACTAAAAATATCCATCCAACCAAATTTATAAATTCATTACTAAAAATATCCATTGAACCAAATTCAAAAATTCATTACACAAATATCCATCAAACCAAATTCATAAATTCATAACTATAAAATGATTGTCTAAATTTATAAAGTGTTGTGGCTCTCTACTGCATCTCTTCATTTCTTTGTGTTTTCCTTTTCAGAATTAGACTTTCTCCTCTCCTCTAGCCATCGTTGATGCTCATCTAAGATCCCATCCATAGCCCTAACAACATCAACAACATTTTGCATCCTAGATGCAAAAATCCTCAAAGGTGGTGTGATACATTCTTCATTTTGAATAATGTTTATTTGATCTTGAATGGTTCTAACATTGGCATTGATCCATGCTTGGAAGTGAGCACCATCAATTTTAGGTGGTGGAGGTGGGGGTTTATGAGGTGGAGTGGGTGGAGGTGGAGGTGAAGGTGGTGGAGATGGAGGGCGTGGAGGTGCATTACAGTTATTATTGAATTGATCCATGATCTCTAAGATAGAAGTGAACCTACATTAGATTTGTAATTTCAAAATGTAAGATACATGTTTAGGAAATACCCTTAAACCATTCAATATAAATGGCCTAATTGAATACAAATGATATAATGTGTAAGCCTCATTTATGTCTAAGGAATGTTACTTGAATGAAAAATAAATTAACTATTAATATAGTATGGCTTAAGGGGATCTATGTATTAATTTGGTGAAGTTTCCCAAGGCAACCAAATTTCATTAAGGTCCTAGGAAAAAATGAATGCTTTGGGGTTTACGATTTAGAGTTTAGGGTAATAGGATGGCTTAAGGGGATCCATGTAGTAAGGTCCTCAGACAAAATGACATCGCTTAAGTGAATAAAATTTGGTGAAGTTTCCCAAGGCAACCATATTTCATTAAGGTCCTAGGACAAAATGACATGGCTTAAGGGAATAAAATTTGGTGAAGTTTCCCAAGGCAACCAAATTTCGTTAAGGTCCTAGGGAAAAATGAATGCTTTAGGGTTTAGGGTTTAGGGTAATAGGATGGCTTAAGGGGATCTATGTAGTAAGGTCCTAGGACAAAATGACATCGCTTAAGTGAATAAAATTAGGTGAAGTTGCCCAAGGAAACCAAATTTCATTAAGGTTCTAGGACAAAATGATGGATTTAAGGTTTAGGGTTTATGGTTTAGAGTTTATATTTTATAGTTTAGTGTAATATTATGGCTTAAGGGGATCCATGTAGTAAGGTCCTAGGACAAAATTACATGGCTTAAGGGAATAAAATTTGGAGTTACCCAAGGCGCAACCAAATTTCATTTTAAGGTCCTAGGACAAAATGAATGCTTTAGGGTTTAGAGTTTAGAGTTTAGGGTTTGGGGTGAAGTTTGGGTGGCCCTTGGAATAATGGACTTACAAGTTAGTGAACAACATTTTCTTATGGAATAGTTGATTGAGATAACTCTTGTTTCGACTAACCAAACTCATGAAATCTCATTCACATTATAATCTTGCAGAATCTTATTATTGTTAATTTGGTTGCCTTGGGCAACTTCACCAAATTTTGAGAACTTCTTTGATCCCCTTAAGAAATGTCATATTAGGACCCCTTTAAGACATTAGTTTAGGGTTTAGGGTAATAGGATGGCTTAAGGGGATCTACGTAGTAAGATCCTAGGACAAAATGACATGGCTTAAGGGAGTAAAATTTGGTGGAGTTTCCCAAGGCAGCCAAATATCATTTTAAGGTTCGAGGACAAAATGAATACTTTAGGGTTTATGGTTTAGAGTTTAGAGTTTAGGTTTTAGGTTTAGGGTTTAGGGTGAAGTTTGGGTGGCCCTTGGAATAATGAACTTGCAAGTTAGTGAACAACATTTCTTGTGGAATAGTTGATTGAGATAGCTCTTGTTTCAACTGACCAACCTCTCATGAAATCTCATTCATATTATAATCTTGCACGATCTTATTATTGTTAAATTTGGTTGCCTTGGGAAACTTCACCAAAATTTGAGAACTTCTTTAATCCCCTTAAAAAAATGTCATATTAGGACCCCTTAAGACATTGATTTAAGGTTTAGGGTAATAGGATGGCTTAAGGGGATCTATGCAGTAAGGTCCCAGGACAAAATGACATGACTTAAGGGAATTAAATTTGGTGGAGTTTCCCAAGGCAACCAAATTTCATTTTAAGGTCCTAGGAAAAAATGAATGCTTTAGGGTTTAGGGTTTAGGGTTTAGAGTTTAGAGTTCAAAATCCCTTAAGATCATATTTGGACCCCTTAAGACATCAGTTTAGGGTTTAGGGTAATAGAATGACAAGTAAGGGGTAAATATTTTTGATTCATCACATATGCAAGAACATTAGTTTATGAATGTTTTTGATTTTATGAATAGAATAACTATTTCCTTAGATTACTTCTATGATGGAGGTATTTTCCCATATAATTATTGACCAAGTTTTATAATGCTCTAGCTAGATACCTTGCAAACATGGGTTTGATCCTAGGCTTAACACATACGTTTACTCATTGAAAATCCATAATAATAGAATATATATCGCTACCATATAAGTATATAAGTAATCATAAAATTATGTTGAGGTCTCTACTCTTCTAGTGAGGAAATTTAACTATCTACTCAATTTTTAACATTCATGGTTTAAATTGTAACATATTATGGAATAGTATCATGTTGTAAGATAGTATGAATCATAATAGATGCATAAGGCCCATATTATTAATTCAATTGAGCATTATCCATAATAGAAATACATAATTGAGCATAATCCATAAACACATAATTTATATCAATTCTAACAACCCACTAGTCCCACAAGTAAAGTTTAACATATTGTTTTCTAATCTAATTATATCTATGCGTTTAATTGATTGTGTCTCTTGACACATCTCTCTAACTTAATGAATACACATTTAAATATATAATATTTATCAAATCCTATTTCATTGTCAATATCAAGGACCCTAATTTACTATGTATCAACCTAAATCTATCAAATAATTTCTTCCATAGGCATGCCTATATACTTGTCTCCATTTAATGCAAATGAAATTTAAAGCATTTAAGCAATGCAAATGTATTTAAATTCCATTATCAAATATTCTTGAGCTTGAAATCAACGTTTTGAAATGCAATTTTTTTTGTTTGATTTCAATTTAGGGTTTTCAAATGCAATTTTTTTTGTTTGAATTCAATTTAGGGTTTTAAGAACCAATTAGGGTTTTGAATGCAATTTTTTTTGTTTGATTTCAATTGAGGGTTTTCAAATGCAACTTTTTTGTGTTTTATTTCAATTTAGGGTTTTGAAAAATAATTAGGGTTTTAAATGCAATTTTTAATTTCATTTCAATTTAGGGTTTTCAAATTTTTTTTTGTATCCTATCAATTTAGGGTTTTCAAACACAATTTTTTTTTGTTTCCTTTCAATTTAGGGTTTTCAAATACATTTATTTTGTTTGATTGAACAATTTAGGTTTCAAAAGCTAATTTTTTTTCTTAGGATACAATTTAAGCTTGATTTTTTCATTTCTGTTCAATATCTTGAGGGTTTCATTTCATTTTTTCTTCTTCTTCTACAAATCAACATTTCCTCTATTACAGTTAAATACAAATACATAAAACACTAAATAAATTGAATTTTTTTTACTAAAATCTATTATTGTGTTAAAAAATTTCATAAAAAACACGGAAAAAGCAAAAAAAAGGGGGTGGAGGCTTACCTGGAGGTTGTTGTTTGTTGTGCAAAATCAGGATCCCATGTGCCCGACTAAGATTCATTTAAATGAGTTTCATTTATTTTTAAAAATAAATACAACTTAAAGATGGGATCCCATTTTTTACAAAACGAGATCTTGATTTTTACAAATTGGGATCCCGTTTTGTAAAGATCGGGATCCCATTTCTTGAATGTCAGTTTGAGACCCATTAATAAACATGATCCTAATTTTTAAAAACAAGATCCCATTTAGAATTTATGCTCGAGATCCCAAAGCTAAACGAGATCCCATTTTTTGCAAGTCGATTTTGTTTTTTGGCCTAAGGCAAAGACTTCCACGTTTTGTGGATTCATCTTCTTACTCTTACCCAATATTTTTTCTAATTTTTTATTTGTAATTATAACTTACGACTTTAGTGTGGATTAACTTTTTCTACTTTTCAATAAATGTATATTAATAATTTTTGACAAGTTTCATCTTTTTGTCAAAATAATTTATTCAAAATAGATTTTTTTTATATAGTTCTTATAAATGTTATTTAAGTGAATGATAATAGTTGTGATTTTTTTTTTTTTGTATGTGTGTGTTAAATTAGCCTTAAAATGATGTTATATATAGATATAAATATATAGTGGACACTAGTAATTGATTTTTTTTTGTCTCATATCTAATTTAACTAGAATGAATATAGATAGATCATATGTTTGACCAAAATTAAATTTTAAATGAAAATGCTTATTTTCGTGCGTGCTTATAAATTAATCTAAAGCGTGACAACTTTGATCTTTCATCTTTAAACATAATTTTAAAAATAAATTTTATTGTTATTAAATTTACATGATACTTAAATCTTCTAAAAATTTCACATGTAATATTCAATGATATCATTATTCAAAATTTCCCCTTCACTTGTTGGTAGTGTTCCCAATAGAAACTAATGACATATGAAACATAATTTATATAAAATAAATACATAAAATATAAACATAATACAATATTACATCATCATGTGACTACATATGAAATAAACCCTCACAATACAATTTTAATATTCTAACAAATATTCATTTATACCTAACCCCCTTAAAAATAAACAAATAATCAAAATGAAGGTTACCCAAATATTCCTTTTCCTAATTATAAATTAATTGCAAACAGTTGATATGTATTTGTGATCATCATGAAACATTATAGTCCATTAGCACCAAACTTACAATACAATATTAATATTGTAACAAATATTCACTTACACCAAGCTCTAATTGACCATCCATGTGAAATACAAACCCCATTAGAAAATGGAGAATAAAGAATGACAGAATGATGGGGAACAAAATATTTCAATTTTCCTACTTTATGAAATAGTTGCATACGTATTTGTGATCATCCTAAGACATTATAGTCCATTATCACCAAACTTTCATAGTCAATGAATATTTCATTTGAGCAAGGAAATGGCCTTTAAAGGGTCTGTAATAAAATAGAACAAGAAATTCGTTAGTCTTGGAATGATCATTGCAACTTAATAAAATATGATGTTAAATTTTATCCTCAAAGGATTATGATGATGATGTTAAATACTCTACAGAATATGAACCTTCGCAGATGAGTTAAAATAAAGATGATGATCCTTCATTTTCAAGACAATTATTGAAATTTAACCACAGGTATCATTAAAATTTGTTTAAATTTTTAATAATTAGATTTTTAAAAGTTTAATTATTTTAAAATATATTTTATTTTTGATATTAATAGTTTATTTATTAATTAAATATTAATATTAAATATATATATTTTATCAACTTAATGGTTTTACATGGAATTCATTTTGTAATTTTGTAATCTAAATATCTTTTATTATTAACCACGCCTTGCATAATGCATTATATTATGTTCTTTTGAATGATATAATCCAAAATGTGATTTTTAAAAATAAAGTGTCTGCACCTTCATTAAAATATAATCTTATTAATTTATAATCTTTGAAGGTTTGGTTAAAAAATGATATTAACTATTATTTTCCATCTTCATCCCTTTCTATAAGGATAATAATTGTATTGTGCTTGGCTCTAATGGAACATAAGATGCAACTTTTTTCAAAGTCTAGTTTAACAAACATGTGAGACTTACTAATATATTATTTTATAAGCTCAAAATATTCCTTCCATTTTAGTCTATTTGAAGTGATGCCTTTCTATAGCATTATAACAAGATGTTTTACAAATTGTTGTAAACCCATGGGCAAGAGGAAAGAATCAGAAGCAACTTGTCCTTCGGTGAAGTGAACTTGAAAAGAAATAGTCCTCCCGCCATTGCACTAACTTCCACACTTCCCTTTAAAAGCCATTTATCTTTTGTCCTACACCTCAACATATCAATGGAAGGGCGAAAGAAGAAAAAATTACCCACCAAATAGTTTTCCATTGTTAGAACTATTCTACCCATCGTAGAGTTTGGGAGAGATATTCCAATCCCAAAGGAAGATTCAAAGATCGCCAACCTGTAGTGATCACTTTCAATAGAAGGAATAAGAGGAGAGTTGAGTAGAACACTCTTCCAACCCTTTGAACTTGGATTGGAAAGAATCATGAGCACACCATCAATCCGCACAAAAGGAGGAGGGACCCCCAAGGCAAGTGGAGCATCATGTGCAAGGTGCAAAGGTGGGTCAGGAAGGGACAAGGATGGGGTACCCCTAAGGGAACATCCACCATGTGCATAAGGAGTTCAAATTTTAGAGTGGGAATTCAAAGCAGTTTGACTTTGATAATGTTGTTATTCTTAGGCCTGCCACTCTTGAGGAAGTTAAGCTGGTGGTCTTTAGCATGGGGGTGTTCAAATCCCCTAGACCTAATGGTTTTCCACTAGGATTCTTTCAAGATTATTGGGGGATTGTTGGTGAAGATGGTTTCCTTGTCGTGAAAGACTTCTTCAAAATAGGAAAACTATTGAAATGGTTGAACCATACCTTCATTGCTCTCATCCCCAAAAATGTTGACCCTAAAACTATGGGTAATTTCAGGCCCATCAGCTTATGTAACACTATCTACAAAATATTTTCCAAAATCCTTGTCAATCGGCTTAAACCCCTTTTGGATAAATGATCAACCCTTGTCAAAAAGGCTTTATCCCCGATTGCCAAATTCTCGATGTTGCCATCTCCACTAATGAAATTCTTCATTCAATGGACAAATGTAACAATGTAGGTATGACCTTTAAACTTGATATCTCTAAACCTTATGATAAATTTGTTTGGAGGTTCCTTCTCAAACTGCTTAAAAAGTTTGCATTCAATCAATCTTTTATAAACCTTATTAATGAATGCATTTCTACTATTAAGTACTTTGTCCTGATTAATGGGGTGCCCCATGGTTTCTTCAAGACTGGAAAAGGGATTAGACAAGTGGACCCACTTTCTCCTATCTTTTCATTATGGTTGCTGATATTTTAAGCTACAATGTTCACAAATTACTCAATGATGGAACTATTAAGGGAGTTAAACCAACCACCTCTTTGAACCCCTCTACTATTCAACAATTTGTTGATGACACCATTCTCTTTGGAAAAAACTTTGTTGTGGAAGCTAGGAAATGGAAGTACATTCTCCCAACAATTACACTTTGAGTTCAGGTCAATGCATAAACTATAACAAGAGCAAGATCTCCTTCTTTAATACCTCTCAAAACCTTCAAGATAAAGTGACAACCATCTTGGGATAGGAAATGGTAAGCAAAAATAGATCTCTTAACAAATTGTAAACAACACAAATCACAACCTCCAAGGATGTGAATAGTAGATGAAGCATCAGAGCAACACTGTCAATATTTCCAATCCCATGCATTGTCATAACAAATGCTGTGGAAAACAATGATGAGGACAACACCTTCTCCAACACCACTTACCACAGTAACCAGTGCCACAATTGACAAGGGGGTGGGAAAAACCCAATACAACAAGAGAAGCTACTGCAATCACAATCAATCTCCTCCATGTCCAAAAAAAACCAGTAGCCTCCAAAATAGAGGATACCCTTGTCAGCCTCTTGCAAGAAAGGTGTTAACTTCCAGATCTAACAAGGAATCCAGAGTTGCATCAAAAACCAAAAGCCTTTTCGTCATGAACATATTGAACTGCAATTGGAGAACACTCAAAAGGGACTTGGGGTGATCCCACAATAGTGATTTATAATTTTTGGCCAAACTGGACACTGAAATTGTTATTTTTCACTAAATCTTCACTTTTGGGCATGTATAGAGGCTAAACTGTGAGGAATTTGAAGATGATGTAAACTATAGTTTCGTGACATTTTTTCTATATATTTTAAATATATTTTTTTCAATTTTTTTGGAATTAGATTGACTTCTTTTTCCATCTCCCTCAAAAACTAGTTTTTTTTCAAAAAACAACATTTTTAAAAAGTGATGCTCACCGTATAACACAACTTTTTTTCCATGAAGGTAAAATTCTAATTCTTTTGAATTTAGACTTGTAACTTTGATATCTAGTGCTTCCACTTGGTTAGATAGTTTTTAATTGAATATTTTTTCTTTACTCAAGTTTCAAAGTCAAACCAATTACAATTCAGATGTATAGCACGACCGTATAATGCGTAACTTTTTTTGTATGTATCAAAATTCATTTTTTTTGGGTTGGATCAAGGACTTCAATATCTGGTGCACTCATTTTTTTAAAATTTATTTTTGATAATCTTCTATTTTTCCACATGTGCAGAACAAAGAGCCTGATTTTCGGTGAAAAACCTACATTCACAAGAAATAAGAAATAAATATAATAATAAAATTAAATTTGTTTAAAATTATACTTTTTGGGAAGCTTATAATAAGGACTACATAGTTACAAAAAATAAATTTTAAATGAATTCATTTGATCCCCCAAAAGGTAAATCAAAAGTGAATTTTTATCAACATTTTGATAGGTATAAAAGAGACTCTGTTATAAGTATGGTTTAAAACTAGTGGGGTTCTATCCAAGGGGGTTTGATCTAAGGTAGTTTGATCAAACACTCTTCAATTGGAATGCTTTAAATGGAAAATTTAAAGGCTTAAATCATTATATTTTATAAAAATATGTGATTTTAGCAAAAAATAGAATCTCCCACAAATTGTAAACCAGCTTTGTGGGATCACCCCTTGAGATCCTGATTGCTTTGGGTGATAGATTGTAAGAGGGTGAGATGAGGAGAAAGGCTTGTGCAAATCATCAAGCTTTCCATTTGGATGGTATAGAATGTGAGAGAGAAGGTCACACAACAACGAAATTTCTAGATGTGCTTTAAGACAATGTGCTTGAAGGTTTGAGTCACAACATTATGCTATGAATAGAGGCCAAGAAATATTGCTTTCCAAGACCACACCTTAGGACAAAGAGTTAGAATATTAGAGAAGATATGCTTCAAAAGACGTTGTGCATGAGGACAAGACTAGAAAGCATGTTTAATCATCTCCTTTTTAGCACATAAAGGGCAGGATAAGGACATGTAGATGAAGAAAAGACGTTTGCCAATCGGTAATTTGACGTGCAAAATTTTCCAAGCTGTTAATTGAGCTTGGGAATTAGCTTTTGAGCTCCAAATATGAGCACTCAACTTGTTCCACTTAGATTGGGAGAACTTGCAATGCCATAGAAATGATTCTATATAATTAGCCCAACTATATTAAAACACAAAGAAAAATTAATATTGAAAACTTCACATGAAATTAGACATACGCAGGCATTGGAATATCTTAAGGGAAATAAATACTTTCCTTTATATTATGCTTTGGGTTGTGGAAAGAAGGCAAGATAGTTGCAATTGAAATAGTGGAAGTAATTAATTTAAAAAGGAAAATATGTTCGAAGGATAAAATGAAATTAATAGTATACTTTTATCATTATTAATCTAATGGAGAAGGTCACTAATTAATGTTTGATACATCTTAATATTTAGTTAATGTGTCTCTTTTTTCTTAAATTAACAAAGTAGTTTTTATAGTATAAAAACATGTAAGAAAATGGTAAATATTTCATGTAGTGCAAAATTGTATTACAATTGGAAAGGTACATTTAACATTTTTTGACTTAAGCTTTCAAATACTTTGGATAAAATTTTAGACAGTTATTTGAACATTAAACATTTATGAGATGAAAATTAGATCTTTAAGCCTCCAATATATGGTTTTTCACTCACATTTATACACAAGTGGGAAATATTAAACATTGGTTGTTATGCCTCTCACATTAGAGATAAAATAAATGCAATTGGAAAAGATAAGGACAAGAAATAGTGTTCCTCTCAAAGTTGAGATGGTGAAGAATACATTAAATGCATTAAAATTGATGAATCTTTGTAGGTATGACCAATATTTGTTGGCAAAGACCATTAATAAGGGCATTAGAACTAAACTCATAAGCTAGCATTTTAGACAACTTTGCTATTTATTTATTTATATATATATATATATATATATATATATATATATATATATATATATATATATAATGGAGCTCACAAATAACATAGCAATACAAATCAATGTTCAATTCATATGCTATATACGTATGTGCAAAATAAGCTTCTAGGTATATATCATAATTATTGTTTTACAGATTTAGCAACCATTGGATTAGCTAGATTTAATAGTCCTTGCAAATTTTCAAAGTCTTTGAAAAATTATCAGCCACAATTAGTGACATTGGTGTAGTTTGATGATAGGTTATGCCAACATTATGGTGGAGCTTGTAAGTTCATATTTATTTGGGACCACATGTTGATATAAATCATTCCCACAAGTTAAAAGTTAGAGCTTTTCCTTAGAAAAAAGATGAAGCCTATGCAAAGTACTACGTAGGCTTGGTATTGCTATAGAAATGAGCCTATTACCCTTAGACTCAATCACTATTGATCCGTTATGATCAACATTTTTCACTTCCTTTCAAAGTGTTAAGGGAGTCATTAGAGGTAAGTTTTGATTAAAATAAAGTGGGAAAGGGCCCGTACATGTACAAAGACAATGATAAATGTCAATAGAATGAGTCTCACCAAAAGTGAGATTGAGAAAACCAACCAAAACTAAAGCAATGTTTTTAACTGGAGCATGCAACTAGGGAGAAGTGGGAAACAAGGGTCCCAACCCTAAACCAATATCTTATTTTCCACTACACTAGAATGAGGATGTGAAGAGGTAGAAGAAGGACCTTTCCTCCTCCTATGAACAACAATCCAAACAATACTATCATCCAAGTTCCAAGTTATCATTAAAGGTAAGTTGGCACTATTGGTTGGGAAAGATAACTCAATAGGGGGTCATGAACAAAAATTCTTATATGGTATTTGCCACATATGCAATTTGAGCCCCATTTTATCAAAGAAAAATCTTATGGGAGTCTTTTTTAAAGTATTTTTGTTAACTATTTAAATGAATATAGTCTATAATTATATATTAACCTTTGGCATAATAATACAAAACAAAAGAGACCCATGTCTATGTGAAGGCATAATTTAGAGCTTTGGCATTAATATAAAAATGTGATGTTGTAGCCAAATCAATAGTTATGGTTGTTTTTGGATTAAAGTTTTTACCTATTGTCATTTATTGTTATTATTTTAACATTTATCTTACTTGAGAGTTCTATAGGTTGATTCAACAAACATTTATTTTCTTGCTCCTTTCCTTATCATGCGTGTTTAGAGAGAGAAAGATTCTTCTAAAAAAAGGGGGGATGGATCTTTTCATAGACTTGTCTTTCCAAAAAACTTGTGTAGGAGTTATCTTTCTTTGGATTTCTCATTTGTTCTTATAATATCTTTGGTTTATATGTCTAGAATCTTATTAATCCTTTATAGACACATAATCATGGATTTTTTAATTTTTTTTTTACAATTATGTCAATTTCATTTTTGTTGACTATTCAATCTTGTGCTTGCATCTTTAAGAACAAGTGAAAAGCTCTTCTACTTTGGCATATCATCTTATATTATTTTTTGTCTTTGTGTTTTCCTTTTGTTCACCTATATCAAATTAAGCTAGCACTATAATAATAGAAGAAATTGACTTTTCAATCCCAAAGATTGTCCTTTAATTCAAGGTCTCATGCTTGCATAACTTCCCGTATTGATGTTCTTTGTGACACACTAAAATTTAGAACATATATGAGCATCAATGCTTTCCCTACACACTCCCAAGAATTTCCCAACTAATCTTCTATGGCTACTAACAAAAAATTCTTGCCTTCTAAAATTCCCATTGTTTACTCTACCTCCTTCAATATCAAGATGTACCACTCATCTCTTACACTAAAGAGGTCATATGTCACCCTAAATTTTTCCAAAATATATTATTCATCAAGAATGCTTCTTTCTAGAAGTGGAACAAGTTTTAGGTTCAATCGGTAATGGGAATCTAGAATATACTAAGTTTTTTTCATAATTTATTCTTATTAAAAAATTGTGACCACTAGTATTGATTGCTACAACCTTGTTGGGAAAAAAATAGATAGTTGGATTGGATTCCTCATTATGAACAACACCCACAGAGCTATCAAAGGTATATTAATTGTTTACTCCATAAAAAATTGTGTATTGGTTGTTACCTAGAATATCAATTGCCATAACACCAAGGATAAATTGAAACTTCTAGCTAAAGAGATGAAATTGCCAAAAACAAAGAGCCCAAGTTTCTACTCTTAATAGTTGACTTTCATGACAAACATGGACAAGATTACTATCTTGATCTCATATATTGTTGGGTAGGATGATGGCATGCAAGTGGGTTCCTTCCATCTTGCTATAAAATGTAGAATAAGATATAATAATACTACTAATCCATGGTTCTTTGACTTTGCTAATTTTATAATATATAAAATGCATAAAAATGTTGCTTATCTATTTTTTTTCTCATTTTAAATCACATAATCTAACTAAATTTTCTAATTTACAACTTAATTTTTTGAATGAATTATTATGCTTCCTTTGATTTTTTATTGAAACAATGTTTTTAAGTGTGTGTCATATTTTTCTCTTATAAAAAGGTGGGTGATCAATGTGCTAGAGGATCTTAAAGGAAAGGATGGTGAATGATAGAATTTATAAATTAAGAAATTGAATAGATAGTATAATATTTTAAAATAAAGATTTGTAAATTTATAAATCATTCTGAATGTATGTATTATAGGTGTGATGGGGTAAATGAACAAGAATCTAATTTTCTCTTTAAAGATCATGCTAATATGATATTTAATGAATAATTTGAGAGATATCACATTTATTTAACTTATGATGATGTATTTTTCTTTTGTCAAACACAAGATGTGATCCCGCTTAAATTGATGTGTAGATTTAAGACATCAAAAAGAGTAAATAGAAAGTTAACCATCCTTTCAAATACATGCAAGGAAATCAAAAGTAGCACAACTGAATTAAGGAACAGTTAATGAAAGCGTGAAATGGCATAGCATTGGATTTTAAACCTAAATTGGTTTGATCATAGGAGGCTTGGGCCTGAATTGGTTTTGATCACAGGAGGCTTGGGCCTTAAAACAAACTGATCACTGATAATTTAGACTCTCCCTAATAATTTAGACTCTCCCTAGGATACATCTAACTCCCAAGGATGGACCCAATCATCCATGTTACAATTCTAATTAATAAAATTCAGTGTTAAAAGTGAAGCACAAATATATGATACAAATAATGAAAGTGAAACAGGCGTTGAACGCAGGAAGAAACAACAAAAACCAGAGGAATACAAATGGTTGATGACATGCCTGAGCAGAACAAAGATAATGTGAACCCCAAGAAAATAAACATGGATATCAAAGACGCAGATCACAGAAGGATCTTACGTTGGGAAAAGAGGACCTCGGTGAAAGAAACAAATGCAGGAAAAACATTGAATCAAAAGGAATCAGGTAGTTTCGGTTGGTGGTGAAAGAGAAGGACCCAGGTGGAAAACTCGAAGAACTCAGTGAATAGGACACTCAAAACATGCAATATGGAAGAAAACCAGAAGAGGGAGGTGAAACATGGAGCCCAAGAAGATTTGTAGCCAACCGAGGAAACCCATAAATTGTGGCTGCATCGAGCGGTGAACTACAGAGTACTGCTCTACAATTAATGAGTAATCAAACTGGGCATGAAAGGGAGTGACAAGTTTTTCACATAGAGAAGGAATGAAAAATATATATTTTCTAAACAATTGGATTATAGATATAGACATTTTTTATTTTTTTTTGATACAAGAAGGGTGTCTCCGCGATCCTGCTCAGTAGTTCGGCAGCCTGTATCTTGGGTACCTAGGGCAAGACTAGTCCCCTGGGTGAGATCCCCTGCCCACAAGAAGTCCCACCTCTTAAACCCGGGAGCAGAGTCAAACCCGAGACCAATGAGGAGCAAACCCACTACCCAAGCCAACAATGCTACCCGTGCGGGCTTAGATGTAGACATTATTATTATTTTTATATAGTAGATTATAATTTTATAAAAGGGTATATGTTTAAATTGGAAGGTCTATGTTTAAGTTAAACTATCATAAATAGAAAGATCGAGGTCATTGAAGTCACATGAAATTCAAAGGGAAGGGGTTAGTTAAAATTTACAACAAGTAGTTGGATATTTAATTAAATGTTTGAATTGATAAAAGGGGAGAAAGTTAAGAGGAGACGAGGAACAGTATAGGCTAGCTAATTGATTCTTGTTCATAAATGAGTAAAGTTAAATCTAATAATTAAACGATTATTGCAGAGTCTTAGTATTTTATATATTATAATACTAACAATACTTGATGACTACATTCAGTAGGTCATCATAAGGTATGAGTGGGAACGTACACATCTATGCATGACAAGCAGTAGTGAAACTAGCCTCACTACACTTATTATATTTGTAAAATCCACCCTTCGGGCATTGCAATTTTTTTTTAATTCCAATTAGCAACAACTACCAACTTAACCAAGTATTTTCCATATAGATTAGAAGTGTTAATTTCAATAGCTCTACATTCACCATGGTGGTATCAATTCATCATTACCAATTATATGCTTGCACAAGAGAGATGTAAGGTCCCAAGGTTAAGGCCTTTCCTAGACCTACAACCTAAGCCTTGAGGGTTCATGGTGACCCTACCTACGTATCCCCTCATGGGAAATCAGAGGCTTCGTAGTTTTCCCAATGAAAAAGAGAGTTCAATCTCTCCTCTTGTATGAGATCTATTATCTCACCTTTAACCCATAACTATTAATTTAGTACATGTAAGCTATCAACATAGTTAATTATAATATAATGATAATAACTTGTCATCAAGTGTTGGGTCCATACCAATCATTACCAAAGATTAGTGTACAAACATTCACAATATTCACAAGAGCTCATTCATACCATAATCTCAAAGATTATACACAATAAATGTCATGAGCATACCCCCATATACACAAGCTGATTAGCTCATACACAGTACAAGTACAATAGTGATTGGATCATACATAGATCACAAATGCAACAGTGATTGGATCATACACAGATCACAAGTACAATGGTGATCAACTCATATGTACATCACAAGTGTAACCATAATTGACACATTTGCACATCACAAGTACACGATGATTGTCTTACACACATCATATTTACATTAGTGATTGAATCTATCATATATCACAAATACATAGTGATGAACTCCAACATAATTCACATACACAGTGATGAGCCCCTACATCACTAATACACAGTAATGAGCTCCAACATACATCACAAATGCATAATGACGAGCTCCAACATACATAACTAATACACAGTAACGAGCTCCAACATACATCATAAATGCATAGTGACAAGCTCCAATATGCATCACACATAGAGTGATTGGCTAACACTTCCAAAAAGGTTGAATAACACATGCCCATCATGCATCCCAAATAGAAAGAATATCGATGCATTGCACACCAAATCATGGTTCCTATCCTTTCCTTTAATCTTCTGCACACTTGGACAAATGGGAAGAGGATTCGATGCATCCCATACTACACCACGAGTCTGTCCTCAACCCCACAGGGCTAAGTATAGAATTTGACAACTCGGAAGGGAGATTCGGTGCATCTCATAGTATGTTGTGGGTCCGTCTACCATCCCAATGGTTTATCCAAGTAGTGAACCTACCAAACCTGGTGGATTCTAACTTCAATCGTCTATAGGTCATTGACGAAAATCTGTCCACCCAGAAAGAAGTAGCTTCAGACATATACCACCTCGTGACCTTAGTGGTATTGTCAATTATCTTCTTCACAATCCCAGGTAACACTTGACATCAGTTACTTTCATGCTTATTAGTGATAACCAGTAAACCCTCTCAATACATGGTTAGCCCGAATTATCGTTACTTGCACGGTGGGTACCTATCCGTGCAACTGGTACAATTGTTTCATAACCGGGGTAGTTCGCTACCTTCACCTCTATGAACCAGGTGAATGTTAAATGATCCCTAGCAGTAGCCCAAACATTGGTCATTGACACGGTCCAATGACTACCTGTCATTGCTCAAATATCCTGAAAGTTCACTCTTGGGTAGGTCATACATAACATGACTCACAATCACAATCAACAAATACATGGGCCTATACATCAAGACCTCTAGATATGGAGTTGAATTACACAGACACATAAGAGATACATGGAATCAACACGAGATGAAATTTACCCAACATATACATATAATCAAATACCCATTATAAAGTAGTTAAATCCCTTCATTCTATTTAATAGAATCCTATTATGTATTAAATATAAGTTATTAAATACCCTTAACTTGATCATACCCATTCGGTACCCATTTTAGCCTCAAACATAAGCTTATAGAGGAGGAAAGGTCAAACCAATTAGGAACAACCCCAACTCTTGGAGTTATCCCCTCGTAGACCCCCTCTAGGGACTTGAGGTCACAAAAGCATCCTTTGTCCAAGGACCGCCTACGTTTTCGTTTCCAAGTAGATCAAAATCACACGTAGTTCTCCTACATAATCTCTCAAAGATACCTATGTACTAATTTCCCATAATCAAGGTTTCATTAATGGTTTCATTCATTTATTATCGACTGTTAGTTTGTAGGAAGACACTTAATTGAGCTCACAATATAGTAAGCTTATACTAAGGAACTTCCAACTAGGTCATCCCTATCACACTTGACCTCCCATTGATATTGATCCTAATTTGATTTGAACATCTTAGAATCCTTGCAATCAACTATAGAGAATAGCGTGCAATATTTGGTACCCTAATGATAATACCATATAGTTATAACATAAGGATCATTGTTGAGGTTCTTATACTCAATGGATAAATAGATGTCTTTACAAGACATATGATAGTATTTATGAGTTGGTTTTATGTTATAATCATTGTCTGAATCCTACTTAAGAAAGATGGCAACACTATATCAATTAACCAATATATGAAAACATAGTCCCATTAAAATGTTGCTAATAATACTTTTGATCTTCTAAGTTCTTTTACCTTATGGTGCAACCCATATTCTTATTCATAATCTATTTAGTAGACTCGATAGTTTAATCATACTCATCATTTAGTCTAATCTTGACCTTAATGGTCATTAGTAAGGTATCAAGAGTTGCTACAAAGGATTTATCTCATAACTTGATCTCAACCACATTGTCAAATTAATGATAATCGTCTTTCATTTGGTATACAATTATATTTAGGTTCATTATAGCTATAATAATAAATTCATTATCAAAGTACTCGTATCTAAGAGATTTATAGACATCATATAATCATATAGAACATTTACCATGGCATCAATGAATTATCAAAAATACCAAGGTTCAACATTAAAGAGAGGTTTAGTAATGTATTGTCTCAGTGTTACTAAACAAAGTCACCCTTGCAATTTTTATGCAACCAAGTGTCAAGGCTCATATTGATTATATATGATTCTTGGTTCATATTGTAAGGTTATCTCATTGCTAAATATCTAATCTAGGACTTTTTGTCATCTTATTTCTTTTAAAGTTTGAGCATAAAGTATCTAAATACTTAACCCTTGATTATATTGATTTCTTACTTAATAAATATTCCAAAACATCCTATAAGTTCATTTCCATGACACAAAGGTTAGGATGATTAGTTAACAAGAAATTATGTTTGTTTGCATAAATCATACTTATCACTAAACCAAGACACTATGTCCTAGTGAAAATGTAAACATGAGTGATAACCTTGAACTACACCATAGTGTGCTAGATAAATATTTAAATCAACATTGACCTATTAAGATCTCACTATTTTATGATGAATTTGACTTTACTTGGAATCCATCCTAACTAATCTCCCCTCATATAACACATGCCCTATTTCATATAAGGTAACTTATATAGATTTCATGAATACTAAGCACATTACTCCCATGATCTAAAATATAGATAAACATAACTAGGTTGAAAAGGGTAGTAAAGTTGATATGATAGCCATAAGAATAAAATTCACAAACACCTCTGTATTCTACATATTGACAACTAGGAGGGAAAATTAAATGTTTTTTTTGGTTCAACATCTTGCATCCCACATGAGGATACAAATATAACTTCTACTTATCACTATTAAAAGCAAATACCAAGAAAACCTTAGCATGTTACAAGTTTAAAGGATCATGGTAAATGATTTAAGTCGGAAATGTTACTTTAGTTATCATTCAGTATTCTATCACATTCTCCCCTAAATTCTTACATGACAGCCATAATAGAAGATATCTGAATCCAATGCAATTTTAAATATGCTTATACTTATGTTTAATGATGGAGTTGAAGATATCCATGGTTTAGGCGCTGAAATCTACAGTCATTCCTCTTGTGGCCTCTAATGTCATGTCCTTTCTCCAATGCCAATCCATACTTCTAGGATTTCCTCTTTCCAACGTTCTTGTAGTGTTGGATCCAAAAATCTCCTCTCCTTGCATTATCAAATCTCCCGAGCCTTCCTTTATACTTTGTTGGATTTCTATAGCTTAATCAAAAACTCTCATGGCGGCACAGGAGCAAGATGGTCAATAGTTATTGAATTTGGCTTCACACTCGCCAATTGCTTTTGCTCGATAGTTTCTAAATCCTTTTCAACAAATCCTTTTTATTTTTGTGTATATCCTGTGCTCAATGTAGTACCATGAGACCACGTAGGGATTTTTATCCTCCTTCGTGCCTTCTTTCGGCTCTCATTTCTTCCTTTTCTTGCATCTGTTGCAAGCATCTGAAGGCTTTTCTTCCTCCAAACAAAACCTCTCCAAGCTATCCTGCCCAAATCTCAGATGCCATCCTTTATTTTCCTCCTATCGACCTTTGTCTAAAATCCCCTCTCTGATCTCTGTGTTTTTTTCCCAAAACTGCCTACTCTGCATCCTTCTCTGTCAAGAAAGAGGAAATAAAGCGATGGATTTTTATTTCTGAATTCCCCAATTACTTCTCTAATAGGTTCCGAGGTCGATTCACGCTTCCAGATGAAATTGGTACGTGTCGTTTCGGGTGCAGTCCGTATTCCATAAGGCTAGTCTCACCTTCGCTTGCCTCCTCTGACCCCCAAAACCTGGCAAAAAGTAAGACCAGAGCAAGGGTGGTGAAGCTCGCTGGACAGAGTCGCAAATCCAAGCGTTTGACATGTGAATTGAGGATACCTCTGAATTACAAAAAAAATATTAATAATAACAAGAAGACTAAAACACTCTCGATGAACACTAAATAATTTTTTAGTGACTTTATCTTGATGACTTCATCTGACCCTACCTACTATAAAGGATTTCTTTTGGCACTAGCCCATTAAGTCCTCACTAGATCTCATGCCTCGTTAATAAACTTATAATCTCTAAAACTTGGCATAATGAATTCGAGTCTTAAAGAAATTGTCATAAAGCGCCTATTTAAAAGTCCAATACCATACATTCATTAGCATTTTTCTACCAGCTGGTGCATTGATAATGCAGCATTATAGTGCTCCACAACTAGTCAACCAAAGGAATTATGAAAAAGTAAGCTTCAATATATTATTGGAGAAAATTTTCTCTAATCTTTCTTTGATTGATTTATATGGATATGAATATGAAAGTTGAAATTGATTATACACCTTTGGAAAGGGAATTGATGATAATGTTATACTTTTATGTGTTTAGATCATTGATCTTAGTTGATGAGTTATCTTTTTCATCACTATATATTACTTTAGATAGTTTCACCCAATATATTAAGTAATTCACAAGGGAGACACTAATAAGAGTATGATATTTTTTAGGCTTATTAAAAATGAGCTTCAAAATAAATTTTGTTCATTTTTTTTTTATGATGGGTGTAACATCCTTAAAAGTTCACTCAATTATAATTCTACTTTTTGACTAGATTGTTCCAATATCAATAGTAGTTATCTTAAATTTTTTTACTATGGTGCGCTTCTAGAAATATCATTTTCTCAAGTCCATCACTTTTTAGTGAAATATGGATGTTAAAAAAGAAAATCTAAGATGATATGTGGTGACCATTATCTTTCAAAAATTTATTGAATTTAAAATAACTTCTCAAATGTACATCCATTGTTGATCTCCTAGATGTTTTAATTTAAGAGTCAAAGGACCTCATACATATCTAAAAGAAATAATCATGATGATAGATTATGTTATAGAGTAGTCAATCATTGATCTAAAATAAGATATTAAATATTCTATAAGTTGTCACAATCAACATTCATTATATATCAACTAATCATCCACCATTCAATCCAAAAAAATATGTGTCATAATGAATTGCAACCCTAAATCAATCAATCATAAATTATGTTCAAATGAATATCTTCAGTGGAAGGTCATGAAATGATTCCAATAAACTAGCCTAAATTTCAAGCAATAAATTAATTATAAAATAAAGAAGATCAATCATTAATTAAGGACAAGAAGTTGTGACCTTCTTCATAGAGCAACACCAAATAAACCCAAAATAAAATAAAAAGATGTACTGCTAAATTAAATAAATATGAAATTAAGGTTCAACTCTAATTTTAAGAACCAATGCCCATGGAAATATTTTTTATTTTTATTGAAACAATGCAAATAATACAAACAAAGACACTACTAATTTATTAAAAATTATCATAAAGAAGATTGCATAGATTATAGGGAAATCTTAACAAAGTTTCATATTATAAAAATCTATTTCAATTGTCTTGTACCTTTTTAATTAATTAGCTTATGCATGCCTTTATATTTATTTTTCAATAGGAGTATACAAATATTTTGATAAAGATCATGGCTTAGTAGCAACAAATAAAATTATAATAAATAATACGAGGTTGCAGGTTTTCATAAAAATATTGTTGTAATCCCCAAGACACTTGGCTATTCTTCATGACAAAGTAGATGACAATTCATTAATATGGAGTTGCAATTTAGTATTCATAACAAAGAGATTATTTTGGAGAAATAATCTCATTAATATTTTAATTATTATCTTTGAGAGGGAGAGTAGGGTGTTATAAATTTGTGTCATGATAGTGGTATATATTGATGCATTGGACCTTGCCTTTGAGACATCTACCAATTAATTCAATCTTTTATATCATAATTTGAGAATTTTGTTTAACTATAGGGTTAAAGGATGAAAATTCATATATTTGGAGATTAAAAGATGAAACCCCTTTTATTTCTCAAGCATGATCTAGTTTAAAAATTGTAATTATGTTGAAATATTTTATTTTATTTTGTAGCAAGTTTTTGTATTTAGACTAGTAATATATTATAATATCAAATTTGATTCATATTCATATATTTTTTATTCGATCATATTCTAACATATTGTATTCAACTCCAACATATTTGCACTGTTCATGCAATCTATTGCTACATGTTTCAAGATTGTTGTTTATTTGATATATATATATATATATATGATATATGGATTAATTATATGCTCTTTGTCTCCCTTGTGGGATCTTAGTGCTTAGAAAGTGTTGAATAATAATATTGAATCATTGTAATCTCTCAACTCACCTTCATGGGACCTTAGTGTTAAAAAATTTGGTAAAAGAATTTCTAAAAAAATGTTGAGGTAATTGTAGTGGTATTAAAGTTTTGGTCTTGTTGACCAAAGGGTGAACATAAGTATTGATGATACCCAGAAAAAAAAAGAAATAAAATATTTGAGAAGAGAACAAAAGAAGATACAATGAACACTTGATCTAGCTCAATATTTAGATAAAAAGGAAGAACTACTAGGAAGACGAGGAAAGACGAAATTGACAAATGAAGAAAATTAGGATTTTTTCCATGAGACTCTTGTTGGGACTCAATTTGGTAGTTTCAAATATTCATTGTGTTCCCATTTATTTTCCCACTTAGGCTAATTTTCCCCCAAGTTTATAAGAAAATTGAGACATATGTGTAAGGGTGTTCATTCCAAATGTTTTTTGGGTCTTCCATGTGTTTTATTAGAGTTTAATAGTATTGGTTTTTCCCTTACCTTCAAGCCAACCACCCTAGCCCCACAAATTTGACCAAGTGCCTTAGAAAAAAATTATCACTAGACTTTATCATACTTGTGTCTACCCCAATACCATTCTCTTGACATCCCCAATCTCTAATCCATGAAGTTTCCACTTAAAATAACTAGGTTTTCCCCCTTCATAAAGATGTTGGGATTTCCTTTCCCAATGCACCTCTTCCATTATCACCCTACTATCTTGACCTATATTATCCAAAATTCGCGAACACTTTCAAAGATAAAGTTGTCTTCCCTTAGCCCTATGTATTATTTTCATGCCTTCCAAGTGAAAGTTGAAAAATCCACTTATTTATTCATATAACCTATCAAAGTTGGACTTTTAGCCATCTGTGCATCTCAACACAAATAATAAGGTATGCTTGACCCCCTAATCCTAACATATTGAAGACATTTACTTCATTGAGGTTCTCCTTTTTTACTTCCCCCTTTCCTTTTTCTTTTTCATACAAGTTCCCCATCATAATCAACCGTAATACTCTGATCTGTGATATGAAGTATGAATTCTCTTTAACCCCTTACAGTTCAAGATTCCTACCATTTTTTGTCAATCCCACCCACTCCCTTGCATAACCTAAGAGGTCATTTATGACTAATATCATTGGCTTGATTCCCAATATAATAGTTTTATTCCCCAAAATTCACTATTAACCTAATGAAGGAAAATTTATATTCCATTTCAAGGAATAATGATGAAAATGACCCAGATTTTCTATTTAATGCACAATGACAACTTCTAGAACCACTAGATGTGAATAGATCAAGCCTAGGATGAATTTTTATTTTATGCATGCAAATTTAAATAAGAATGAAAGAAAAACAACACACCTGAATTAATGAAATTATTAGGGTTTCTAGAACCTGATACATTTACATCATGTCTAGATCCCTTAGTAGATTTTGTAAACTCATTGTGAGTTCGCACACTCATACTCTCTTGCCTTCATTTCTCAAACTAATGGTGATTTTATTGATGAATATTTTCTTGTGTCTCTATGTATCCCTATGGATGTTTATGGATTTTTTCATATGTTTGGGCATCAAAAGAAATGATGGTAGTGGTTTGAGTGATCTTGTAACATGATGCCACCACATTTCCCTTGTCAAACATGTTTTTCCATTCTAGAAATCTATATGTATGAATTTTTTCTTGTTTAGAGGGGTTGATTTTTTGGGTTTTTTTATTAGAGTGTAGAGACATCTAGAGTATCAATTTCTAATAGTGTGTCTATCATTAAAGCTACTCCTAAAAATTACAAAGAGCTAGCTACTAAAGCATTTTTTTGTAACCATGTGTCTCATTGGTCAATTGTAAGGAAATTGGAGGGTTTTAAATAATGGGATATAACATACTCCTTTATATTTGAAATATTTTCCTTCACCACATTTTCTAGTTTGATTGCAATAGTATGATTGTTCTTAGTAGATTGTGGTAGACTTAAAAGAACCAACAAAGACCAACAATGCTTTTGACTATAGCTAAGAACCAAAAAGAAATGAGAAACAAGGGTCTCGACCCTATACAAAAGACTTATCCAACAAGTCTTGACAATGAGAAATGGAACAGGTAGAGGAGGGACCTTTACGCCTTCTATGAATGTCAGTCCAAGTGATACTATCATCTAGATTCCCACCACAAGGTGAAACATGAGACACTCGCATGAGAAGACCATGAATACTTGAGGGGGGAACAAGAGGAAAACAAGGTGAATAACGATTGTCATCTATAATAGATCCTTGGGGTGGAGCATGAGCAATTGGAGGAGTAGATTTTCTCGAAGGAGGAGGAACACTAGCAGGATCATCAAGATGAACCAAAACAATTTCAGGAGCAAGACACTCATCAGAAGCCTAGGAAGAGGCATCCTCAGAAGAGACAGAGGCTGAAACAATTAGGAGATCATCATTAACATTCTTCCACCAAGTAACTGCATCTTTTTAATGTAGAAGAGAACAATCCAAAGTTAAATGACCAATAGTAAAACAACAACGAAACCTAAATGGAAACCCCTCATAATCAAGTGGTTAAAACTAGGGTCAATCCTCAACCAACAAGACCACCTCTTCATGAAGAGGCAAAGAGATATCAATATCCACCAAAATATGAGCAAAGGTAAAATGTCTCGTAAAAGAAGTGGAATTATCAACCTTCAAAAAGCAACCAATAGAGTTACTAATGGCCTCATAACAAGTCTCCTCCTACAATTGGAGGGGGAGATTTGAGAGTTGAAGCCTCATTGAACACACATTAAGTGGTTCAATAAGGGGGTTGAAGTAAGATGTCTAGAGTTTGAGTGAGAGACTGCCCTCCTAAGTCCAAAGGTGACCCAACATTGAGAAACGGTCCTCAATAGACACAAAGGTAACAAAGAAGAAACATTTAAAACAAAGAAAGAGCTCAATCTTACCAACCACTAAAATCCTCCAAAAATCCAAAACCTACTTGTGCAGGTTGGGAAGAGAGGGCTGGAAACTGAAAAAATGACACACCAATCAGTCTCAGCAACATCCTCCCCACAAATCACCATCGGGGAAGGTTTAGCACAGGGGAGAGGGTACACCCAAGGAGGGCGAGAAGGAACATATTTGACTGCCAATAAGTGGCTACGAGCCTTCGCAGGAGTAGCAAGCACGAAAGTGGGGTAAAGGGGGACAAACCTGTAGGGAGGGCACAAGCCAAAGAAGCCCCAGTGGGAGGCACGCCACACAAACCCGCCAAAAGTGATAAGAGAAGACCAGGAGGACCCTTTGCAGCTGTAGAATCCCACCCAAAAGACACGAGATTGTGAGCAGGGGCGCGTGCAACAGCTGACGAGGAAGAAAGCACAAGGGACCGTACGTGAGAAGCCATTATTCTAAATTCAAAAATCACAAAAGTTACGGAAGATAACAGGTAATTATTTCTTGGGTTATTAAGTATGTTTGATTGTAACAGAGTTTAGATGAGTTGTGATATTAAATCAGTGCAAGCCATTATTTATAGGGGAGAGGAGGATTCCTGAGCATGCTTCACTAGTTGAGATAGTAGTTGTTTATATAATGTCCAATATTTTTATTAATATTGGATCAATAGTTGTGACTTTAAAGTTGTTAGTGTTGATGATGACAACCCATAATTAAACAAAATGTATTCCTTTGATCTAAAAAGCAACCAATCATGTGATTCCACATCAGCGCTTAATAAAACATGTTGTGAATGCACAATTATTGGTCTCACTTTTTTTTTGGGCTTTTTTGGACACCTTGACAAAAAGCATGTTGATGTGGCATCATATTTGATGATGCGGCTTTGAAACCTTAGTTATAAGCAGGGGACTTGCCAAGTAAGCTGCTCTAAAAAATTGAGAGTGATTTGAAATTTCCACGTGGGATAATTAGAAGCGCCAAGTTAGGGTGCACAACTACTTGGTCCTCTCCCCTATTGTTCTCTTCTTTTATTGCATGTGTTCATATTTATGAGATTGAAGAGGTATTATTACTATTTATCATACTTCTATTGTAACTTTTTATTTATTATTTTAATGGTTGAATATAACTTTGTAATTCAATGAGGCATCAATTTTGAAGAATCAAACCTTCTACACACTTTAAAATAAAATTTGTTCATATGTAGTTGTAGGTGTTAGTGCACAAATAGGGGTAATTTCTATCCAATTTCTCTCTTTTTAGTGTGAAAAGGCATGTTATCTAACTAGTCACTTATTAGAATCTATTCACACATGTTCACATGTTAAGTTTACTTAGGGCTCTAGGAATCTTTCTACAAGTTTCTTGTACACATGTGATCTTATCCTCTAGTTGTCTCATGTTATAGGATTTATATAACCTTTATTATATATTTTATTTAAAGCATATGCCATTCATAAATTAATAATCTAATAAATTATTTTATTAATTATTCATAAATGGAAGTTTTGAATCTAAGTATGACTAGTACTTCTTTAGGTATTTTGCCACCCCTTCCCCTATATTTAAAGTGTTTCTCTTTCATTGAGAAAGATAAGGAATTTGGAGATATATAGTGAATTCTATTACTCTGCACAAGTGATATTATTGGTCATGTAGAAGTGAAGATAAATGATATCCCATATTCTTTCTATAACTTTGTAAATAATTTTACAAGTGATTTATAATGCGAATGGTGTTTTATGGGGTTTTTATTCGGAAGGGTTTTCTCCACATATATTGTGTAATGTTGAATATGCGCATCTTGTAATTAGCACTGAACATTTATCTTGTATTTTATTTGTGATAGTTAGTAACCAAAGATCTTATTTTCTGACATGGTACCAAAGAAAGTTAGTCTATACTAATCATTTTTACAAGTAGACAATTGATGAGATCCTCTATTGATTGCTTGAATATATTTATCCATACATCTAAATTGGTATTATCTAGAGTAATATTAATTTGATTAGATTGATAGAGGAAGTGCATGAGAGAAATCAAGAATGTTCATTATACTTAATTTGAATTGTTTCTAATTAATTGAGTTTTGGACATCAACAAGTGGTATCAATGTTGTGTGATACAATTGTGAGGGAGCAACAAAATATATAAGATGAAAATAGTTTTTTTTTTTTTTTGACAAGAAGTTTCTAATTATATTATATTTTTGATGGTGGATTAAAATTTAAAATGAAAAAAAAATCACTAATAAACATTCATTACTCAAATTATAAACCATTTATAGTTTGGGATGGAAAGGTCTTGTGAAGGAATATAACTTTTTTCCAAACTTAAATAATCCACTTTTGTATGTAAAGTACCACATATATCAAGGATATATTTTTTTAGATGGATCATGTTCAAGTAGAAGGAAATTTATAGGATATAGGAATCCAAAAAAAAAACATGAAACTTGATATCATTATAAAACCCTTGATATGTTATGAAAAGAATTAAGATTTATAATAATTAATTTTCTATATCTTAAATTTGTAATTAATTTCTTAAAATGATTTCTATGGATAATCATGTTGGGTTAATGCACCAACAACATTAACTTCTCTCCATTATTATGTTGGCCTTGAACTTGTAAATAATTAGATATGTTGGCCCTAAACTTATAAATAGTTTCTTTTAGTTTGGTCTTTCTTAACCCGATGTAGTCAATGAAATAAATAAATAGAAGTAGGTCTGAGGCATCAATGAAAGTGGAATATTCATTGAATGCAATCATTAAATGCCACGTTCTTCAAAGCTCTCACAAAGATGACATACAAATTCGGTTGCCTAACAGTGGATCCATATGTTTCTCCATGGACAGAGGAGGATGATTATGAACTTCTGAGTGAAGTGCATCATGCCATTAATGTGGCTTTGTCTAGGAAGAGGAATAAGAACCACATGAGATTCCTTCATAAGTTCAATTGCTAACCATATGCACTCCAAAATATTATTATTGTGTGTATACCAATTGGGTATTACTATGGATTGCAAATACAGTTAACATTTACAATAAAAAATTGAATCAAATATTCTTAAGAGAAGTAACAAATTTATTCTCTAAGAATAACATTTAATCTTGGGTCTCATTGGAGATTAAGATCTATGTCCAAATTCCATGGCCATTACCTATCATTGAAAAATAATTAGTGTTGTCCATTTGGCATATGAGCATGTGAAAGATCAAATCAATATCTATACATAATATGTGAAAATATTTTCATCATATTCATAGATGCAACATGATTGGTAAAGTGCATACTTAAAGATACAAACTATAAACCAAATTGAGATAAATAGAATGATTTTTTCTTTCACACTTCCACCTAATAAGGGAGAAGGGCCCATCATGGGTAGGGTAACTTTGAGCATGGGGTACATGTCATCAACGTTTGAATCGGACAATTTTTTTTGCCACGTCTCTTGATCGTCGAGCTGGCATCCCACCATTTTTTTTGAAAAAAATTGGGCATGAACTTATCAATGTTTTTGGACCATTTTTCAAAAACCACAAAAAAAGAGCCAAAAAAAGTGGATCGATAGTAGGTCACTTAGTCATGTAATATTGGTATGCTGGTGTGGCATTACATGATTGGTCAGTTTGTGTATTTTTCAAATTAAAGTGATCAGTAGTTGGATACTAAGTGTAAATTTATTGGCACTTTTATTGCCCAAAAGTGGGCCCCATACTATCCAAAGTTGGGCCCCAGGCTATCCAAATTTATACCCACGATTGGTGCATGACCCACGATGGGCCCCTCTCCCTTACTGATGAATTATTTTTCCTACTAGCAAAGAAATCTTCACATCCTCCTACTGCATCTGTCTTGCAATAATTAAGTGTTGTCTCAAGCTCCATTGTTTAATTATGGAGTATTCCAATCTATGTCTATTCAACACACTAATGAAAGAATAGTAAATCCATAACTTCCCTCACCTACTCTCCTTGTTATCTACATATGTCTTCGTATTAGTACTCTTTTCTACTACTCTTGATATTTCTATAATAGAAATAAAAATGGCTAGAGCCGAAACTTAATGATTAAAACATCACATTTAGATATAATATTTGCTTAGATTGTAATGGTGGTATTCTATCAAACAATCCATTTGTATCATTAAATAAATGGCTTTGCATTAATGGTTATTTTAGTTACCATCAAACTAATAAATTTTGTAATTGAAAAAGATGGGTGACAACTCATTTAGAATGAGTGTGAATACTTATATGTGTGCACTATGAGGCAATGTGAAATGCATATGGTTTGATTTTTAACAATTTATTGTTATATGTAAGCTTTTTTTCAATCTTAAGATTTAAATTATCACTACACAAGGCATATTACAATGTTTGTGCATTTATGTACTATGTGGCAATGACAATGGTGTATGTAATTATAATTAATTTCATAAAAACACTTTTTTATGGCAATCTTTTGCATTAATGATTATTTAGGATGAGGATTAATACTTGGCCAACATGTTTATAATATTATAATGTCACCAATCAAGGTGCTTTGTATCATTTATGTATGTGTGCACTATGGGGTGATGTGCATCACATATTTCTTAGTCTTTTAATTCATAATTGAATTTTTATTGGGTCTTACATGACTAGACCTTGTATAAAATTGAGTAGCTCATTATATTTGTTAAGTAGATTTCTAGTATATATGATTAGGATTAGGGTTTCTCAAAAGATTTGGTATTATTAGCATAGATCCATGTAAACTTGTGATAACCTCATACTCATGACATGTTATAACATTTGTGTTTTTATGCACAATGTGGCAATGACAGTGATATATAATGAAATTCTATATCTCAAATGTATGACATGAAATGTTTTTATGCTTGTAAATTAGCTAGGATGCATAAGACATTGTGGATTTGGATGATGAACTTAATCCACTTAAGAAAAAACAAAACAAAGGAATTAGTACAAATGGCCAAGAGGTGATGTTGTAATAAGTTAAGAAAATAAATAGATTGTAATATAATTAAGGAAATTATGAAGTTCTAATATGAGGTAAGGAAGTGTACCACAGAAAAAAGGACCTCTTGCTTGACATGGGAATAGTTCATGATAAATTGGACTTAATGGGGCATTGGTTTCGTGTTGTGAGGTGTTTTTGACATCCATACTAGGTCTTGGACCTTTGCAAATTGAATAAAATGCATTTAACGATGTCTTATAAAGGTGTTGTAAGAGACTTTCACGCATTTATAGAATTAATAAACCCCATTCCTCCTTAATTCAACATTATAAAAATGTATTTAATTACATTATCACATCAATCTAGAAGGCTTGTAAACTAAATTTAACTTTTACCTAGTGTTGTAATGTGTTTTACGCATTCACATTGGTTCTTGTGCCTTTCTAGGCTAAGTGGACCTCATTTTAGTGTTGTAAAGTGTATTTAATCACACTTTCACATTGATTTTTGTGTCTCAAGCCATAATTGACCTTTACATCATCATTAATAGGCCCCTATTACCCCATATTGTGTATCCTAAGGCAATATTTGATGAAATACCTGACAAAGTCACCATATAAACTTTATTTCTTAACTTCCTAGCATTCTAGCTGGAAAATGGGCCCCACTAGGACTAATTTTCCACTTGTGGTGAATGAGTCCTTGCTAGGTGGAACTGATTCAACCAAGGTGGCAAATGAATCCCATTTGGGACATTTTTGACCTTTGAGCGGGAAAAACTAAAATTTAAGTTTATTATTTTTACATGTCAGCCTTAGGGATCTAATTTATAGGAAAATAAGGTGAATTTCCTATAAAATCAAGTCTCTAAACCCTAAATCATAACCATTCTTCATTATTCATCCATCATTCTTCCATTTCAAGTCAAGCAAGTTAGGGTTTCATCATTTCAAGTCATTTTAAGATAACAATTTTTAGACATTCAAGGGAAAATTCTTCATGTTTTGTTGCAAACATTCAAGACGAATCATCATGGAAAGGAATTAACTCTATTATTTCATGCTTCATTACATTATTTTCTCATTTTGGTTTAATTACCTAAAAGGAGTTTGACCAAGGCAAACCCCCCATGCCCTAACATTCAACATTCCTCTTTCTCTTCTTGTGTGTTTTAAAATTTAGACATCTTGGAGGCTTAGGAATCATTGAAGATTGAATTTAAAATTTATTCAAGTCATTTCTTCATTGGATAAAGAAAAACATCAACAAAAAGTCCCTTTCAGGCTTGAATCAAATAGTTTTAGAACCAAACACTTAGAGAAGCAAAAAGTGCAAACCGAAGGCTCCTGTTTCCACCTTTGAATATTCATAAATTCAAAATTGGACTCATTCATCATGGGTGGTGAATGAGTCCCACTTCCAGGCCTGTTTTTTATTTTCTACATTTTTAGATGCCCTTTTGTTTGAAATGAATTCCAAAATAGTTTATAGATTTGGGACTAATTTGCCCAAAATGGTGAATGAGTCCCACCAGGCCTAAAAATTAGGATCAACAACATTTCAGATGTCATTTCTAGTCTCCAACAAGATCTCAGGTGCACACTTTCAGTTTCATCCATTTCTGTTTCAAATTACATTCATTTCTAGGAGTTTTTGCATTACACAGTGTGTTTTCAAACAAGTTGCATTTCTCTGGTTTTCATTCAATAAACAATATCCTTCTTTAATTTTCTGCATTTATTTTATCTCATCTAGGAATATTACATCCATATCCCATCCATATTCCATCCATATTGCATTGACTTTGAGTGTAACATTGCCCGTTTTGGCCCTTCTTCATCCTTTTAGGTGAAAAACCCTAGAAGTGTTAGAAAGGATAAAGGATGCCAAAATATTTGTTTCATTTTAGTGAACCTACTTTTTTATTACCTTCTTATCTGATTTGGAGTCCTTCATCATAGATCTAGCATCGAATTGACCTTGCATTAGGGTTTGCATTGGTTAATTTGCATGCTAGGTTTCAAATTTTGCATTCAGAAAAAGTGCATTTAGGTTGCATTTTCGACATCTAAATTCATTTAAATTTTCTAAAATTCAGCATTTTAACTTAGGTCTGCCTCATAGAATTCAGAAAACATAAAAATCCCTCAGCAAAATTTGCAAAATCTCGAAAACACCCCACTAGGACTCATTCGCCACCCTGGGCGAATATGTCCCTTTTGACCCATAAAATTGCCTTTTATAGAGCTGAAAACCTTTTTTTTAATGCTTTTGTTTGTTTCCATTGGTTATTGATATTAGTTGGTTGAGTTTTGGTATCATGCATTTCATTAGATTTAGCTTATATTAGCTCATTTCATGCATGGTTAAAATTCACATTTGCATTTCCAATCTTTCATCTTTCAGATTATTGCATAGTGTCATCAGTAAATTACTTTATTTGAGATCTAAAAAGTTGCATTTCATCCTATGTTTTTACATTGTATTTTACATTTGCATAACTTATCTTACATTTAAATCATTAGAAATAAGCATTGTTTGCATTCATGGCACTTAGACTTTTTCAATTTTCATTTTCAGCACTAGTTCCGAGCTCATTAAGATCAGATTCATTAGAAAATGACAATAGAAAACAAACAACATCAAACGACCCAAATAAAAAAAATGATTCAATTTCAAAAAACCATAACATCCAAACCCTTTAGGAGTGATGATTTAGACATGTTAGATGAACCCCTTAAGGACTTCCTCTCACTAAGATCATCCACTAAAGATTTGACACAAAAGGATGCATGCATCGATAATCATGATAGTCATAATTGTTCTTCTCCTGATATCTCTCCCATTGGTGATGAAGGTATCTTGATGAAAGAAGACACAATCATTGAAGATCATGAAAGTCTTGCTTGTCTTCCTTCTCCTCCCCCTTGTAAATACATTATGACACACATAGCTAAAATCATCACCACTACCCTACCGCATCCTCATTCATCTCCCAACACCTCCCCTACTTGTGAAAATCCTTTAGTAAATAAGGATAAAATTTTGAACGATCATGACAAAAATATTTGTGTGGAGGATATGATTAAGAGCTATGCCAATCCTACCTTTCTTACTCAAGAAGACATTCTAGGACATGAGGATGTAAGTATAGATAATCGTGACAATCAACCCTTTTCTTCTCCTAATATCTTCTCTACACATGAAGAAGATAGTTTAGTGTTAGAAGATATCATGATGGAAGATCTATTTGAACAAAAAATTCCAATCATTAGTAAACATGAAACTCCTAGTTATCCTTCTCTTGATTCCTCTCCTATGAGTGATGAAGCCATCTTGCCAAATCCAATTATGACATGTGATGAACATATTAGCTCTCCTCCTAGGGTCGATATTATGGCACATAAGAATGATGCCTTAGAGAAATAAGACATCCAAATAGAGCCTTCTTCTCATATCACCACTATTGTTACCAAAAATAATTCAACCCTTAATCACCCACCTATGTGTGCTAAAGTTATTTTGGAAGCACCTTAGAATCCTATCATTCTTTACCCACCATTACACAAGAAACAAGCTCACAATACACCCAACCTCATTCTTCCAAATCATGGTCTTAGTGATTATCCTTTCGTAGAAATCAACCCATCCAACAAACCTTCACTCAACATCCATACTTCCACTCAATATTCTTCCAATCAAACTCTACCCTTGGTACATCCTAAATCAATAGATATCTCATTAAACATGTATGATGCAAAAAAATTGTTTCCTTATCCACATAAATAACATTAGTTGCTGCTCCTTGCCATGCAATAGTTGTAGGATCATAGCATACTCACTATTGCATGTTTTGCATCCATTGCAAGGGGAAACATACCATCATCCATTCCAAGCTCACCCTTTTCTTGCACTAAGTGGAGGAAAAGGGTTCGATAACCTTATCCTTGTATGTCACTTGTCATTGTCTCTTTTGACTAATCATTAACCTTTCATGAATGTATAATATCAAGCTTGGGATGTGGATGACATGTCTTAATATTGACTCGCATGTGACATACTCCCTTTCTTCATGATGTATCTTATCAAAAACATATGACTTGGCAAAGGTCTTTTCGAATAAGCTCTCATACCCTCTTCTACTTTAAAGCAATTGCTCACAGTAATGGTGTTAGCATGCGCTTTAAAGTGGGGGCATACATAGACAACATCTTTGTGCAAATTTCATGGTGTGATTTACTTTTTCTTGTGATGTGTCCTCTCCTTGGTGGTGTCATTGGGCTTGATTCCTTTCAAGAGTGTACGATCAACTGAAGTGGCTTGATGCGAACAAAGCATCCCATGGATAAAGATCTAACAAGGGAATAACGATCAACTGAAGTGGCTTGATGCGAACGAGGCATCCCATGGATAATGATCTGACACCTTGACTTGTCCTCTCTTGGAGACATTAGGTACAATGCTCCCTAAGAAGAAGTCCTTACATGAACAAAGCAAAATTCCCTTTAACAAAATTCCTTACATGATATTCAAAAACACTTACAAAAAGCATTACATTGTGGTGCCTTATCAATGTTATTAGGAGCATAACTTTGGTATGGTTAGTATGATGGGAAGTCGACACATTGGTATGAATTTCTCATTATATGGTGGGAAGCTGAAACACTGGCATGAATTTCTCACTAAAACCACTTCCTTGGGACAACTCACCCCGCAGACAATCTTATGTTCTATGGCCCCAGAGTGAGCGCATATTTTTCACACCATTTTCCTTTCTTGCCATTGCATGATTATGTATCTTGTTGGTTTGACTTAGGATCTTGGATCCTAGGGGATTGATTACCTTCTTGATTTTTGTCATCCTTTGTCATCTGCATCTGTACACTTGGATCTCTCTTGAATGTCTACTTTAGTGTGAGTTTGAAGCAAGTTCATTCTCTCACTAAAGTGGGGGCTAAATGTACCGTAGAAAAAAGGACCTCCTGCTTGACATGGGAATAATTCATGATAAATTGGACTTAATGGGGCCTTGGTTTAGTGTTAGGTGTTTTTCACATCCACACTAGGTGTTGGACCTTTCCAAATTGAATAAAATGCATTTAATGATGTCTTGTAAAGGTGTCGTAAAGTGTTGTAAGAGACTTTCATGCTTTTCTAGACTTAATAAACCCCTTTCCCCATTAATTCAACATTATAAAAATGTATTTAATTTCATTATCACATCAATCTAGAAGGCTTGTAAACTAAATTTAACTTTTACCTAGTGTTGTAATGTGTTTTACACATTCACATTGGTTCTTGTGCCTTTCTAGGCTAAGTGGACCTTATTCTAGTGTTGCAAAGTGTATTTAATCACACTTTCACATTCATTTTTGTGTCTCCATCCCTAATTGACCTTTACATCATCATTAATAGGACCCTATTACCCCATATTGTGCACCACGAGGCAATATTTGATGAAATACCTGACAAAGTCACCATATAAACTTTATTTCTTAACTTCCTAGCATTCTAGCTAGAAAATGGGCCCCACTGGGACTAATTTTCCACATGTGGTGAATTACTCCCTTCCAGGTGGGATTGATTCGCCCAAGGTGGCGAATGAGTTCCATTTGGGCCATTTTTGACCTTTGAGCGGGAAAACTAAAATTTAAGTTTATTACTTTTACATGTCGGCCTTAGGGATCCAATTTATGAGAAAATAAGGTGATTTTCCTATAAAATCAAGTCTCTAAACCCTAAATCATAACCATTCTTCACTATTTATCCACCATTCTTCCATTTCAAGTCAAGCAAGTTAGGGTTTCATCATTTCAAATCATTAAGATAACAATTTTCATACATTCAAGGGAATATTCTTCATGTTTGATGTAGAAATTCAAGATCAATCAACATGGCAAGGTATTAACTCCATTATTGCATGCTTCATTACATTATTTTCTCATTTTGGTTTAATTACCTAAAAGGGGTTTGACCAAGGCAAACCCCATGCCCTGACATTCGACATTCCTCATTCTCTTCTTGTGTGTTTGTATATTTAGACATATTGGAGGCTTAGGAATAATTGAATATTGCATTGAAAATTTATTCAAGTTATCTCGTCATTGGATAAGGCAAAACATCAACAAAAAGTCGCTTTCAGTCCCGAATCCAATAGTTTCAGAACTGGACACTTGGAGAAGTAGAAAGTGTAGATCGAAGGCTCCTATTTCCACCTTTGAATATTTAGAAATTCAAAATTGGACTCATTCACCATGGGTGGTGAATGAGTCCCACTTCTAGGCCTATTTTTGGTTTTCTGCATTTTTAGATACCCTTTTGTTTGAAATAGATTCTAGAACAATTTTATAGATCTGGGACTAATTTGCCCAGAATGGCGAATGAGTCCCACCAGGCCTAAAAATAAGGATCAACAACATTTCAGATGTCATTTCCAATCTCCAGCAAGATCTCAGGTGCACACTTTGAGTTCCATCCATTTATGTTGCAAATTGCATTCATTTCTAGGAGTTTTTGCATTACACAATGTGTTTTCAAACATGTTGCATTTCTCTAGTTTTCATTCAATAAACAATATATTTCTTTACTTTTATGCATTTATTTTATCTCATATAGGCATATTACACCATATTCCATCCATATTCCATTGAGTTTGAGTGTAACATTGCCCATTTTGGCCCTTCTTCCTCCTTTTAGGTGAAAAACCCTAGAAGTGTTAGAAAGGATAAAGGATGCCAAAATCTATGTTTTAGGAAGAAGGTATGATATATTCTAAACATGTTACATACTTATTTTGAGTAAGGAAAAGGATTTAACACTGTAAGTTATGCATAAGAAACATAATTTATTTATTTATTCATTCTTGTTGAAAGGTCATGCATAATTGAACTTATCAAGAATTCAAGTGCAACACTAAAAAATAATACCATAATACCAAAATAGTTGTTGCATCATTTTTATAGTATATGAAAAAAGTATAAACTCATACAATTTATACCCATCAAAGTGGTTGTTTTAGCATATATTTTTCTAGCATTTTTATGAAAATCATGTATTGATTGAATCCTCATAACTGATTGGGTATAATGCACCTAGTTTGGGTGGTTGTTTCCCCAAAAAACTATTTAAAGAGCATACCTAGAAAAGATAGGGGTGATCCGACAATACTGGTTTACAATTTTTGGTTAAACTGGACACTGAAATATTTTTTTCTAACTAAATCTTCACTTTCGGGCACCTATAACAACTAAACCGTGAAGAATTTGAAGATGATGCAACCTAGTGATTTGTCACATTTTGTCTATAGATTCTAAATATATTTTTTTCAATTTTTTTTTTAATCAGATTGTACTTCTTTTTCCATTTCCTTTGAAAACTAGTTTTTTAGTAAACAACATTTTTAAGGAGTGACACTCACCGTATAATGATAACTTTTTTCCATGAAGGATAAAATTCTAATTCTTTCGAATTTAGATTTGTAACTATGATATCTAGTGCTTCCAATTGGTTAGATACTGTTTTTTTGATTTTTTTTCTTAATCAAGTTTCAAAGTCAAACCAATTACAATTCAGACATAGGCGAACTGTATAAAGCATAACATTTTTTGTATGTATCAAAATTCAATTTTTCTTTTGTTGGATGAAGGACTTCAATATCTGGTGCACTAGTATTTTTCAATTTTTTTTTTTATAATCTACTATTTTTCCACATGTGCAGAACAAAGAGCTTGATTTTTGGTGAAAAACCTATGTTTAGTAAAACTAAGAAAATAAATACATAATTAAACCAAAACATATTAAAATTATATTTGTTGGATAGCTTGTTCCAAGGAATACCATCATCCAGTTGGGTCTGTGAAGTCTCCTCCATTTTCATCCTCAACCCGAGCTTCAAAGCGTAAAATTCTAGACTTTTTTGGTGCCAGAGGGTGAGAAGGTGGGAAAAGGGGGGTTCAGGCAAACCAAGGGGGTTTTTGCGAACCCCTAGGGGTTCGCTCGAACCAGGGTTCATTCAAACCCTTGTTCAAAAAGGGTTTTTCTTTGTATTTTTTGCGAGAATGGTGAGCCCTAGCATTTAATGGGTTTGCTCGAACCAGGGTTCATTCGAACCCTTTTTTGGTTCGTGCGAACCAAATGGTTCATTCGAATACAAAAAACCATTTTTTTTTGCATGGGGTCATTTTTTGCAACTTTTCCTTCCTCACTCAAATTGTAAACCACTTTTGTGGGTTTACCCATAGTTCACACATTACTGAGATATTTTTATTATTACAACTCTTTAATTATTGTATGTTTAGTACCATGATTATCTACTCATTGAAATAGCATGGAGATTCATATCTACTTATTGAAATTTTGGTATGTTAATTCAATATTATATTAAAGAAAACTTCAATTCTTTTAAGAAGTCAACTAGGGTTTACTTCATCATTCATTAGGAATATCTATATTCTAGGATCACCAAGCTTTTAAGTAAACATATTTACTTAGAACTTTATGACAAATTAAAGTTGCTATTAAATTAAATTCTAAAGCCATCATTTGAAATGACCAACCCTAACTTGTAAAAAATATATATATCTAACTATATCTAAATTGGATATTACCTATATAATAGGTAAATTACATCTATATTTCCACATAATATTATATATAATCATTGAAAAATGATAAATATATACATTAAAATTATCAGTAATTATAATTTTTATTCCTTTCATCAAGAATAATACTTTTTTATTGTTTTATTAATTATGCTAATGATACTAATTATAGGAAATATACCTCATATTATGTCTTTAGAATAAATGGTGAAGGTACTATACCATGGATGGAGTAATAATTTAAACAAGCTACTTTATATTTCTCTTTAATTGAAGTTTAAATAAATAAGTAGCTCCATAAGAATCAATATGGCTTAGAAGATCAATGAAATTTTTTTAGCTAGGTATTAGTAAAAGTCTCACTTTACTATATGATAACCAAAGCTATTTAAATTTTATCAAAGACTTTTATTTCCAACAAAAAATAACACATTGAATATCATAGATACTTCATTCAAGGGAAAGTTTTCTATGATCAGATTTATCTTTAGTTTTCTTTATATGATTATGAATGAAAAATATAATATGATCAAGAAGTAGGTTATAATCCCAACAACCACATATCAAACCTCTGTGTAGTACCAAATTCTTTAAGTCAGCTTAATGCTTTGCCTTAAGGAGTTTCCATTGAGAGAAAATGTGAATTTCATTAACACCTCCTAGTGGATAGATGTTGGATGTAAGACCTAACATGCATAAATAAAACCTCTAGGAATTATATGAAGACCTATGAGCATGTTGTAACTATTCTCTCTCTAACTCTTCTAATTGTAAAAGCAATGTGTTATATAAGACATACAGCCACTATGTAATGAACCTAGGGCAGGATAATTTGAGGAGTCCTAGGCTCTAACAAAAACTTTATAATATCTCATTAAAGTACCATTTAAAAAAATATTAGGATTAGAATTATTTTTGAGTTGAATTTCATGTAGTTTGAAATGTATAATCTTCATTTTAGCATATATGTATGTCCCTAGATTTATCTCTATCAAAGAAGATATTTATTATTGGGGTAATTTTTTTCTTTTTATAGAAATTAATAGGTTATGCACCCTATTAACATTAAGGGGAGGGTTAGAACATAATATTAATAAGGTTCATACCCTTTTAACATTTATATATTGTTCTAATATAAGGTTATAAAACCTTATGATTATTACATCCTTTGCAAAGAATATAATATTTAATAATTAATAATCTAATAGACTATTAGATTATTAATTATTTATAAATGGTAGTTTTGAATAGGTGTGACTAATGCCCTTGAAGTATTTTTCCATCCCTTATCCTATATTTAACTAGTTTCTTTGTCATTGAGAAAGATAAGGAATTTGAAGATTTATAGTGAATTTTATCACTATGCACATATGGTATTATTGGTCATGTGGAAGTGAGGATAACTGATATCCACAAGTTTTTTTAATAATTTTATAGATAATTCTATAATTGTTTTATAATAAGAATGATGATTTATGATATTTTTTGTCTGAAAGGGTTTTTCCAATGTATATATTGTGCAATGTGTTGAATATGTGCATTTTTAATTATCATTTCATTTATTTTGTATTTTATTGGTGATGATTAGTAACCTAAGATCCTATTTTCTAGCATTACCCCTCACCGTTAATGGATGATGTGTGTTACCCTTGTAGGTGCATGCTAACATGTGGTGAGAGGCAATGCATCTATGCTATGTTCATAGCTTCTTTTGGGAGGTGTTGTCATAATAGTGGTTTACAATTCCTGAGAGGAATGAATTTTAGCTAAAATCACATAATTTTAGAAAATATAATGATTTAAGCCTTAAAAGTTTCATTTTAAGGATTCCAATTGAAGAGGGTTTGATCAAATCACCTTAGATTAAACCCCCTTGGATAGAACCTTGCTAGTTTTAAACCATACCTATAAATGCGTCTCCTTTACACCTATCAAAATGCTGATAAAAAATCACTTTTGATTTAGCTTTTGGGGGATCAAATGAAATCATTTAAAATTTATTGCAAATGATTATGGTATTCCTCAGAACAAGGTATCCAATGAATATAATTTTAATATGTTTTGGTTTTGTTATGTATTTGTTTTTTAAGTTTTATTAAACATAGGTTTTTCATCGAAAATGAATTTCTTTGTTCTTCACATGTGGAAAAATAGAAGATTATCAAAAAAAAAAATTGAAAAAATATGAGTGCACAGATATTGAAGTCCTTGATCCAACAAAAAAAATAAAATAAAATTTTGACACATACAAAAAAAGTTACGCATTATACAACTGTCTCAATTGTAATTCATTTGACTTTGAAACTTGATTAAGGAAAAATATTCAATAAAAAACTATCTAACCAAGTGGAAGCACTAGATATTAGAGTTAAAAATCTAAATTTGAAATAATTAGAATTTTATCCTTCATGGAAAAAAATTTATGCATTATACGTCGCCACTTTTTAAAAATGTTGTTTTTAGAAAAATCAATTTTCGTGGGAGATGGAAAAAGAAGTGCAATTTGATTCCAAAAATTTTGAAAAAAATATTTTTAGAATCTACAGACAAAATTTGATGAGACTCTAGTTTTCACCATCTTCAAATTCCTCACAGTTTAGCTGCTATAGGTGCCCGAATGTGAAGATTCAGTTAAAAATAATAATTTCAGTGTCCAGTTTGGCCAAAAATTGTAAACCACTATTATGGGATCACCTTGGGGTAAGTGCAAGAAGATGGGTCCACAAAGAGGGGAAGTTTCATGCAAAGAAAAAATTCTAAAAGGAACGGGAACTCATTTTTTAAAAATAGGTACCCATTTAGGAATGAAGACCCAAGTCTCAGATTGGGATCTCATTCCTAAATGGGTACCCATTCTAAAAATAGAGTTAGTATCCTTTGAATTCCTCCTTGTGCATCCTACTATTTATTTGTATTCATCCACATATTTTTGGGACAATACAAAGCATAAAGATATTTGCATCTTTCGCATCTTGACCTAGAATTTAAAGGTTACCTTTATTCCACTTCATCTTTATGGTGTGGCATTTCATGTGTGTTTCTTCTATATTTTATTACCACTCTATTCTCTTTCCTCTTCACAACTTGTTGAAGATACAAAGTATTAGAATTTTTATCTTATTCATGTTGACTTAAAAATATTGTACCCTTTACTACTTTGTTGTAGCATATTTCTTACCTCTTGCTCCCTCCTTTGTGCATGTTTTTTTATGGAAATGAGGGATGATGACTACTCATGGTAGTCACAATAAAATTACCTTTCCATGTTACTAACACAAATCCATAGGCCCCTTGATATTCTCTTTACACACACAAATATTCTTAATTGATCTCCCTCCCATGTCATTACCTTCTTGATTTTTTTTACTACTCATGTTTCCTTGCATTTTGTGTTAATATTCCATCCACTTTCCTTTTTATACTTTTTCCTTTAATATACATGTACTTTATTTTACGCATTATTATTTTTTTGTTTTTTAATTTTCCTTTATGTATTTAATCTTCAATTTTTTTATTTTTTCATATATAATTTCCCATGATTATGTTGCCTACATTACTTTATTTCTTTTTCAATATGTCTTCCATGATGATCTCTCACACTTCTTTAACTTAATTTACTTTACATACTACTTCTTATGCTACTTTCATTTCTACTAATCTATTTCACAAGTTATTCCTCTTTCTATTTTCTTATGAATACCTTCTAGATACATGCATTATTTTCCAACATCATTTGATTGTGCGTTATACAATATTTTAATCTCACCTTATTTCTTCCATTAATTATACTCTCATACATTTTCAATATTCTATACTTATTTCACTATGTCCCTTCCTATTACTCATGTTATTGTTCCTTTTATATGTTCTTATATATTATTCACATATTGGACTCTTTCTCTACATTTACTCACTTCTTGCTCTCATATGTTCATTTAGCATGTATTCTTATTCTATTTTTACTCTCCTTCTCCTCTACATTATATGAGTTCGCATGTTCTTATGTTAGTGCTCCTTCTCCATGTGGGGTGGGGGGGAATTTATAATTTATTTCAAGGGTCATCACCTTATCCTAGATGATCCTTTTAATATATTCTATGTTTCTCATTTTCCTATTTACTATCATTCCAATTTACACATGGTTTCTACTTCTATTCTAACTCTCTCTTCATCCTTCCCTTAGAGGTGACATTTTGATCTAATTATCAAGTGGAAAACTTCCTTTCTCATTGTCCCCTTTCTATGATCTAATGCATTCTCATTTACACCTTAGAAGGTATTCCTTTCTCTACTATCCTCTCCCTTAAATGAGTCAGCTCCTCTCGTAGCCAATAAATTTTAAGGGGGTATACACCCTACCTCTCGACATTAATGATTTAATTATAATATTTATAGTAGTTTATGATCCCATTACAATATTATTATATTTGTATCAAATTAATATTTGCAATTGTGTCTCAACCTTGCATTCCCATTTTTTGTATGTTTATATTATTTTTCTTCACATGCAAAATCAAGTGTCCTACTTTGAGGTGGCACTCTTGGGAATGTTTCAAATACTTTTTGATGTTTGTAAGAGTTTTTAAGAGAATCTAATGTCATTATGGAATAGTACGATGTGGGGCTTATGAAAAATTCTATAACACTATAACACATGTAAGAGCCTAATTATAGGGAGTTGCATAGTAGACTTGGCTTTTGACCAAATCTATGATACATGTTACTACACATCAAAAGGAATCTTTGAATATAAATATTGGATCCAAAATGGAGTTCCCAAGTTGGTGAGTTAGATATGAAGAGTTATGAAAACATAAGAGAATCTTCTAATATTAACATGTTAATAACTTGGGAGTTGAGTGTTGTAGTTTCTTGTGAGGATTTGGGTGGAAGTTTTGGGAGTGATATCCCATGATTTATGGTTTACCATTTACATTTTCCAACTTTTTATCTTCTATATATTGGTGCCTATGATGGAAATGTTGTATGGTATGATGTTGTAAGGGTTATGCTACCAAAAACTATTCAAATTTATGTTGGTTGTTCTCTTGTGAAGGCTTGATTCAATTGATGTACATTGCAACTGCATTACTACAATAAATACATTAGTTTAAGATTTGGAGGGTGGGTTTTTCTCAAAAGGTTTTTCCTAGGATAAACACACTATCATTGTGGTATATTTTCTTTTGAAATTGTTAGGTCATAATTTAGATGCATTTATCTCCTCATTGATTAGTGTAGCAGGTGTTTAATTTTTCAACTTCATTTCATTTAGGTAAATCTACCAATTTTTTGGTCCCAATACGATTGTCAACGCTCCTACTCACCATATTTCCTTTCCAACTCTAGTGAACCCTAGGGTGATCCCACAATAGTGGTTTACAATTTTTGGCCAAACTAGACACTGAAATTATTATTTTTAACCAATTCTTCACATTTGGGCACCTATAGCGGCTAAACCATGAGGAATTTGAAGATGATAAAAACTAGAGTCTCGTCACATTTTGTCTATAGATTCTAAAAATATTTTTTTCAAAATTTTTGGAATCAGATTGCACTTCTTTTTCCATCTCCCATGAAAAATGGTTTTTTTCAAAAAACAACATTTTTAAAAAGTGACGCACGTCGTATAACGCATAATTTTTTTTCCATGAAGGATAAAATTCTAATTACTTCTAATTTAGATTTGTAACTCTGATATCTAGTGCTTCCACTTGGTTAGATAGTTTTTAATTGAAAATTTTCTTTAATCAAGTTTTGAAGTCAAACTAATTACAATTCAGACATACGCGACCGATAACGTGTAACTTTTTGTATATATTGAAATTCAATTTTATTTCTTTTGTTGGATCAAGGACTTCAATATCTGGTGCACTCATATTTTTCAATTTTTTTTTTGATAATCTACTATTTTTCCACATGTGCAGAACAAAGACCTTCATTTTCGGTGAAGAACCTATGTTTAATAAAACTAAAAAACAAATACATAATAAAATAAAAAACATACAAGAATTATATTCATTGGATAGCTTGTTCTGAGGACTATTTGATTCCAGAAGGGTTTCTGAAGACTTCTCCATTTTCATCCTCAACCCGAGCTCTGAAGCGTAAAAAAATAGACTTTTTTTGTGTCTCACAAGGGGGATGAGGGGCAAGGGGGGTTCGAGCAAACCCCTAGAGGTTCACTCGAACCAGGGTTCGGACAAACCATGGTTTGGGCAAACCTCTTCAAGGGGGTTCGCTTGAACCCCCTTTGCTATGATTTTTTTTTGTTTTTTGGCAGCCAAAATTTAAAGGGGTTCGCTTGAACACTGGTTCAAGCGAACCCCTAATGCGTTTGGTCAAACCAATAGGTTCGTACGAACCACCAAAATCACTTTTTTTGCTTTGGGGTCATTTTTTGTGAGTGTTCCTTCCTCACTTGAATTGTAAACCACTATTGTGGCTTCACCCCCTACATAATTAATTCAATGCCAAGGTGCTTGCTTAATCAAATTTTATATCTAGGTGATTCCTTCAAATCTATTTCCAAGTTCCTTTCTTCTTTATCTCTCTTATCCTCCCCTTCTTATTCTTACACCTTAGGATCCTTCATAGATCCCCATGCTCTATTCCTTTATTCTCTAAGTTTATTATATTAAAAATCATATTTTAGATTAGAAGTGTTTGACTTGTTTTTTAGAATTCTTATTTCTATTTCTCATTAGTATATTTCTTTGTCATAAATCATAGCTAGGTTTATTTTCATGAGTACATTACAAGTTTGGAGTTCACGCTTGAATGAAGGAAATATTAAAGAAAAATCATAGAGCATAACTCTCATGTACCCTTTATATTTTGATAGTTTATGCAATGTGTTTATTTTAGCTTTATTTCTCATGTCATAATTTTGTGAGTCTACTAAATTGGGGGGAAATCTTAAGATCCAATATTGTATACTTTACACTTTTCATCTTAATATTTTATACTCATTTTGGTGTTTTCCACCCCTAATCATATATAGGACATATTCTTCCTATTTCTGATCCTAATCCTATTATGATTGTGTCATGTGGACAATCCCAAACTTCCTTGAACCCAACCAAGTTCCTTGTTATTGGGATACCTATTTATTTATAGGTTCTAGCACCCACACTAGTGGTGTCTAGAGACTAACACCCATGAACACTTGTGTATGTCTTGAAATCCAAGTTTTCAATCCCCCCAACAATTAAATTCATAAACCTAAATTTTCCCTTACTTTTTTTCCAATGGTTATTTTATCAAGGATTATATAAAACCTTCTCCTTAAATTTAAAATGTTCCAAACTCTTTCTTTCTACTCTCAATCTTTATGCAAGAAATTTCACTTTATCTTTGGGCTATATATCATTATAGCTAAGTTTCAACCCTCTCTCTTGATCATTTCACATCATCCATAGTTGATACACCAAAAAATCCTTCATTCACTATAGGGTTTCCTCTATAAATCTTCTAAAACCTTCCTCTAAATTATATCTTCCTTTATTGTTGGAAATCAATCCTCCTTCTACCATCATCTTACAAAACCATTTAGAATTCTAGTGACCTATCACTTCCTTTATTCCTCCTTTGATGCACTATCATTAGCCATCATAGTGATATATTATAATAATATTTATTGTCATTACAACCCTTGCATCCACTACAAACGTATACACTTAGGGATTACTATAGCAGTAAATCATTTGCTCTCCCCCCCAAAAAAAGGATTGAAATCATCATTTAGTAGAGCATCAAATAATTTAAGTGAGAAAATCTTGGAATTTGGATCATTTAAGGGAGAGGATACTAGTGTCTATTATAGGCATGAGTACCCCAACTAGACACTAGCACCAATGTTGTTATGTGGAGCCCAACTAGACTCGGAGTTTAAATTTCCCTACTTTACCTAGTGTGTTTTCCCCCCTAATCAATCAATGGGGGAATGCAAGGGGGATGGAGCCCCTCTTGCAGGGTTTGGGTGATATTATCCCCCTGGCAGGGGCCCGAGGGTGGAGCCCACAGTGGGGGTCTAGGGGCTATTGGGGGTAGTGGCCCCGAAGAAAAAATTGGATAATTTTTCTAAAAGAAATCTTCTACAAGTCTATATTTAAATTTCTATTATAAATAATTAGAAAAATACTTGAAAGTTGAATAGTTTCTTGTTGTGAATAGGAAACAAACTATCACGATTTTCAATAGTCACATTTTGGTTATGGTTACATTTTTTTGTATGGAATTTGTGTTACAAAGTGCATGGAGTTGTTGTAAATCATGTGGTACAACATGGGTAAGTGATATTCATTAATGCAGGTTAAGCATTGGGTGTGTGTAGCATTGTGCGCGGAAATACAAAGCAGTGGATACCATTTGAAATGATTACATTGCACGTTGCAACTACTGCTCCAAGTTATTTTTATATTGTATTTTCTAGAAGTTGTTAATAAAATGGATTGTTGTTTGTGGATGTAGCCTAGGAATTAGGTGAACCACTTTAAAACTTGTTGTCTTTTTGTTTTCTATGAATTATTTCATTCCTTTGTTTCATATTTTTGTTGTGTTTAATTAATCTACATATAATTGGTAATTTAAACCCTCTCTTCTTGCTTGCAATTCCTAAAAACCCAACCATAAAGGTGATTGTTTGAAAAAATCATTAAACCCATCCATAAACATAAAGACTTTCCTAGAGCCCTTGCCCATTCCATCCTCACAAACTCTAGCAATGTCATATGTCAAATTAGAGATGTTTTTCTAGTTCCCTCTTTTCTCTTCTTGTAATTGTATCATTTTGATGGTTTGTCTTAGGATTTCGGATCTTCTCTTCCCATTCCCCAAGGTTCTTGAAGGGGTTTTCCATGAGTGTACAATTCTAGTGAATTCAATTCTTACAAATTTTTTGGTTCTCATTAGTGAGTACCACACACCTTTTGATCTAGTTGTTTAGCATGCTATTCCATTGACCTCAATTCTATTTTATCTTTCTCTTTCAAGTTTGTGGTTTGATGTTTGGATACTATTGCTAGACATTCCTCAATTTCACTTGCACCCATGGATGAGCCTTCTATGGACGAATCCACCCTACTTCTCCTAAGTTTGAGGACTTAGAAGATAATAATTCATGTATCTAGTTATACAAAGGAAAAAGAAAGGTCTTCCCAAATCTATATCCCAACCTTATAGTAGAATGAGAGGAGTAAGATTGAATAAAGTTGGGTCTATCATTCTTTAGACTGGATCTCAGGGTATTATTTTGTTGAACATGTATTTTGGTAGTAGTTGTGTGGGTTAGTCAATGGTAGGTTTGTTGCAATTGTGTCTTACTCCCATTTGGGGGGTCGTTATATTTTTCTCTACCTACAAGATTGCTTTGTAATAAGATTGAGAGTCTTATTTTCCATTTTATTTGATAAAATTTTTAATTTACAATGCATTGTGTTTATCAAAGATAAGTGAAACTAATTTATCTATGTATGAGTACTTTAAGTAGGATAACAAATTAATAAAAAATGAAAAACACATTGTACATAGTGTAACTAATTTATCTATTTTCAAAGATAAGTGAACATGCAAATTCCCTAGAAAACTCTAAATGTGAAAAACTAGCTTGGTAGTGGTAAAATTGCACTGTTAACAAATTTTATTATAGCCCAAAAAAAATTGTTGTGAAATAATAGGTAATACACTTTTTCCCTTGTTCCACTTGGTTACACACATACTTTTAAGTCTATGGTATGAGTTACAATAAAAAAATTACATTTCAATACTCTTAAAATTCTCAAATCTACCCCCATAATACAATTCAACCCATTCTTTTCCATAAATAGATGATGGGATATCCACCTACACTCAAAGAGCCAAAAGTGAGATTAGGAGAAGATATATTGGAATGCCCATTTAAATGTTGTACTTATTTTTTCATGAAAAAACCATCCCCTTCATGCAAAACAACGATTTCAATCCCTCTCAATAGTTGTGAAACCATTGCTTCAAGGGAACTAGAAAATTCAAAATCACCCCTTATACAAACCAATGATTTTGACCTACTAATAAAACCATGTAGCTGATGAGAGATTAAAGTGATAACTTTTATGGATCTAACTTACCCTAATTCTTATTGATTACACCTACCTTTAGAAACCATTTTGGTCTCTTCTCTAATTCCAACTTACCAAGACATATGGTTTAATCTAATATGTTTCTACAACACCACATCTTGAAGTATATATTGGTCTCCAACTACTAAGTCCTCCTTTAAGAGTCGTAGTTGTTCTTCAACTTCTTCCCACCTAAACACAAGCCTCATCCTAATCTTGTGGTTTGGTGGTGATTAACCCGAGCCATTTGATATGGGTGTGCATACCTCTAGGATACTCATTAAACACACTTATCCTCCAATTCCATTCCCAATAACCTTGAAATATCTTTTACATTTCATAATGTAGTCCTACAAACTTTGCTCATTATTTTGCTTGAGTTACAACAAATTAATATTTTTTATTAGTCTTTCAACCAATAAGATAAAATTTTTATCATAATAATTCCTTAAATCCTTCCCACCTAGACATTCAAAATATTTTTCTTTTCAAATATGAATCTATCCCACTATATAAAAGATCATGGACCCTAACTTTTTTTGAAATATATAAAACATATCTTTTGTCTCACTAAACCATGAACCCTAAAATCTTCCATTTGTTTGCTCCAAGTATGTAAAAATTCAACATTCAATTGTCTTTTAGATGATTTAACCTCTATTTTTGTTTTAACTTAAAATGGGGCATGTACAAATTCCACCTAAATCTTCATTTTTTAATTTTCATCTAAGGTATATTGACCCTGTAGTCCTCCTCACCAACATCTTTAATACCAAATTGTTGCATGAGAATTTGTATTGGTAGATAGAATATTGATCTTGACCTATGCACTTACATTGTTAGACCATGTGTTCTTGTTATTGCCTTGTCCTGGAATTATATTTATTCATCACTATCTCCATATTACTCTAAAAAGAGCATCAACCATGGTTCAAATTTTTTAAGGTTCTCCATTCTCACCTCTTTATTCCACCTTCAAGTAAAGATATCTAGATCAAAAGGTAACAATTCTTTATTCTCTATAAACCTAGTCATTGTTATACTAACACCACTATTTTCTACAAATTTTGAAGATAAATAAATAGCTCTATATTAGATTGTTCCCTTATCTCATCAAAAAGTTCTTGTAGTCTAAATTAAAAATAAACAAATTAATTATCTCTTCTACTTGTATTAAAGTAAATGATAGTTAGGAAAATAAATAATGCTATGAGAGAAGTTAACACAAAGTTTATCATTAAAAACCCTTAAGGGGAAAAACCATATTGATAGTGTCAATTGCACTACTACCAAACTATATTAGAAGCTAGACCATATACAATGAGTTATAGTGGGGAATACAATTGCATCTTGTTCCACTTGGTTCTATGTATTCTTAAATATATGACATAGATTATAATAGAAAATATTTTTTTGATTTTATTATGAATTAATGTGGGCCTCCGCCTAACTTTGTAGAATAGTATACCATTTGAGACCATATGTAACTATTAATACATTGCCCCATAAATAGGTATGAAAAAACAAAATTAAAATTTTCACCATTATGTTTATAGAGGAAACTTTATCTCTTACTCTCATGTACACCTTAAATAGATACTTTATTTTAAAAATATTCATTTAATTAACTATAACTTTCCCTAAGACCATACAAATGATAATACTAAAGGAAAAGGTAAGGTTGTAGTGATTATAACTATGAAGCTTTTATGATCTAACCATAATCATATCACATGCTTCATTCTTAGAATGTATATGGTGTCTATCATATTATTTACATCGCTTTCATATACATACATACATACATATACATACATACATACATACATACATGCATACATATATATGTATATACATATATACATATATACATATATACATATATGCATTTATATACATCCAATTTTGATTCCTCATCACCATCTCCACATTGTTCTCAAAGGCCATCAATTCAAATTTTCTAAGGTTCTCCATTCTCACATCATCATTCTACCTTCAAGTAAAGATATATAGACCTTCACTTTGTTCCACTTTATTCCATGCACACTTTTAAGTCTATGAAAAAAATTACAATTGAATTCTATTTTTGGTTTTTTTACAAATTAATATGTTGATAAATAAAATTTAGATGAACCTAACTTTACACAATAGTATACTATATGAGACCTGTGTAACTATTAATACATTACCTCAAAAAAAAATATAAAAGACATTACACCATTTTGTATATATTTCAAATTAGGATAAAGGTGGAAGTTTATTCCCTCCTCTCACTTACACCATTGTTCCCCCTTTAAAAAAAAACAAAAACAAAAACACTTTAGATCATGAAAGTTAATGCTACAAAACGGATCTATTGCATATTCAAACTTGGGCAATGGCCATAATAGCTGTAGGGTACGTATTCTTCAGTATCAAATTAACATGTTATTTTGGTATAAGCAATGGACAAAATTATCTTCCATGCTTATGAGAACATTTTTTTCAGCTTCCGACCTTTTCTCAAACAGTGTTTTCCTGATTGTCAAGATTGTCAAACTCTGATTGTCAAGATTGTCAAGATTATCAAACTGTTTCCTGTCCGAAAAATCAATCATTTAAAAAGCAATCAGGATAACATGATAGATAAGATCTTGGATTAAGCAAGAGATTGGAATCATTCTTAAAGGTTGGTATTAAAAAAAAAGAAAATAGTTCACCTAGAAAGCAGTTCAGCCTTCCCAAGTAGAATTTTGCTCGATCTATGACAGTCCCCACCTGAAGAAAGCAAAGCCAAGGGAAAATGAAACAATTTATATCCACCTACAAGAACGACAAAAGCATATTACTAAATAGTATCTACAGCCATCCAGGGTATCTTTACTTGCCTGGAAATACTTAGAAAGGCCGTGTAATGCAATTCAGGTGTCCAAGATTTTTTTTTCATCTGGTTCTGTCATTGACAGACTGATAACATATAAAACGGAAGTTTCTGGAATGTTATAATTTTTTTTTGAATAAAAACAAAACAGTGAAAAAATCGACAAGTAGTGAAAACAAAAATTCTAAGATGGTATTTGTAAATGATAATACATATAATGTTGACACCTTCTTAAGATAAATTTATGGGTACTTGAAAAATCAGTCTCATCCAAATATGGCAGCAGCAAAGACTTAACAATTTGGTCCTCATTAGTTTTTTGATATTTAGAACTTCACTTGAAAGCGTAAGAAGACAAGAGGAAGAAAATTAAGATTCACCTGTCATTTTGCTCTCATCTACAATTGACCTTCTAGAATCTAATTTACACTTTAGCATTAAGAAGTTGAAAATAATCTCATGTGTATACAGAATTGCATACATAGCAACAATTTAGGAAGACCTTGAGTAATTAAGATTTGAGATTATATCTGTCAACTAGTGTCACTATATTGAAAGCAAGGTCTCCTTGAATTCTGAGGTAAACTTGAATGTCTTCCTTGTAAATAGAAAAGGATACTTACTGTTTATTCGAGACATGAGAAAAACAAGCTTTTGCTAGTTTCTTGGCTATTTCCTCATCCTCCTCCCCGTCTGTAATACTATGATAAAGAAAGTAAAATCTTTATTACTGACATAGTCACTAACCCAAAAAAAAAACCGTATAAGACAAGAACTTCAGTAAAAACTAATAATTTAGGATTGAATTCAGATCAAAATACGATTGAATTCAGATCAAAATACCTTAAAATGGTTTCCAAGCTATGAGAGTATCTATAGCACAGATTAGAACTAAATGTTATTTTTCCAATACCACCTATATCTTTTGAGTGATTCTCTCAACTCGATGATTGTTATTTATACTTAAAATGGTTGTTAAACAATGTCTTCTTAATGTTTTCTACATGCATTTTTCATGTACTTTCCTTTGGACTAGAAACAATGTATGCAGGTCATGTTTATTCTACTTGTACTTAATTATTTTTATTTATTGTTTGGGTTAAATTGGTTGGTTGATCGGATGTTAGTTTATTAGAATTGTAATTTAAGTTGAAAAAATTTAAAATTTTTTAACTGGTACGTATGGTTTATGCAGTTGTCTAATTAACCAACGGCTAATAAAATTATAAAAACTTACCTGATTTATGGAGTTGCCTAATTAACCAATAGTTAGAAAAATTTATAAAATTCAATTGATTCACTGAGCTTGCAACTCCCCCACATATTGAAAAAAAATCACCTCTTCATTAGAAAAATTTGACTCTAAAATTCATTAAAATATATGTGACAATGATGACTTTATACTATAATTAATTCATTACAAGAACAAAGCTTGCAATCCTTTCAATGTTTTACTTGTTTTCTCCCGGATTGACAATTTATTTATACTAAAAAGTTAGTTTTAGTGAGTGATTTTTGAAACTTCTTATGGATGATTTGCTCACAAAATTTTGTCCTCCAATAGCAGATAAAATGACTCAAGCTGTTAAAACTCTCTGTCAGCCGAACTATTGTGATTTAGGACAGTTTGAGGAATTTTCTCTATAATTCAGATATCTTTCTTATGAAGGACAATATGTAGACAATCCAATCATTAAACTTAAATATTTTTCAAAGCCTTTTATTATGATATTAGCATATGTTCTATCTCTTGATTAGAAGAAACAAATGTTAATATCCATACTTTTATTATTTCTGATCTCATTAATATAACTCGTACTAATATAATTAACTTCATCAATGAGCACCATGTTGGCAGTTGGTCAACACTCCCCTCAGGACTCATGACATGGACTAACCGCCTCTCATGAATCCATTAACTTTGGTGGTTGTATAGGCATTAACAGGTCAACCTTTTGGTGCAACGACAACCATGGGGCCAACAATTGGTATCAGAGCCAAAGGTGTTGGGTTCAAATCCCCTTGGCTAACGTTGAGGGGGAGATTGTTGGTAGTTGATCAGCCCTCCCCTCGGGATTCATGACATGGACTAACCGCCTCCCATGGATCTGTTAACTCTGGCAGCTATATCAAGCATTAACAAGTCGACCTTTTGGTGCAACAACAATCATGGGACCAACACATCATGCCACATAAAAATTCACCAAACACCAAGCTAGTCATCCTACTCTCAAGTACCTTGAAACTAAGCAATTTGGTTATAATGAATTTAATGTGAAGCCCAAATTGACTAAGAAATATAAGCTTAGTTACCATGCTCCTTGTTTTACCTACCTTCGCAAGCATTGATATCCTCACCCATGGTCCAAAATTGTCATATGCTATATCTGCGACAAACCTAGTTACATTTCTCCTAAATGTTCTTGAAAAGGAATTTTTTTTAGGTTGTATATACCACTAATGCATTAAAATGGTGGGAAGTTGTTGATGAAGATGGAGATATTTACAACCAAGAAAACATTTATTAACCTTGAAGAATTAGAAGATTAGAATGTAAAAATTAATTAAGATAAGGAAGATGATGAACTCATAAGCCTTGAAGAAGACTTGGAACTTCCAAGAACAATGATAAATAATCCCTATATAAATAGAAGCAAAAGAAGAGGATCCCCTTTTACAAGAAAATCATCTAGAGGAAGAGTGTGCTAATCTTTTACTTCTTCAATGCCTCATGATAATAGACTGCAACCTCCAACATGTCTTATACATTATTTAATTCCAAAACCATTAGAATTAAAGAAGAATGGTTGGAGAATAAATTTTCCAAAAGAGCTCCTCTTCCTATGTGGAATTAAAGTAGAAGAATTTCCGTAGAAGAATTATATTATTCCACAAACACTAAATGTGAAACAAAATTCTTCAAGGAATTCGAAGAAGAATGCAACACAAGTAACCCAACAATCATATTAACTTTTGAAGAAAGGAATGTACAATGTGAAACAAGAATTGTACAAGAAGAATGGAGGAAAAGAAGAATACTCATCCTAGAATAATACAAATAAAAGAAGAAGATGATGGCGGGTTCTTGACACCTAAAGAATTGTCTACTTTAGACCCAACAAATTCAATATTAGTACTCTCTACATTGTCACCTTTCTCTAAAGAACAAGGAATATAGTATATTATAACATTAATTAATGGAATGAATGTATAATCTATTTTCGAACAAATTTAATAGAAAATTTTATGATGCACAACTAGATACTAATGCATATCTTTCTTTGAAGAAAGCACTTGTACTTCAAAATTAGCAACAATTGAATAAAATAATATGTACAAAAGTATTAATGTCCAAGTTAACAAGTTTAACCAGATTATAAATATAAATATCAAGAGACCATGTACATTAAGGAAAATAAATTTAGATATGATTTATTTGAGTTAGAAAAATGCTTAAATAGATATTATTATTGGAGGAAATTTTAATGATGCTCATTCTTCTTATGGAAACACCAATAAACATGTATTGCTTACCATAGGGGAGAATGAGTTAAGGCTCCTAGATTAGTCTGTGCCTTAAAATAATCTCCCTATAGAATGATATCTCAGTTAGATAATGATCAGATGTCTTTGTTGAAAATAAAATTAGAGATAAAGATGCTATGAAAACCCAAAAAAAATATTGAATAAATCATTGCCACAATGCAGATTTAAATAGTAGAAGGGAAGCATATCAAGCTAGAAAGGAAAATTCATATCCCTGCTCAAGATTACCTAGATATGGAGAAGGCTATCAAGGAACTTGAAGAATCATGTTTTATTAAGCCTTCAAAATCTCCTTTTTTGTTGTTATGCTTCATGGTTGACAAAAAGAAAGGAAAAAAATAATATGATAATCAATTATAATCCCTTAAATGTTATCAAAAATTCATTTCCATACCCAACTCAAAATTTGAGCTTAATTACAAAAGGTCACTAACTACAAATATTTTTCTCAATTTTACTATAAATCAAGTAGTAACCAAGTTATGAAGAAGATAACTAACACTGTAACTAAGGTCACAAGGTGACATTTGTCGGAAGCTACTTCTTCCTTGTGGAAAAACTTGTCACTAATGTCCTATAAGTGATTAAAGTTTGAATCCATTGAGCTAGATTGGTTAACTACTTGTGGAAATCTCATTTGTTCCTATACAACCCTTGGAATAAAGGGTGGACCCCCAATGTAGTATGGGATACATTGAATCCTCTTCCTAGTCATCTCTTGGTGTCACAGGTAGTATGAGATGCTTGGCATCATCATGACTAGTGCATAAGAACAAGAAAAAGGATGGGACCCATGGTGTAATGTGTAATGCACCAAAATTCCTTTTCTATTTGGGATGCACTATGGGTAGGTGTTTGTCAACCATTGTGAATGTGTTAGTGATTCACGATGTATATGTTAGTCATTCATTGTGTAATTGGTCTCAAGTTTTGTACATATTGTTATTTACTCACTTGCTAGTGATGACATCAAGGAGCATGGGTTGCTTGGTTTTCATTACAAATGATGCTAAATTGGGAAAAGGATGGGACCCATGATTTAGTATGGGATGCACTGACATTCCTTTTCCAAGTGAGATTTACCTATGGGCTTATGTGATTGTGAATTAGGTAGTACAATGATGCATGTAGTAGGTTGCATCCATTTCCAATTTACTAGTTGTTCTTTATGTGAACCTGTGATGTATTACATAGATCGGTCTCACTAGATATATGTGATGTATACTTGAGCTATTCACTATTGTACTTGTGATGTACATATGAGTTAGTCACCATTGTTCTTTTGATGTGTATGATTCGATCACTATTATACTTGTAATGTACATATGAGCTAGTCATTAATGTACTTGTGATGTGTGTATATTAGCTAATCATTGTATTACTTGTGATGTGTATGACCTAGCCACTTTGTTTATATATGATATATGCTCAAGAGATAATCACCATGTGTGACCTTGGGATTATGAAATGATATGACATGTATGTGAATTTTTCTGTTTGTACACTAATGTTTGGTATGAAACCAACACTTGATAGAAAATTATTATCATCCTATTATATTTGGACTAAGTCAATAGCTTAGGCTTATTGTATATTCATGATTTAAAAAGGTGAGATTAGAGATCTCGTACAAGAGGAGAGAATGAACTCCCTCTAAATTAGTGTATGAACTATGAAGCTTTCGAATTCCCATGAGGGGATACATAGGTAGGGTCATCACAAATGAACCCTCGAGGTTTAGGTTTAGGTCTAGGGATCACCCTAATCTTGGGAGCTTACTACTTTCTTGTGTAAGCATATAAGTGGTGGTGTTGATTTGAAATCACCATGGTGAATGTAGAACTTAGGAAGTCAACACTTCTAAGATAGGTGAAAAATGCTTGATCGAATAAGTTGTAATAGTTGTAAAGTGAAAGGAAAAATTGTAGTGATTGAGGTGGGGATTTTGCAACCCTTTATACCTTGTGATATAGAGTTCTTATTGATAAATACTATTTTTATGGATATAACCTCTACCTAGGTTATAATTCTATGCTTTGGAATTTCTTTAGTTATGCTATTTATTTTCAAATATAGACATCTAGAGAATTTTTTTCTAATGTAGATATTGGTTTTTGTTTCTCACTAACTAGGAACATAAATGTGGTTTCCTCTATGCATTTTTAGATCCATGCTTAGGAAAATAATGTATCTCTTGAGGTTTAGCACTAATATGATCTACTTACCACTAGGGAAGTGCCTCATACACCACAAGTTAGGTTCTTGTAGATGGTATTGTTCACAACACTCCTTCAATAACTTGAAAGTGTAACCACTCCCACAAGTGGAGTCACTCCTCACTATTACTTATGTAGTAGGGATACTCTACTTCCCCTCATGTTATTTACCAAACAAAAATATTTTTATTATAAACCTTTTATATCATCTTAATATTTTATTCTGATTAATATAAATTATTAAAAAAATTTGAGTAAAAAAACATATAAAAGCTAAACCTCCTCATGAGTAAGTGGAAAAGAGGATCATCCCCCTATAATTATAAAGAGTATGAAGTACACATTCAAATTTTATAAATTGATAAACTAGCAATTGCACCTTGGTGTGCAATGGGTACGCGAAGAGGTGTGGAAGGTCAATTAGGGAAAAACATGGTTTGTTTTTTGCATACAATTGTGTAGTACATGAGGTCAATTGGTAGGTCATTTTAAAAATGATATTGTTTATATATTATTATTATTACTATTATTATATTATTATTTTTATTTAATATTTTTATTATATAATAATATTTATATATACTTTTATTTTATTTTATGTATTAACTATTATATTCACCACATACTCTAACATATTAAAATACTTATAGTTTTCTTTTTCCTAATCTATCCAAAGATCAATTAAACTATATGAGATTTTTTATAAATTAATAAATAATTTGATCTATATAGAAATATATTAATTATTAATTATAATAATTTCATATTTGTGTTTAATATTTTGTATTATAGAATATAATATATAATAATAATACCACCTAAATATACTATTATATATAATAATAAATATAATTATATTAGTGACTGAGGCATGGATTTTACAACCCTTTATGTATTGTGTGATCTAGAGTTCTTATTGATAAATATTATTTTTTTGGATATAACCCTCTACCTAGGTTATAATTCTATGCTTTGGAATTTCTTTAGTTATGTTGGGCGGGTACAAAAAATGGTGGGCCAAATTGTGGCCAAAATTTTAAAAATAATTTGAAAGGATATAATGCAAGTGCATTATAATGCGCTCGCATTATGGCTTGGTCACATCAAGCCTATAACATGAATGCATTATAGCATATTAAAAGAAAAAAAGAAAAGAAAACCACATCATTTCATTTTCATTGAGTTTTTTGTTGTTTATGGCCAAGAAACCCTGTATTTGCACACTCACGTTTTGGAAAGAGCTAAAGTTCAATTTCTTCATCAAATTGTTGTGATTTCATCATAAAGATGCTACCACATCGACGGGGAGGTCAAACAAGTAAGCATTGTTTTTTTTTTGTGAATTTGTTGTTAATTAGGTAATTTTAGGTTTTTTTATATTCATTTGTTTAATTTGTAGGAGATGTTAATCAACCCAAAAAACTCCTCCACCAATTCCTCAACATCCCGATGCAGTCAACAATTGAGAAACCAAGGAGGTTTGTCAATTGTTGCAGCCTCCCTTCACAAAATCAACATGTGAGACCCTTTTAAATAAAAACTCCACCATAAAATATTTTATTACATTCATAGAAATACTGGAAGTCTACAAACACATAAAAATCAATAATACAATCCATATTGGAAGCCCCATCTACAACTACAATCAACTACAGGAAAGATTCAAATCTAGAATGAAAACACCTATAGGAAAGTTTCAAAAATTAGCTACAACTCCACAAACCTGTCACTTTTTTCCATCAATGCTTCTTGATTAAATCACAAAGCTTTTAAAACACCGACAGGGGTTTTTTTGCGTGTCCTTCCCATCTTTCCAGATCATTTTGAATTTTACAATTTCATTATCATTTGAGAAAGTTATGTCATTTTTACTGAGACTGGGTCTCACAGTCACAACCCAAACAATCTTCCTCACCCCCAAAAATACCATTCAAAACCTCCAAAATCTTCATTACTCCTTCCTAAGCGTGGGTATCATGCATTTCAGCTCCTTGATTTTTTTTCCTAACCAAAATTCAAGTCTTTTCCCAAATTGGCATCCACTAGCTCCTTCCTGCACCTCCACTCCCAGCTGCGAAACACCATTGGAAAACATTTATTCCAATTATTTAATTTAATCTCAAAAGTTACAAAGTAATGAAAAAATCCATTATTTGATGTGTTTCCAAGATGTAATTTGAATTTACAACAAATACATAAATAGTGCATCCAAAGCTCATGTCAAACAAAAGTGAAATCGCTGAAGGAAGGGAGAAGAATTATTTCATGCATGCAAGACCAACAACACACCAAAATTGAGAAAAGGAAAAATAAAATAAAATATTTTTTTTGGTTGTGTAGGATAGCCCATGCACCTGAATGCTCCTGCATCAAACACCCAAGATAAGAAGAAATTTTTCATGAGTTGAAACTCATGAACATTTGAAAATCTCATGTTTTTTCTTCACCCTTTTTTCATCCTTATCTTCTTGCCTTTTATTCCTCTTCTTCCAACATATTTTCTCACTATTTTTCTTTCCTATCATTTATTTGTATCCACCATAAACCATCCTCCTCTTCAAATATTTCTCTTCTTTCTTAACCTCCTTTGTGGGATCCAAACCACCAAAATATGATCGCCTCCACCAATTTTCCTCACCATAACCATCAACACCTGCAACATACACATAAAAATCTGCCACTACAACTTCATGGGAATCAATAGTTTCCATTTGTTCTTCTCCATATGTCTCAACCCTCAACATTACAAATGAATGAAACATATTATTATCACAAAATGCAAACAAGTTTACCTCCTCTTTCTTCGTTGTAATGTTTTTGATGTCTTCTTCAGTTGCAACCTTTATCTCATCCTTCACTATGAGGTTTTCATCTACCTCATCTACTCTCACTATCATCTTCATGACTTCAACCACTGTAACATCTTCAACAACTTCTTCACACAAACATGTTGCATACAAATCTGCATCTTCATTTATTTTCTTCCCATCTATTTGCAACTTCATATCCATCTCACAACAAACAAATCCCCATCAATTTCCTCTTTATACAATTATGAAAAATTAGAAGTTACTTTTCCACTTAATAACCTTTCTATTCCTCTTATCTCCTCTCTTAGTAGGAGATCTTCACCAATTTCTTCATCAAATATGGGACCATCAAAGAGCCCCACTTTCACACCTCCATCTATCTCACTTTCTTTACTCACAAACAAATCAAAATCAGAATTATCAAATTGTACCTCATTTCTTTTTGTTGTCCCAATTTCTTCTCCTTTCAAATCTTCATGATTCTTGACTATCTCTCCTTGTTGCAGCAGCTCCAATTTATCCAACCTTTCATTCATATCCATGATTATCCAGATGATTCTCTTCTTTTGATACTTTTTCCATCCTTCCAATATCATGGGCTTCTTCCTTATGCATATACCCATATCTCTCGCAACTACAATACATCACACACTCTGCAAAATCAATTTCTCATAACACACTACCCTCTACCCAAAAAAGACTCTGTAAGATTATTCCTCTACCCACTCTCTCTCAATGGAGGAACCCTACACATTCTACCCATCTTTATCTCTATTGGAGGATAGTAGTCACATACCCTCTTTCATGCCTGCAACAAACATAACTTCTCATAAAACTCTCTTTCTCTCTTACAACTTCACTGCTTTAATCTTCACCAAAATAAGCTCCTACAACAAACTCATACTCAACACATCTCACAACCCACAAGATCAACCTACTCTGATACCATTTGATGCAATCAACAATTGAGAAACCAAGGAGGTTTTTCAATTGTTGCAGCCTCCCTTCACAAAATCAACACTTGAGACCCTTTTAAATAAAAACTCCACCATAAAATTTTTTATAACATTCATAGAAATACTGGAAGTCTACAAACTCATAAAAAATCAATAATACAATCCATATTGGAAGCCTCATCTACAACTACAATCAACTACAAGCAAGATTCAAATCTAGCATGAAAACACCTATAGGAAAGATTCAAAAATTAGCTACAATTCCAAAAAACTGTCACGTCTATCCATCAATGTTTCTTGATTATCACAAATCTTTTAAAACTCCAACATGTTTTTTTTTCTCCTTCCCAGCTTTCCAGATCATTTAAAAAATTTCAATTTCATTACCATTTGAGAAAGTTATGCCATTTTTACTGAAATTGGTCTCACAGTCACGACCTAGACAATCTTCCTCACCCTAAAAATGCCATTCAAACCCTCTAGAATCTTCATTACTCCTTCATGAGCATGGGCATCATGCATTTCAGCTCCTTGATTGTTTTTACTGGCCAAAATTCAAATATTTTCCCAAATTGGCATCCACTAGCTCCTTCCTGCACCTCCACTCCTAGCCACCAAACACCATTGGAAAACATTTATTCGATTCTTTAATTTAATATTAGGAGTTATAAATTTTTAAAAAAAATCCATTCTTTGATGTGTTTCCAAGATGTAATTTGAATTTACATCAAATACATAAATAGTGCATCCAAAGATCATGCCAAACAAAAGTGAAATCATTGAAGGAAGGGAGAAGAAGAATTATTTCATGCTTGCAAGGCCAACAATACACCAAAATTGAGAAAAGGGAAAATAAAATAAAATAAAATATTTTTCTTGGTTGTGCAAGATAGCTCGTGCACCTAGATGCTCCTGCATAACACTCAACAAATTTTAATGGGGGTAATTGAAAACAACAAAAAATAAATTGAGTTAATCACAAGGTTGAATGATCTTGTAAGTTCAACCATAGAAAGAAAACTTGTGACTCCACTTCAAGATATGTTAACACCTGTAGATGCAATCAACAATCAATTAAGTAGTTGGGTAGATAGAAGGCAGGCGTGGAGGAATTTTTATGTAGAAAAATTATCATATAAAGAAGTAAAAGATGAAAAATTTATAAAATATGATTTGTGCTCACTACTCACTGACCCACTCACAAATCAAAATATTGACCTTAATGCCAAGAGGTTTCCTATCCATTGGTTCCACTACCAAGGGATTAGGAACAATTTTTGGGATAGGTGGTGGATGGTTTTTGACTATCCACCATGTAGCAATAGCAAAGTCCCCCAATATTTCTTGAGGAAACTCTACTGTGAGTTCATCCTGAACAAAATCCCCAACTATTTTGATATGAGGGACTTTTAGGGGAGAGGTGGAGTGTGAGCGCAGGATAGACCAAGTGCACATCAAGATCCTTAGTAGCAAGGGAGATGAGCTCTCGCTAGGCCATCTCATGAGCATGTCGTTATCCCTTCCATTGTGAAGGAGAGTGCTAAGGTGGACACTTTGCAATCTATTAACTCTTTGACCCAGAGTATCATCCATCATGCCAGTCTTGTAGTACAATGCCATCCAGGGGATACTTCAAGGGGTGGGCTTCCACCCCATTATTTTCAAGTTTGTGGGTCAACTTGTACATATGACCCCACAAACACTCAGGAGACTGGTGCGCAGGATACGTCTGCAACCACAGGGATGGTGATGGCAACTGACATTTTGAATGAGGCTTTCAACATTGATAATCAGGTAAATGTTAGCATGTTCATTGAATTTAATTTATTAAATTTCTTTTTTGAAATTCAAGATTAATTTATTTTAATGATTGTAATAGAATTTTAAGGTTGCAGTGTTGTTAATGGATACACCGGTCCTCCACCTATATATTACTCCATTGCATCTACCAGCGAGGTATGTAAGTAGTAAACAATTATAAATTTATTACATGTGAATAGAATTTTTAGATGAATGGTATTCTAATGTCTAATTTTGGATGTTGAATAGGCTAATATTAGAGGTTTGTGGGAACACCTCCCAGTGCCAATGGAGTTGGAAAAACCTTCACGCTAGTAATAGAATGAAGAGTTTAACTAATGAATTGTACTTAATAGATTTGTGTAGTTTATATTCATATTGTTGATTACACTGCATTGCACATATTTCAAACTCAAAGCATTACTTCACATTGCATAACTAATAACTAGATGTTGATAGATGACAAAATTTTAATTACAATATAGTTGTTTAGAAAGTCAACATAAGCAATTATGCAATTACTTCACATAGCATAAGTAATAACTAGGATCAGCTGCCAATTGCATTTGCTTATCATGGCATTCCATGAGACCACTTTTTATTGAGGCATTTTTTCAAATAGTTCACTACCTTGTCTATGTTATGGATGCTTGGAAAAAATATATGAAAGAATAATAGTAAGCAATAGCATAGACAAGGAAATGAGTTGTTTGAAAAAATGCCTCAAAGAAATGTGGTCTCATGGTGATTTCCATCACCATGAGACTCAATTTCTTTGAGGAATTTTTAAAAAAGATTCACTCGCTTTTCTATGCTACCACATTTTTCATACATGTCTACCAAAGCATTTTATCAAATAGTTCACTTCATTGCTGCTATGGATAAAAGCCTGAAAAAGGTGCTTTCCAACAAACTATGGATTCTTGGAAAAAAAAATCTATCAAAGCATAATAGTAAGCAATAGCATAGACAAGGCAGTAAGTAGTTTGAAAAAATGTCTCAAAGAAATGTGGTCTCATGGTGATGGAATGACATTCCATCACCATGAGACCACATTTCTTTGAGGCATTTTTTCAAATAGCTCATTGCCTTTTCTATGTTACCACATTTTCCATACATGTCTACCAAAGAATTTTATCAAACAGTTCACTTCCTTGCTACTATGGCTAAACTCCTAAAAAAAGTGCTTTCCAACAAACTATGGATGCTTGAAAAAAATCTATCAAAACATAATAGTAAGCAGTAGCATAGACAAGGCAGTGAGTAGTTTGAAAAAATTCCTCTAAGAAATGTGGTCTCACCATAAGACCACATTTCTTTGAGGCATTTTTTCAAATAGCTCATTTCCTTTTCTATGCTACCACATTTTCCATGCATTTCTACCAAATCAAACAGTTCACTTCCTTTTTGCTATGGCTAAAATCCTAAAAAATGTGCTTTCCAACAAAATATGGATGCTTGGAAGAAATTTATCAAAGCATAATAGTAAGCAATAGCATAGACAAGGTAGTGAGTAATTTGAAAAAAATGTCTTGAAGAAATGTGGTCTCATGGTGATGGAATGCCATGTTCCATCACCATGAGACCACATTTCTTCGAGGCATTTTTTCAAACAGCTCACCACCTTTTATATGCTACCACATTTTCCATACATGTCTACCAAAGCATTTTATCAAACAATTCACTTCCTCATTACTATGGCTAAAAGCCTAAAAAAGGTGCTTTCCAACAAACTATGGATGCTTGGAAAAAATCTATCAAAGCATAATAGTAAGCAAAAGCATAGACAAGGCAGTGAGTAGTTTGAAAAAATACCTCAAAGAAATGTGGTCTCATGGTGATGGAAATTCCATCACCATGAGACCACATTTCTTTGAGGAATTTTTTCAAATAGCTCACTTCCTTTTCTATGCTACCACATTTTCCATACATGTCTACCAAATCATTTTATCAAACAATTCACTTCCTTGTTGCTATGGCTAAAAGCCTAAAAAAATTATTTCCAACAAACTATGGATGTTTGGAAAAATCTATCAAAGAATAATAGTAAGCAATAGCATAGACAAGGAAGTGAGTAGTTTGAAAAAATTCCTTGAAGAAATGTGGTCTCATGGGGATGGAATGAAATTACATCACCATGAGACCACATTTCTTTGAGGCATTTTTTCAAACAACTCACTACCTTGAGATAGAAATTAAGCCTTTAGCCAAAATTCCCCTTGAAATTCTTTTCAAGGTCCTCATCCTCATCCTCAATTTACCAATCCATGGAACCTTCCACCTTTTATTCCACTTGTTCATATCCCCACCCCTCCCTCTTCATGTCATGATCGCCCTCCATCTCATAACCAAGACCACACTATACCATCCACCCCATCCCAACATAATACCATAGAGAAGGCAATGAACTGTTTGAAAAAAATACCTCAAAGAAATGTGGTTTCATGGTGATGGAATTCCATGACACATTTGTTTGTAATGGCATTCCATCACCATGATACCACATTTCTTTGAGGCATTTTTTCAAATAGTTCACTTCCTTCTCTATGCTACCATAGTTTTCATACATGTCTACCAAAGCATTTTATCAAACGGTTCACCACCTTGCTGCTATGGATACAAGCCTAAAATAGGTGCTTTCAAACAAGTTATGGATAGGGAAAATAGTAAGCATGATAGTCAGAAATATATAGTTCAATAAGTACTCAAAATTTTGTTCATTATCTCATACATTATAATCTATGATGTGCATCACTATTGTAACTTTTTTGTGATTGAATAATTTGTTTTATTTTTAGATGTTGTAAGTGGAAACACCTCTAGATGTTGATGGAGCAATGGAGCTTGGTGTTTCTTCTTCTATAGAATCCTTGATGCCTCTCATGGGGTTATGTGGAAGATTACTAAATTTCAATTTACATTCGTTGTTATAGTTGTTAGTTAGTGAAAAATCAAACTATTATTGATTCATAGTTTAATCTCTCTTTGGATGGTTTTTATAGGGCTTCAACACGCCATAACATGGGCATGTGAATATTTCCCTCGAGGAGAGTGATTGTCTAGAGGTGGTAAGTGATTATTTTGTTAAATATATCATTTTTTATAATGCAATTTCTATACATTAATGTCTTTACTTGTTATTGTAACAAATAAGGCTTGATCAGGAACTAAACCTTAATAGGAGGAGCAGTAGGCCCACTCCTTGGCCTCAGAGTAAACAAGTGACAGATTTATCACCATCAGGCCGACAAGCAAAGGGCAAGAGTTTTTTTCGAGATCCTCGAGAGCAATGACTTTTGATTTGAGGGTCCTTTGTTGTATGCCTATATGGCATTTTTGGACATATTTTGTATTACATATATTTGACATTGTATGCCTATATGGAATTCTTGTAAGCCTATATGGCTATTTTGTATATATTTTATACTTATATTGACATATATTGATGTATGCCTACATGGCTATTTGGTTAATACAAATATTTTTTATCAATGGTGTCCATATTTGCATTATAAATCCACAGTTCAATAGATATGAGTTACGTGTATTCAAGTGTATACTTTATAACTTACGTGTATACTTTGTGACTTATGTGTATTCCAATGTATACTTTGTGACTTATGTGTTTTCATGTGTATGTACCTTGTATTCATGCATATATACTTTGTATTAATGTGTATACTATGTATTCATGTGTATACTTCAAGGCTTATGTGTATTTGAGTACTTGTGATTCACTTATTCACATGTATGCTTGACTTATTCACGTGTATACTTATTAATTGGTTAGCCCTAGCATTGCTCATTGTTGTCCTTCATGGTTTGTCTTGAATATTTATTGATTGATGCTAAACAACTTTATTAGTTGATGCAAAATAGCTTCAATATTTCCAGAAATGTTTCACCAACAATGTATCATTTACTTATGTGCTAATTTATTATGGAATCCAAGAATAATTTAAAAGGAATAAAGCTAGGAGGAGAGGGAAGATAGATATTTATAGTGTAACCTATTGTACCTTCTCTATACAAACCTTTAATGGCTCTTATATGCTTTGCTATTTCATTTTCTACTTTTCATATCCCATTTTCATAGGTGGATCATCACTTCTCTCATTTTTTTCCTTCTATTTTATGTCCTCACCTCCACTTGTGTTATTCTAAAATAATCTCTATTTTTTGGTGGGAACCCACTAAGATTCAAAGGAGTCATTAGTTTGTGGTGGGAACCCACTAAGATTCAATTTTTTCTAGGACGTCTAAACCAAATGAACGTAGCTAATAGTGATTCGGCATGTTTGGGTGCAATAAAGGACCATTCCTAGCATAAATGTACCCATCTAAACATGTTGGAACAGTCCATTTGGTCATACGAGATGCAGAACAAAAGTTGCACCACTTTGCAACATTACATTGCTTGCATTTGACAACTTTTTTCCTCAACTAAAAAATATTCATCATGAGAAAACAACTCCAAGATAGCAAAAACCGAGAGAGGTTATTGTAGAGGGTCTCAACATGATCCCATAGCCTCAAACAGAGAGTTTGTAAGTTTCATGGTTTCTGAGTAATAGGTCGTCAAAGATTGTTTCCCTTTTGCAATTTGGACTCTTAAGGGATTATGTCGCATGAACGTAGCTTAGACTGATTCAACATTTTTGGGTGTAAAATAGGACCATTACTAGCCTAAACTTACCCATTTAGACATGTTTTAATAGTCTATTTGGTCGTACTAGTTGTAGAACAAGAGTTGCACCACTTTGCAACTTTACACTACTTGCATTTGACAACTTTTTCCTCAACTGAAAAGTCATCACCACAAGAAAATGCCTCCAAGATAGCAGAAACTAAGAGAGGTTATTTTAGAGGGGCCCAATGCAATCTCGTATCCTTAGACGAAGAGTTTTTAAGCATCATGGTTTTCAAGTAATAGCCCATCAAAGATTGCAACCATTTTTCACTTTGGACTCTTAAGGGAACGAGTTGGTTGAACGTAGGTCGGAGTGATTCAAAATGTTTGGGTGTGAAAGAGGACCATGCCTAATGTAAATGTACACATCTATATGTGTTGGAATATTATGTTTGGTCACACGAGTTGCAGAACAAAAGTTGCACCACTTTGCAACTTTACACTACTTGCATTTGACAACTTTTTTCTCAACTGAAAAGTCTTCATCACAGGAAAATGCCTCCGAGATGGAAAAAACTGAGAGAGTTTATTGTAGAGGGGCCCAACATGATCACATATCCTTAGATGGAGATTATTTAAGCATCACAGTTTCCAAGTAATAGCTCATCAAAGATTGCAACCATTTTGCACTTTGGACTCTTAAGGGATCGAGCTACGTGAACATAGGTCAAAGTGATTCGACATGTTTGGGTGAAAATAGGACCATTCCTAGTGTAAATGTACCCATCTAGATGCATTGGAACAATCTGTCTGGTCATACGAGTTGCAGAATGAAAGTTGCACCACTTTGCAACTTTACACTGCTTGCATTTGACACTTTTTCCATCAAGTGAAAACTAGACACTGTTAGTGTAGGTTTTTTATTTTCCTTATGTCAGGGGTATTTATTTTTTCCTAGACATATTATTTAAGCTTGCTTAGGTTTATTAGGAGTGGTTAATATGAAGACACATGGTGAAATACAACAACTACATGTGTCACTCTCTCCCATGTGTCACTCTCTCCCCATACATGGGTAGTTGAGTTACACATCCTCTTTTGGCTTGTTGTTTCACCTCTCATGAACACTATTATGTTTTTACCTAGGTAGGTTATAGGGTTGTTGGGTTTCTCACCCTCTTTTTGCTTTATGTGCCACCTCCTCTTTGTCTTCACCTAAGGAGGTTATGCCACATGTTTTGTCATTTACCAAGTTGGTGATAACCTCCCACCTTTTATGGGTATTAGGAGTTAATACACCACTTGGATGTATTTCCCCTTATTTTTTTTATATATTGAGCACTCTCCTCTCACCTTCACTATTTCGGCTAGTTTGGTGATCGATTGGTGAGAGTATTGAGAGTATTCTACATTTTCTATTGCCTTGTCTCTATTTTTCTCTCATTTCAAATTTCTTTTCATTTCGCTATTTTGATCTTCGATCATTTGTTGAGTGAAGTTGCATGTGATCTATGACCGACATCAAATCCTAGCTTGGTTCTTGCTACTCATAGAATCTAACATGGTATCAGAGTTGTGTTGTCTGGTATAGCTCATTATTTTTCTAATTTTTTGACTGATTTGAGATTAATAGAAAGCTAATATTTTTCCTTAAAAACCAAGTATTCTCTTCTCCTGCATCCTCGTATGACCTGGAGAATCAGAATAGTTTAAAGGAAAAATAAACATATATTTAATCTGGTTTACATATATTTGTTCCTGTGAGATCTAGGTGATTTGCAACTTTTCAGTAATATTGGAGGCTTTTTCAACATTTCCAGAGAGTCCAAATGGTTAGAGAAAGTCAAAATTGACTTTTATTTCACCAAAATCAGAGATTGGAGGATACAATAAAAAAATCAAAATTAAAAACTTGAATTTTTACTAGAGCCATTTTTATTTTGGCTTCATAAATCTAGCTTCCACTCATTTTCAAGAAAATGATTTATGAATTTAATTCCCAACATTGAAAAATCATCTGGGTAGTTGTTACATTTTGCAAAAAGTTGATAAATTTTGCAAAAATCAAATCATAAAAAGGTGTCATTTTTCACAGGTAGATTTTGTAGCTTTTTAAAAAATTGCATAATTTTTGCCTTGGGTGTCAAATTTTTGCAAATGAGTACTTGTCAGAAAGCTAGAAATGAGACTTTCCATTCGCAAAGGTTTGAGTAAAAATTTATGTCTTTTTCAATCAGATATTTTAGGTTAAATCTGATGCATTTTTTTATCTTCAACAAGTCTTATCTTTCACTTTTGTAATCCATTTTTCAAAATTAAAAAAAAAAAAGTATTGAAAAGATATTAAAGAGAAAAGCATAGCTACAAGGTTATTTTTCTAGATTTTATTTGAGAATTAATTTTTATCAAATATTTTAATTTTGGCCATTAAGAGCCTTAAAAGCCTTATAATCTAGAAAAGCCTTGTAAAAGCACTAATCATAAAGTTCCAACATTGTAATATCTGGGAAGTGTGATTTTTGAGACTAGTGGAAAGGGGGTTGTCTTGTGTGTCTTCTTTCTTTGTACTTTTCTTTCTTCTTTGTAATATTCTTTTTTTCTCTCATGGATGCATCTACAATTCCAATTTTAACTCCATATAATTATTTTGAATGGAAATCTAAGAAAATAATATATTTGAAAAGATATGGATATCATCGTGTAACAATGGGACTTGAAATTGAACCACAAGATGTTCTAGAAAAGACAAAATGGTTTAATAAGTGTGATGAATCCTTTGGTACTCTATGTATGTCAGTCTCTCTTGACCTTTTTCATATTGAATCTGCCACTACATCAAATGAAATTTGGACTAAATTGGAAAGCCTCTTTGGTAAGCAGGATGAGTTAAGGGGTCATCAGTTAGAGAATGAACTCATAGGGTTAATTCCTAGTATTTTTGACACTATACAGGACTTCTTCACAAAATTTAAGGCCATTAGATTGCAGTTAGAACAATGTGGAATCAAGAAGGATGATAAGCAACTAATCTTGAGTATTATTTCTAAGTTTGGTCCTAACTATTCTATATTTGTTTCTATATTCTATGCTACAAAATGTGCCCTAGGTTTTGCATATAAAATTCCTTCTTTAGATGAGTTTGTTGCAAAACTCACTAGGGAGCAGGACAAATTGGTTCTAATGGGTACAATTAAACCCTCTAAGTCACATGCTTTGGTTTTTAATTAGGGTACAAAAGAATAGAAAGGGTCTAATAAGCAAGATAAGAAGCAAAAGAACCAAGGAGAGAAGAAGAAAGATCATAAATCTACTACTTTAAAAGTAGATAATCAGACCTCTTCATCAAAAGGAGAACAATCTAACAAGGATAAGGTTAAATGTTCTTACTGTAAGAGGCTTGGCCATGATAAACAAATTTTTTTAAAGAAACAAATTGACCACCTTTCACATCTTCTAGAAAATAACAATATCAAGGTGCCTGATTCTGTCAAATAGAATTCGTCAGAAGGGTCTTCTAAGGACACAGAAAAAAGTAAGGGGAAAGGAAAGGGAAATGCCCTAGTTTTTGTTTCACAACTAGATTCTTGGATCATTGACTCAGGTGCTTCACACCACATTCCCTCATCAGGGGATAATTTTACCTCTTTGGAGCCATGTTCTATTCCTACCATATTAATGGGTGATGACACTCCTATTGAAGTGCATGGGAAAGGGTCTATTGACGTGGGTGAAAGGACATCTAAGGATGTTCTTTGTGTTCCATCTTTGTCAACTAATCTCCTATCTATTTATCATATTACTCACACTGGTTCTAGCAAGCAAGTTGAGTTCACTCCAGATACAGTGGTAATCAATGAAATGCATAATGGGTCTACAGTTGTCATGGGAAAAGTAGATCATCAGTCCAAACTATATCAATTTTCTCACTTTGTTCCTAACTCTCCTTTGATAACCTTACTCATGAAAATGAGGTGAGTTTTTTGTGGCATCAATGGTTTGGCCACTTGAACTATCATTACTTGCAACAAATTAGTCAGTAGGATATGGTTACAGGGTTGCCTTCTATTTGATTTTTTGATGACCTGTTTTCCAAGGATGCATTCTTGGTAAGCATCTTGCGGAGAAATATGATAAAGGAAAAGCATGGAGGGCTACACAACTATTGGATTTGGTACACAGTTACTTAGTGGGACCATTTCCACAACCATCTTTTAGTAGGGCTAGATATGTCTTAACATTTATTGATGACTTTTCTAGATACACTTGGGTTTACTTTCTCAAATAGAAGTCTAAGGTCTTTGAGCATTTTTTAGGATTTCAAAGCTTTTGTAGAGAAATAGTCTAGGAAGTTCATCAAGATTCTGCATACAAATAATGGGGGTGAATATGTGAATCATCAATTTGAATAGTTTTGTGCTTCAGAATGTATCAACATGCAACACACAGTTCCATACAATCCTTAGCAGAATGGTGTTGTAGAACGTAAGAATAGGTCCTTAAAAGAGATGGTTAATTGCATGCTTCACTCCAAATATTTGGCACCTCAATACTAGGAAGAGACCATCAAATGTGCATGTTACATCCATAACAGACTTCCTCAAAAAGTTGTGAAGGGTGTAACTCCTTTTCAAGCTTAGAATGGTCGAAAACCCATAGTTAAGCACTTTAGAGTGTTTGGCTCTCTTGCATGGGCCCACAATCCAATAGAGAAATGCAAGGCTATGGATTCGTAGAGAAATCCTTGCATATTTTTTGGGTATCCAGATGGTGGAAAAGGCTATAGGATTCTCCATCCTACCACTCATGAGTTGTTCATTGAGAGGAGTGTTCATTTTGAGGAGAGCCCTTTGAGTTCTTCTCTTACCACTTCTGCATCCACTATCAGATTGGAGCCCATGCATCAGGATGAAAGTTCTTCTGAGGATCTTAATTCTCCTAATCTTGATGAGGATTTTTCTTCCTCCACTTCATATGGTGACAGTGATGATGAGGATTCACATTATTCTCCTATTCATCATTTAGAGGTTGATGATTCTCCTTTGGAATCTCCAGACTTGCTCCTCTTTGGGATCATCAGACACTTGAGTTAGCTGGTGATTGGGTTGGTGATCCATCAGACACTAGAAGAACAAGGTCATAGTTTCAATAATCTCCACATCCCTTCGTTACTTCATCTTTTGATCCACAGTCATTTCGAGAAGCTTCAGGTATTCCTTAGTGGGATGCTGCAATGCAAGAAGAGTTCAATTCCTTAGAGAGGAATCGCACATGGGATTTTTTCCCTCTTCCTAAGGGAAGGAAACTTGTTCAATGCAAGTGGATCTATTGAAAAAAATTTATAGTAGATGGGTTGGTTGATAAGCATAAGGCTTGCTTGGTTTCAAAAGGATTCTCCCAGGTTCTCAAGATTGACTACTCTGATACTTTTGCACCAGTTGCTAAGGTGAATTCCATCTGACTTTTCCTTGCTATAGCTACAATACATCGATGGGAAGTTCATCAGATGGATGTGAAGAGTTCCTTTCTTCATGGTGACCTTCAGGAGGAAATCTACATGGAGTATCCACAGGGGTTCATCTAGGATCATTCACTTGTGTTTCATCTCCAAAAGTCTCTCTATGACCTTAAACAAGCTCCTTGAGCTTGGTATGCCAAGATTCACTCCTTCCTTTTGACAGTTGGGTTCACTCAATTCCATTATGATCCGAACATCTACATTCTACAGTAGGATGACACTCTCACATTCTAGTTCTATATGTCGATGACTTGTTGATCACTGGGAGTCACTCATCCACCATTAAGGCTGTGAAAAATGCTCTAAATGATATATTTTTTATGTTAGACTTGGGTCTTTTTCATTTTTCCTTAGGGATTGAGATCACTCAATCATCTTCTAGTATTTTCCTTGGACAACCCAAGTACGCACTTGACATGCTCTCCAGATTTTGTGTGGCTAACTATAATCCTGCATTGACTCCATTTCTGTCAGGGGTCAAACTTGAGGCTAAGTGTTCCTCACCTTTGGTTGATGGAACTTTGTACCAATAGCTTGTTGAGAGTCTCATCTACTTGACTCATATGAGACCCAACATTTCATATGTTGTGGGAATGGTCTCTCGATTCATGCAAGAGCCACATGAGTTGCATTGGAAAGTAGCTAAGAAGTTCCTCCACTACATTAAGGTTACTAACAGCTATGGGATTCACTATGCAGTTGGTGTGGATATTGACTTACTAGGACATATAGATTCAAATTGGGCAGGTGATTCTCAGGATCACTAGTCTACTTTTGGGTATTGCTTCTCTCTTGGTTTCGGTCTAGTTTGTTGGTCGAGCAAGAAGTATTCTACAATGGCTATTTCATCTAAAGAGGCTAAGTATTGAGGGGAAGTTAATGCTTCCACTGAGGCTATTTGGATTTAGGATATTCTCACTGAGTTTATCATTCCATTTAGAAAGCCTATAGTCATTTTTTTGATAATCAGAGTGCAATACAGATCTCAAGGAATCTAGTTCATCATCAGAGGACAAAACACATTGAGATTCATATGCACTACATTTGGGAGTTGATTCAGGAAGGCATCATTGGTCTTAAATATTATTCTACATTAGAGCATACTATGGACATCTTCACCAAACCCTTCACAAAAAGAAAGTTCCTTCATCTATGAGCTTTGCTAGGGGTGCGACAGGTTTCTACTTCAGGGGGGCTTCTTAGTCCTTCATTCTACTCTCTCTAATTTGGGGGGGTATTTTCTCTCTCTATTTAGGGGGGCTATTCCTCTTTTGGGGGGGATTTCTATGTACATGGGTACCTAACATGGCCTCATTTGTCGAGACCCATCTTTTCACCCACCTAACCTACGCTTAAGGTGGGTGTTAGTGTAGGTTTTTTATTTTCCTTATGTTAGGGGTATTTATTTTTTCTTACACATATTATTTAAGCTTTCTTAGGTTTATTAGGAATGGTTAATATGAGGACACATGGCGAAATACAATAGCTACATGTGTCACTCTCTCCCCACACATGGGTAGTTGAGTTACACATCCTCTTTTGGCTTGTTGTGCCACCTCTCATAACCACTATTATATTTTTACCTAGGTAGGCTATAGGGTAGTTGGGTTTCTCACCCTCTTTTGGCTTTATGTTCCACCTCCTCTTTTTCTTCACCTAAGGAGGTTATGCCACATGTTTTTTTATTTACCAAGTAGGTGATAACCTCCCACCTTTTATGGGTAGTAGGAGTTAATGCACCACTTGGATGTATTTTCCCTTATTTTTCTATATATTGAGCACTCTCCTCTCACCTTCACTAGTTCCGCTAGTTCGGTGATCGATTGGTGAGAGTATTGAGAGTATTATACATTTTCTCTTGCCTTGTCTCTTTTTTCTCTCATTTCATATTTCTCTTCATTCTTCTATTTTGATCTTCGATCATCTATTGAGTGAAGTTGCATGTGATCTACGAGCGATATTAGATCTTGGCCCGATTCTCGCTTCTCGCAGAATCTAATAGACACCACAGAAAAATGACTAAGATAACAAAAAATAAGAAAGGTTATTATAGAGGGGTTCAACATGATCTCATGGCCTCAAATGGAGAGTTTGTAAGCATCACGTTTTTCGAGTAATAGCCCATTGAAGATTGTAGTCATTTTGCACTTTGAACTCTTAAGGGATCAAGTCAGTTGAACGTAGCTCAGAGTGATTCAACATGTTTGGGTGTGAAAGAATACCATATCTATTGTAAATGTACCTACCCAAATGTGTTGGAATAGTCTTTTTGGTCACACAAGTTGCAGAACAAAAGTTGCACCACTTTACAATTTTACACTACTTGCATTTGACACTTTTTCCATCAAGTGAAAACTGGACACCATGGGAAAATGACTTTGAGATATAAAAAATTGAGAGAGATTATTGTATAAGGTCCCAACACGATCCTATGGCCTTAGACAAAGAGTTTGTAAGCCTCACGATTTTTGAGTAATAGCCTGTCGAAGATTGCAGTCATTTTGTACTTTGGACTCTTAAGGGATCAAACCAGTTGAACGTAGCTCAGAGTGATTCGACATGTTTGTGTGTGAAAGAGGACCATGCCTAGCGTAAACGTACCCATCTAGATGTGTTGGAATAGTTCGTTTAGACATACGAGTTGCAAAAGGAAAGTTGCACCACTTTGCAACTTTACACTGCTTGCATTTGACACTTTTGTTCATCAAATGAAAACTAGACACCATGGGAAAATGACTCCGAGATTAAAAAAAAAAATTGAGAGGGTTATTGTAGAGGTTCCCTATGTGATCTTGATGCCTAAGATGGAATGCTCGTACCTAACACATTATTTGAGTAACAAATTGTCAAAGATTGCTGCCCTTTTGCAATTTGGACTCTTAAGGGATTACGATGCATGAATTACAAATGTTTGAGGGAAGCAATAAATTTCAAAATTTTAGTAAATATCATTACAAATGTTTGAGGGCAGCAATAAATAAGCACTAGGGAACTAGATCCCAAACTCAATTACAAATGTTTGAGGGAAGCCATGAATTTTTAGTTGGAAAACATGTGTGAAGAACTTGTGGGGTACTTGAGTTAATTCATGTTACTTGAACAACATCTAACAAGTCATGCATGATTCTATTACTTGTAAATGTGATTATTTTTATGACATGTTGACATTATGCATAAAAAAAATTTACAAATTTCAAACTTCTTAAATGTTTATGTGAATAGATGGTATTGTATATTGATATTGATATATAATCATTAGGTTGATTTGTTTTAATAAATGAATTTTTAATAATAAGTTATCCAAGTGGTGCTAGTTATAATAGGGGGAGAATAAAAGAAGAAAAATAATGATTGGTAACCATCAATGGTTATTACACTCACTATATTAATAATATGATGTTTACAATAAAATTTGATTTATTTGGCAATCCTAATTCTTATGTTTGTGCTACAATTGTCTAATATGCTTCATACACCAATATGACACCCAAGTGCTTGTACTTGTAGGCACAATGCTTTCTCAAAACTATCAAGTGGTAATACAAAATTATGAGAAAAAAATAAATCTATGTGAATTCCAACACCCCACTTAAATCAAATATTTAATCAATGTGCCCCATTTTCATGCACACAAACTCAGCTTATAAGATTGTTTTACAATAACCAAAAATATGATTCAAAGATGTCTTAGGTACTCCATTCTCATAGATCTTTTACAATGTCACTCATAAATTCTAGATGTTCTTATAATTTCATCATTATAGGTGATCATGATGAGGTTAACTTCAAATGAATAATTTAGTACCATCTACTAGTCTTGTATTTGGCATATACTTTATAACTTCATTTGGGTTTATTAGCTCCCACCTAAACAAAGAAAACATATTGTAAATATTAATAATCACATAATCGATTCAAATAAACATGTGATATGTCAATAATCTAAAACTTGTGTGCTAAATTATGCAATATCTTATAACTTATCACTAGTCAATCTAGTCCATTGAATATCTTAAAAAGTGATTTTTATATGAATATCAAGCATACCTCCCATCTATCAGGATTAAACTTTAGAGGGTCCTCAAAGTAATGAGGATCAACATGAATAGATCGTAACCAAACTATTACTTTCCAACCTTTTGGAAACTTGTAACCTGCTATAAAAACAACACAATTTAATCTTCCACTTAGTTTACTAATCTATTGAGAATATCCTACATCAATTTTTTTTGCATATTTTTGAGAAAAAAAATAAAATACCATTGAACTATTTATCATTTTCCACAATTCCAAACATAAAGTGTGCTACATTTGCAAGTCTGACAACTTCATCAATCACCTACATACATGATATAAACATTAGAAAATTAATCCAAAGAACCATCCAAGTCTTCTCTACTCTTTATTGTGTCAAGTATTGCCTCATGGTTAGACTCACACACCTTCCACAAGGTCTTGTTCAAAGGTATACCCTCATATTTGATCAAATGAACGTTGGATGCCATGACAAGGTTCGAGTAATGAAGAATCTTTTGATGCATGTCAAAGTCCTGAAACGGCCAAACAATAATACTCTTATGTGGGTACCTTCTAAGCCACATTCTAGTAACAACCATTGAGCCTGTAGGGTATTCGATGTTTTCTCCATCTATAACTAGGGCTTCCAATTTCTTTTTGGCCTCAACACAATGACATAAGTAATAATCCATTCACTCTTTGTTTTCTTCATTTGTAATAACTGCATAAACATGCCCTACATTGATATGTGCAACAAATTAGATGAAATTAGTCAACATTACAAATACACTACAAAGTAAGATAACAATAGGAATTTCAAAAACTATGCAAGTAGATATATTACTTGGTTGAACTAGATCTTAATTTTTGCTTATGGCTTTGATTATGTTTTTATTTTTTTCAACAATGTTTTAGATCACACTCCATGATCCATAATCAGGAAACTTGATATCTCTTATTGAACTATATCTGATATGTGATCTGAAATGTTGTTGACAAAAATAAAACACAATCAAAGCCAAAAGCAAAAATTATGATTATGGATTATGGAAACTTGATATCTCTTATTGAACTAGATCTAATATGTGGTCAAATTCAACTAATGATTTCACCTGTGTCAGTTTCAATCCCGTCGAATAGTGATATGTGTGAATTGGGTTGAAATAGTTTAACCACCATTCATTAACCCACTCCTTTGACTTGCACTCATCCCAGGCTTGCATTATACATGAAGAATGAAAGCATGCCATCTTCCATATATGGATACTCCATGAACCTATATTTGAGCTAAGGAAAGAGTGTAACTCACTCAATCATGTTAGTGTATAACAATCCTCATATGGTGCAATGTTAGTATCATCTATCAACCAAAAAAATCTATGAACTAAAGACTTACCTCCATTACCTAGACCCATCAAAACATTACACCACTCAACAATTGATTTTACATCTATCAACTTTTCATTGTCTTTATACTTTAACTCTTCTTGTGTTAATGCTCTTTTGACATATGCTCTCCCTTTCCATGCCCAGCCTCAAAAAAGTTCCACATATGCTAAAAACCTATAATGACATGCATCCTTCTCAACCAATAAAACATCTGTGAGTTCTTGAATTGTGTTGCATAGTTATCCCACCATATTATATGTTGGTTGTATGATATGCCCCTCTAAGCCAAATCACTATAGAAAAATTGGAAGCAACCTTGCACAAACTCTAGAGAATATGTGTAATCATCACTAATATAAAAGTGGTACTCCCTCAATACCTTCCTTTGGTATTTTGTACTATTAGCTACATGAATGAATGCTATGTGAACAAATATAGAAACCTATGTGGACTTGTAATATTGTGAATGCACCTCACATTGTGGATTTATATCATCGTAAGACCACATTTCTATGAGGTATTTTTTTCAAACAACCCCCTACCTTGTCATCCTTACCGCATTGGCAAGCTAGTGAGCTCACTAGCTTGTCAATGCTCACATGAATTTTTGGATCCAATGCCTTAAAGAAATGTGGTCTTGTGGCATGCCATGATTGCAAGATAGGCTGCACCTTTCCTCATGTTGCTAACTTAGCCTTGAATAAATATTCTTGAAATAGTGGAGAGAAGGGTTACAATCCCTTGTAGGTAGACTAATCAAGGAAACATTAAAAATATATCACAAAATTAGTGATGAGGTAAGTTTAGAAATAGAGATGAAAACCAAAATAGATTCGAAGGTCTATCAATGTGGGAGGAGTATATTCCAATTTTGTAGAGACATGTATGGAAAATTTGGTAGCATAGACAAGGCAATCAATTGTTTGAAAAAATGCACATCACCATGAGACCCCATTTATTTGAGGCATTTCTTCAAACTATTGATTTCCTTGTCTATGTTGTTTGATAAAATGCTTTGGTAGACATGTATGGAAATTTTGGTAGCATAGATAAGGAAATCAATTGTTTGAGAGAACTATTTGACAAAATACCTCAATGATATATGTCCTTGTGGACTAGAATGATTGCAAGGTATGCACAAAATGGATTTGTTGAAAAAACTTTAGAAAATTTCAAGCATATGCAATTTCTAGGTGTAAAACCAAATTCCACTACATTTTCTAACATCCCCCATGCCTATGCCAAAATGAAAGCTTTCAAAAGGGGTATGCACATCCATAGAAAAGGATTAAGAAATGATGTATTATTTTACATTATAATTATAACTTCTCTCATATATATGTGTATACAAAATGTGGAAGCATACACAAGGTAGGTCAATTGTTTAACAAAATTCCTCAAAGAGATGTGGTTTAAAAATGTAATTGGAAAGTGTAAATAATTGTGTAGTTTAAAATGTGCATTGACAAGCTAAGGTTATAATTACAAACAAACAATGATGAACATGGAATATGCAAAATAAAAAATCAAAGCAATCTAAAATAGAATGAAATAAAATATAAAGAAAATGTGTAAAGACTTCACATACCTAAAAAATGGATATTCGAATGGAGGAGTTCTACCCAATTATGTAGCCTTTGCTTCTTCTTGCATCAAGCTCCTCAACAATAAATGAGATTTTCAAAAGCTTGTTTCCTTTCCAATGTTAAATTGTATCTCTTGAATGGAATTGAGACTTGAATTTATATATATCAAATTTGACATGAAAACTCTGCTATTTCATGCAAAGGTGGTGGAAAGATCATAAAAAAGGTGGTAGAATGTGAAAAACTTGCATGCAAATTTCACAAAATAATCAAAAAGATTTTATTTTTTAGAACACGCACATAACCAGGAGAATATGCAGGATGTGGGCCTAGATATCATGGGTATATTAATTTTTTTAACGTTTTTAGAGCAAGACAAAACACGCTCGCATTATAATGTGCTTGCATTGTCTTGCTAAACAAACTACCACATCTCAACTTCTTTGAAATGCACTCGTGTTATGAGAAAGTTGATTTTATAGTTTCTTCTCTCTCTCTCTCTAGCCATCAATCCCCCTTAGCCATCTAGGTATCTCACTTATCCCTAAATCCTCAACACCGGACACTATGCCTTAAACCCTAATCCCTTAAACCTTAAATCCTAAACCCTATTCTCTCTCTCTCCCTTCTACCTATCTCTCCCACTCCCTCTCTCTCTCTCTCAAGTCTCTCACTCCCACCCCCCTCTCTCCCTCTCTCTCAAGTCTCTCCCTCCTACCTTCTCTCCCTCTCTCCCTCTCACTCACTCCCTCTATCTCTCTCCCACTCCCTCTATCTCTATCACTCCCTCCATCTCTCTCCCACTCTCTCTCTCTCTCTCTCTCTCTCTCTCAAGTCTCTCCCTCCTACCCCCTCTCCCTCTCTCAAGTCTGTCCCTCTCTCTCACTCACCTTAAACCCTTAAACCTAAGTAAACACTCTACCCTAATCTGTCAACCCTCAAACCTTAATCCCTCAACCCTTAAACCCTCAACCCTCTACCCTCTACCCTCTACCCTCAAACCATCAACCATCAACCTCTATACCCTCTACCATATACATTGGACCCTAAACCCTCAACCCTTAAACCCTCTACCATCAACCCAATATATTCTACCCTCAACCCTTAAACCCTTAAACCCAAGTAAACTCTCTACTCTAATCCCTCAACCCCAATTCATCAACCCTTAAACCCTAAACCCTCAACCCCTATACCCTCTATCATATACATTGGACCCTCAACCCTATACCCTCAACCTTAAACCCTTAACCCTCTACCCTTTACCCTAAACCCTTAAACCCAAGTAAACTCTCTACCCTAATCCCTCAACCCTTAAACCCTCTACCCTCTACATTAAACCCTCAACCCCCAATTCTCAACCCTCAACTCTTAATACCTCAACCCTTAACCTTTAAACCCTAAACACTCAACCACTATACCCTCTACCATATACATTGGACCCTCAAACCTAATCCTTCAACCATATACCATCAAACCTATACCCTAAACCCTCAACCCTAAACCCTTAAACCTTCTACCCTCTACCCTCAACCCAATACCCTCAACCCTCAACCCTATACCCTCAATACTCAACCCTCATATATCTTTGTCCCTCCCTCCTCTTCTCTCCTCTCTATCTCACTTCTACCTTCATCTCTCCCTCTCTCCATCCCTCCCTCTCTACCCTAATCCCTCAACCCTATACCCTCTACCCTTAAATCCTTAAACATTCAACCATAAACCCTAATCCCTCAACCTTTAAACCCTAAACCCATAAACCATCTACCCTCAACCCAATACCATAAACCTTCAACCCTATACCCTCAACCCTTAAACTCTCTACCCTAAACCCTCAACCTTCAACCCTTAATCCCTCAACCCTTAATCCCTCAATCCTTATTCCCTAAACCCTCAACTATCAACCCTTAATCTCTCAACCCTTAAACCTTAATCCCTCAACCCTCAACCCTTAAACCCTAATACCTCAACCCTAAAACCCTTAAACCCTCAACCCTCAACCCTTAAGCCTTAATCCCTCAACCCTTAACCCTAAAACCCTTAAACCCTCTACACTCTACCCTCTACAATATACATTAAACCTTGGGCCCTCGTGTATCATAGAAAAATGTATTTTTGGACTTTTTTACACTCATTTGAGCCTTTCTTATGGATTTTGGCCTATTTTCCATGATTTAATGTTGTAATGTGGTCAACACACTCACATTAGGTCTTGGGTCCTTGTGAATCATTAAGAACTTTATGATGCCTTGTAAAAGTGTTGTGAAGTGTTGTAACACATTTTCATACTTTTCTATCTTATTATTATAATTCACTCAAATAGCCTCTTTTTATCATTTACCAAGTCTTATTTCAAATTTTTGTAACAAATTTTCATGCTTTTCTAGGCTTGTCATCAATAATTATACTCTTTCTTATGTTTAAATGACCCCATTATACACTTGCAGGCCCTACTTAAGTGTATTGTTGAGGATAATCCCATTAAACTTAATTTAATACACTTTAATTCTTGACAGCCACTTCAAATGCCTAAGTGGGACCAAGTTGTCCCTAAGGGAAAATTAGTCCCACTTGGCTCAAAAATCAAAATTATTTCAAATTTTTGGTGGGATATTATTTTCTAAGCCTTCAGGTCAGCCTTTGATTTTGTATTTTTAATTAAAAATTTCATAATCATGAATAAATATAGGGTTTTTCCTCTCATTTCATCCTCCTTAATCTCCACAATTTTCTTAATTATTCAAGCACTCAAGCAGTCATTCATAATCATTCAATCAAGCATTCTAGGCATTTTCAAGCACATTGGAGCTATCACTTGCATGTCTTTAGATTTCTACTTCAAGGGTTTGGTGAGTTGTAGCATTTCATGTTGTTCATTCATCATTCTCTTCACTTATTTCATTTTATTTTCAAGGGTTTAATTATCAAACCGAGGTTTGACCAAGGAAAACCCCTATTCACTAACCCTTAACAATTTTTCCTCTTTGTATATGTTTTGTAGGTCTTGTGTGTAGATTTTTCAAAGAGAAATGTGTGAAAAGGTTTCAACAATTTATCAAAGTCATTTAAAGTGGTCAAAGCCCTAAAAGAAGCTTGGAGAACACCTACAGATCAGATTTTACAATTTCAGGTTTAGAAACCTATCAGAAATTGAAGTGCAAAACGAGAGCTATAGATTGCACCTTTGAATTTCCCAAGATCTATAAGTGGACTAAGTCACCATCAATGGTGAATTAGTCCCACTGCCAGGCCTAAAAAATGGTTTTTTGCAATTTCGAGTACCCTTTTGTTTGAAACCTGTTCTGACAGAATTTCCCCAAAACAAGACTAAGTTGCCCAGCTTGGCATAAGTGTCCCAGTGATTTCTATAGGATTCCAAAGCTCCTCTCCATCTCTTTCCAATTTCTAAGTGCACATATTCAATTTCATTAATTTTTGTTATTGTTTGTTTGCATCTTTAGTTCATTTTGCATATCACATTGTGTTTTCAAATATTTTGCATTTCATTAAAGTTTTGCATTAGTAATCAATCTCTTTTATCCATTATTTGCATGTAGGACATCTTATTTAGACATATATTTCAATCATATTTACATTAGTCTTGAGTGAGTCATTAAAGTTTTTGGTATACCTCTCTCCTTTTAGGTGCAAAACCCTAGAAGTGTAAGAGAGCCCCCATATACCCAAAATTCTTTGGTTCACCTCAATTCTCAACCATCTACCGTATAAATTAGATCCTAAACCATAATCCCTTAACCATATACCCTAAAACCTATATACTCAACACTATACCCTCAACCCTCAACTCTAAACCTCGTCCCTCAACTCTTAAACCCTTAAACCCTCAACCCTTAACCCCTCAACCCTCTACCTTATACACTATACCCTCTAACCTATACATTGGAACCTCAACCCTAATCCCTCAATCCTATATCCTCAACCCTTATCCCTCTCTCTATCTATCCATCTCACCTCTCTCTCCCTTCATCTCTCCTACCCTCTCTAATTGTCACTATCTACCCTCCCCCTCTTTCTATGTACCTCTCACTCAATCAATCACTACCACTCTCTCTCACTCCCTTTATCTCTCTATCTCCCTCCCACTCCCTCTCCATCACTCCCTCATTCTCCCTATCTCTCAAGTCTCTCCATCCCACCCCCCTCTCTCTTTCAGGTCTCTCCCTCTAGCACCCTACCTAGGTAACTCTCTCTCCCCCCCTCTCTCTATCTATCCCTCCCACCCTACATAGATAAGTCCCTCTCACTCTATCCCCCTCTCTCACCCTCTCTCTCAGGTCACTCCCTTCCACACCCTCTACCTCTCTCAGGTCTCTCTCTCTCTCACACACTCCCTCTCTCTCACTCACTCTCTCTCGCACTCCCTCTCTCTACCTATTTCTCAAGTCTCTCCCTCTCACCCCCTCACACTCTCAACTCCTCCCTCTGGAACACTACATAACTCTTTCTTTCTCTCCTCCTCTCTCTCTCTCTCTCTCTCCCCTCTCTCTCTCTCTCTCTCTCTCTCTCACCTACCCCCTCTCTCTCTCTCCCTCTATCCCTCCCACCCTACCTAGCTAAGTCCTCTCACTCCAACCCCTTCTCCCACTCCCTCTCTCTTAGGTCTCTCCCTTTCACCCCCTCTCCCTCTCTCAGATCTCTCTCTCATTGCCTCTCTACCTCTCTCTCTCAGGTCTCGCCCTCCCTCTCTCCCTCCCACCCTACCTAGACAACTCTATCTCTCTTAAAATTCCCCCTCCCTCTAAAGACATACATACATACAAAAATACATACATATATATATATACAATCTTACATATATAAATACATATAGGCATACATACATACATACATTAGGCATATATACATACATGCACTAATACATACATACATGCATACAGACATAAATACATAAAAGCATGCATGAATACATGCATACATACATACACACATACATACATGTCATACAAGCATACATACATACAAACATACAAATATATATATGTACATTCAATAGAGTAGCATTTAACACAAAACAAGACATAATGTGAGCATGTTATATCTTGCTAGACATGTCTTCGGCACAAACGCAAGAACCATGTCAAAACTAAGAAATAACACACTCACGTTATTTCTTGCTTTGGGAATCCCCAAGCCTTGGGCTTGGTATTTTCCTTGGAATACCAACCCAAAGGCTTGGAGTGTCTTCCCAATGTCCAAAGATATGTTTTTGCAAATTCTACAATATTTCACCTAGTCGCGTTCATGCTAAGCATCAGGTTTGCATGTGTTTCAATGTCAAAAAAATCGAACACCTGGGTAATGTTGGGATATCTCTTAACTATCTAACGATGTATTTTTTCACATTTTGACAACGTTAGGCCTTTGATCTATAATTTCTTTTTTTTGTGTCTATTTTTTAGCAAAAACCATTGTTTGGTGTTTTTTTGTTATAAATTAACCATTCATCAAAATTTCAAATAAATCACATTTTTAGAAACTAGACTCCATTCTACATATATTAAAAAAATGATTTTCATTTAGTTTCCAAAATTTATAGGGGTAGCATGGCCAAATTTTTGCTTTTTAGAAAATGTTCACTTTGAAAATTAGTAAAAAATCAAATATTCATTAAAAAATAATTAGAAAAATCAAGCATAAACTACATATTGTTAGCTAATTTCTCACATAAGCAATTTTAAAAATACTAAAAAAAATTAACCATTTGAGGGAGCCACAAAAGTTGCTATGTTATGTTTTTTGACAAAAACAACACCAATTTCTATGGTCTCCTCTTTTGAACCCAAGTTTTAATCTCAACCATTTTAAAAAATATATAGTAGTTTAGAAAGTAGACTCAGAGCACTACGATCCTTTTTTTGTTGCATCTCAAAATTTTGAGTGTAGCTATCCTCAATTTCACATCCAAGGTCAATATTTCTTGATTTCAAAACAAAAAGTGGCCACTTAAGCCCCCTTTTTGGCCCCCCATCTTTTTGCACTTACCCTGCTATTCATTTTCAAATATAGAAGTCTAAAGAATTTTTTTCTAATTAACATATTGGTGGTTGTTTCTCACTAACTAGGAACATAAATGTGGTTTCCTCTATCCATTTTTAGATCCATGCTTAGGAAAATAATGTATCTCTTGAGGTTTAGCACTAATATGATCTACTTACCACTAGGGAAGTGCCTCATACACCACAAGTTAGGTTCTTGTAGATGGTATTGTTCACAACACTCCTTCAATCACGTGCAAGTGTAGCCACTCCCACAAGTGGAGTCACTCCTCACTATTACTTATGTAGTAGGGATAGTCTACATCCCCTCATCGGAAAACTTCTAACTCACAATAGTGTGTCATGATGATGCACCCACCATCAACTATGAATTTGTCATCATAGATGAATCCTTTGCTTAGTTCAAATATGTTCAAATAATTAATAAAAATAAATTACTCCAAACATATAATTTACCAAACAAAAATATTTTTATTATGAACCTTTTATATCCTCGTAATATTTTATTATGATTAATATAGATTATTAAAATGTTTCGAATAAAAAAACATATAAAAGCTAAACCTCCTCGTAAGTGGAAAAGAGGTTCACCCCCTATAATTATAGAGAGCATGAAGTACACATTCAAATTTTATAAATTGATAAACTAGCAATCGCATCTTAGTGTGCAATGGGTACGCCAAGAAGTGTGGAAGCTCAATTAGGGAAAAATAAATTTTATTTTTTGCATACATTTGTGTAGTACATGAGGTCAATTGATAGGTTATTTTAAAAATGATATTGTTTATATATTATTATTATTATTACTATTATTATTTTATTAATTTTATTTTATATTTTTATTATATAATATTTATATATACTTTTATTTTATTTTATGTATTAACTATTATAGTCACCACATACTTTAACATATTAACATACATATAGTTTTCTTTTTCCTAATCTATCCAATGATCAATTAAATTATGAGATTATTTATAAATTAATTTAATTTGATCTATATAGAAATATATTAATTATTAATTATAATTATTTCATATTTATATTTAATATTTAATATTATAGAATATAGTATATAATAATAATACCACCTATATATACTATTATATATAATAATAAATATATATTTTTTGTATTATATAAAATATATGATATATTAATTATATTTTGTATTACATAATTAATATTTTATATTATAGAATATAATATATAATAATAATATAACCTATATATACTATTATATATAATAATAAATATAATTATATTGTATATAATATATAATAATAATATAACCTATATATACTATTATATGTAATAATAAATATAAGTATATTGTATGTAATAATAAATATAATTATATTGTATGTAATAATAAATATAATTATATTGTATGTAATAATAAATATAATTATATTGTATGTAATAATAAATATAATTATATTATATGTAATAATAAATATAATTATTTTGTATTATATAAAATATATAATATATTAATTATATTTTGTATTAAATAAGAATATAATAATTAGTAATTAGTAATTTAAAATATCTTTTTTTTATTAAAGAATATAATATATAATAATAATAAATAATATAATTATTTATATAATAAATAATATAATTATATATTTATAAAAAAAAATTATTATATAGAATTTACCTTATATATTAATTATGCTACTTGACTACGTAGGGTAAAAGATGCCATAACGAAAAAACCTAAATGTGCTCAGTATTAGAATTTTGACTATGATTCTCATTTTAATAAACATACCCTAAACCCTTGCCAAACCTTATTTTCAAGGTGCAGCTCACCAAATTGGAGGAGTGAAAGGTCAATACCAGCAAGGAAGAGTTTGGAAGAGTTGAAAGCAATAGTGGCAGGAAAAAAGTAAAAGGTGGCAAAAAAATACAATCAAAATTTTAAGAAGATTGTAGAGATTTCGGATAGACTGTCAAAATTTATATAGAATTATAATGATATATATATTTTATTTATATATAATTTTACTTACACTAAGGTATATCATAATGTTTTAAGGGCACCTTTGAATAGATAACCGTCATTAAAAAAATTGTTGACAGGCAAGGTCAACTGTCAAATTTAAGCCTTGAAGACCATGCATAACTTTATCAAACCATTTTAGAATGTAATGTGCATGAACGTTTGGAATGTTCTAAGTATATGATAATATAAAGTACAAAACACGCTAGCCTTATATTGGCCACGTAAAATTCGGGATAAATCTGATTAGACATGCAGTCGGAGTCTTGTTAAGGAATTGTTTATAGGATTTGAAGGATCTTCTATTCTTTATGAGCAACATCTGCTGTTGAGTTTTTATTGCAAAATTTTGAAGAAAATTTCTTGACGTTCTATCGCTATTTAACATTAAAGGCGCGATCAGTTTCTTTAACCAGCAAATGGAGGAACTTCTCAAAGATAGGGAGAGATTGCATAAAGAATTAGTTTTGGCTAAAAATCGGGATTTGTGTCAAATCGCTGAACGTCAGCTGTTGATGCGAAGCTTTCATCAACTGTCACAAAACAATCCTCCTGCTTATGTACCACAAGATGCATATTCATATCGGATGTCTGGCAGCATGTCCCAGGCGGGCTGGCTTAGGGTGGGGTCCCATGGAGGGGGTTTCCTGAAAACTTTCAATGAGTGCTGCTGAGAAATTTTAGGAAGTTTTTAAAGGTGGTGACCCCATGAACTTAGTAGAGAAATTCGGCTTAAAATATTAAGCTCCAGATTTTAAGGAAGCTAGTGGTCTCATCAACTTATTTACTGTGGAGTTCAGCTTAAAATTTAAGTTTCAAAATTTAAGGAAGCTTAAAAGTTGAGATGATTTGCAAATGGCAAATAAAATTGCTAAACTGTAGGAGCAATCTCCAGCCCCACCCCATTTTCACCCTCTCAAATCTGCAATCCTAAAAGGTAGGAGCTGCTATTCTTCAGGAAAAGATTCCAAATAATCCTATAGCAATTTTTTTATCAATCCATGGGACCCCTTGTTCCTTAAAAATAGACCCTACAGCTCCCCCATGGGACCCCACCCTTAACCAGCACACTCTAAGCATTGACCACTTAGGTGGCTGGTGTGGGCCCTTTAGAACTTCTGTTTCTTCTTCAATTTTCCATTGCGCTCTGTTTCGTTGTCTCTCCTCTGACTCTTCACGTGACATTCACTGCTATAGTTAAATTTAAATTCAATTTTGAATCTTTCCCGCCCATTCCATTAGAAGGTATCCTGCACATTTCCACTTCAATATAATGTTTTCTCGTGTCCTATCATGTTGCGATGCATATGTGTTGGAATGTTAACCCTAACTGCTGTCGTCACCCCCAGCCGCTGCCCGCAATATCACAATAAAGAATTTAACCATTGCGATATCGTGGGAGACTCCCGTAGCATTTTGTTTTATCTTTAATTGCCAGTTGTTTATCGCCGTTTACCATGCCGTCAACAAACTGTTGCCCGCGATATCGCAATATGGGTAGTTACCCATTGCGATACCGCGTGGAAACTTTTACCAAGCCACCTCCGCCAGGATATTTCGTAGTATGGGAAAATTAATATTTAAGTTTTAATATTATTGTAAGGGACATTTTATTAAATGCATTTTGATCGGGAAAAAGTAGTTAGGTAGTTTGTAATAAATTTTATATCGGGCCCTCTCTTCCGTGAAAAATATTCACGTGACTTTTTCCTATACATATATTTGTATTTTTACTTTTGTAATTTTAATGTGAATGCGAATGTGAGCATATAGGAAATTAACGAGCAGCAGCTTTGTGTTAAAAAAATATATTTTTAAGTTTTAATTTTTTTTTACTGTGAAAATTCCTCTGCCTCTGGCCTTCACGTGGTATCAGAGCAAGTTTGATTATCAGAGTCAATTTTATCAAAGCAGATTATCTGGGTAAATTTCAAAAATGGTAGCAAACACAAGCTTGACAAACCCACAAATTCCACAGTTTAATGGGAAGAATTATGAGTATTGGTCAATTACCATGAAAGCACTATTTAGCTCACAAGATATATGGGATTTAGTTGAGAATGGATTTCCAGAGCCAGCAGATGCAGTTGCATACAATGCTTTAACACAAGTAGAGAAAGACTTATTAAAAGACAAAAGGAAGAAAGACTCAAAGGCTTTATTTTATCTATTTCAAGTTGTACATGAGAGCATTTTTCCAAGGATTTCAGCAGCAACAAAGTCCAAACAAGCATGGGACATACTTCAAACAACCTATCAAGGCATGGCAAAAGTTAAAACAACAAAGCTACAAATGCTGAGAAGAGATTTTGAAACAATATGTATGAAGGACAATGAATCTGTAGATTCATTCTACACCCAAGTCATTGGGGTGGTTAATCAAATTAGGTCTCATGGAGAGAATTTGGAAAATACCAGAGTTGTTAAAAATATTTTAAGGAGTTTTCCCACAAAATTTCTACCAGTTGTAGTTGCTATAGAGGAGACAAAGAATCTCTCATAGTTCTCAGTTGATGAGCTGTATGCATCTCTAATTTCTCATGAACACAGGCTGAAAAGGTCAGCAGATACATCACTAGAGCATGCTTTCAAAACTCAGACTTCAGTTAGTCAAGGAAGAGGCAGAGGTAGATCAAGAGGAAGAGGAAGAAACTCTTACAAAGGTGAAAGGTACAGTCTATCAAGCTCAAGTGGAAGAGGCAACAATCAAGGCTCAAGCCAAAACCCAACACAGAATTAGTCACAAAATCAAAGGTATGATAAATATCAAGTCCAATGTCACTACTGTAAAAAATATGGGCATTATATAAATGAGTGTAGAAAGAAGCAGTATGATAATAATAGACAAAATGCAAATTTTTCAAGAGAAGGTCAAAATCAAAATTCAGATAAGAGCACAATGTTTTTAGCTTGTAATGTTGTTCAAGCAAATGAAAAAGATGTATGGTTTTTAGATTCAGGCTGTAGCAATCATATGACAGGGAATCTAGAAATATTTTCAAGTTTAGATGAGAATGTAAAGTCTAATGTTATATTGGGTAATGACAACAAAGTGTCAGTCAAGGGAAAAGGAGATGTCAATATTCTAACTAAACAGGGGGAGAAAAAATATATTTCAGATGTGTATTTTGTGCCTAGTCTGAAACATAACTTAATGAGTGTAGGGCAACTGGTTCAAAAAGGGTATAGAGTAACCTTCAAGAATAGTCTGTGTACAATTTTAGACAAATACCCATGCAACCAACTTATTGCAAAAGTCAGAATGACAAACAAAATAATGTTTCCCTTAAAGATAAGGCCAGATTTGAACATAAATTATGCTCAAGCACAACACTTAATGAATTCACAAGTGGGTAGAGAAGAAACTACAGCAGTAGTGCAGACAATCTTTTAGGCTGAGATAAAAGATGAAAATTGGTTATGGCACCTAAGATTTGGGCATCTCAACTTTGGAGGTTTAAATTTACTTCATAGGAAAGGCATGGTCAAGGGACTACCTTTAATAGAAAAACCAGAAAGGGTATGTGAAGGGTGTGTTTTAGGAAAACAACATAGAGAATCATTTCCGGCAGGAAAATCAACTAGAGCAAAAGCCCCTTTGGAAATTATACATTCAGATTTGTGTGGACCTATACAAACACCTTCAATAGGTGGTAGTTTTTATTTTTTGACATTCATTGTTGATTATTCAAGAAAGACATGGGTTTATTTTCTAAAGCAAAAAAATGAAGTGTTTGATTTGTTTCGTCAGTTCAAGAAGTTGGTTGAAAAACAAAGTGGTTATTATATCAAAGTGTTGAGAACAGATAGAGGTGGTGAATATATTTCAAGAGAATTTTTTATTTTTTGCAAAGATCATGGAATTTACATGCAATTCACAACTAGATACACACCTCAGCAAAATGGAGTAGCTGAAAGGAAAAATAGAACAATCATGGAAATGGCTAGAAGCATGTTGAAAGCCAAACATTTGTCAAATGAATATTGGGCAGAAGCAATATCTTGTGTAGCCTATATAATGAATAGGTGTCCAACAAAAAGTGTCATGAATATGGTACCTGAAGAAGCATGGACAGGAAGAAAACATAGTGTTACTCACATGAGAGTATTTGAATGTGTAGCATATGAGTATTTGAATGTGTAGCATATGCACATGTGCCTGATGAATTGAGAAGGAAGCTAGATAGCAAAGGAGAAAAATGTATATTTGTTGGATATAGTGAAGAATTCAAAGCTTATAAGCTCTATAATCCAACAACAAAGAAAGTTATAATCAACAGAGATGTACAATTTGTAGAAGATGAAGCATGGGATGGAAGCATAGAGAAGACAGTCAATATTTCAGCCAGTATACCTCAAGAGGAGAATGAAGTTTCAACATCAATAAATATTTCAGCTATTGTGACTCTTACCACTCCCATTCAAGCTCAACAAAGTAGTCCACAAGTGACACCAGCATCGATTGTAAGAATAGCCTCATGCATTCAAGGAAGCAGTCCAACAAGAGGACAACAAACACCATCTACAGCAAGACCATCGGGTCCATGTTCCACAAGTTCAAGTGATATATCAAATCCTACATTGGCAAGTCTGAGAAGACAGAAAATCAGAAGCATAAGAGATATATATGAGAAAAATGAAGGTGAGAATAATTCAGATCAGATTTCTCTTTTTTCATTTTATTCTCAAATAGAATATCCAGTTCATTTTGAAGATGCAGTCAAAGATGATAAATGGGTAAGTGTTATGGATGAAGAGATTGAAGCAATTGAAAAGAATCAGACATGGGATCTAGTCAGTCTTCCAAAAGACAAAGATGTCATTGGAGTGAAATGGGTTTATAAAACCAAATTGAATCAAAAAGATGAAGTTCATAAGCTTAAAGCAAGATTAGTTGTAAAGGGCTATTCACAACAGCCTGGAATTGATTACAATGAGACATTTGCACCTGTAGCACGATTGGATACTATAAGGATGATTTTAGCATTAGCAGTTCAGAATAAGTGGTCTGTATCTCAAATGGATGTAAAGTTAACTTTTTTAAATGGTTATTTAGAAGAAAAAGTTTATGTGGATCAGCCACCTGGGTATGAAATTCTAGGTCAAGAAGACAAAGTTTACAAATTGAAAAAGGCACTGTATGGATTGAAGCAAGCCCCAAGAGCTTGGTACAGTAGAATAGACAGTTATCTTTTGCTGAATGGATTTAATAGATGTAGCAGTGAGCCCACACTATATACAAAAATGAATGAAGAAGGTGAAATACTGATAGTATGCTTATATGTTGATGATTTAATCTTCACTGGAAATTTGTCAATTGATTTGTTCAAGGAAGACATGAAGAAAGAATTTGAAATGACAGACTTAGGTCTGATGAAGTATTTTTTGGGCATTGAAGTGAATCAAAATGAAAATGGTATTTTTATTTCACAGTCAAAATATGCAAATGACATTTTGAAAAGGTTTAATATGATGAAGTGCAAACCAGCACCAACACCTACAGTGATAGGTCTGAAACTAAGCAAGGATGATAGAGGGTCTAATGTTGATCCAACTTTGTTTAAGAGGCTTGTTGGAAGTCTCATGTATCTCACAGCCACAAGGCCTGACATTATGTATGGAGTAAGTTTGATTTCCAAGTTTATAGAAACACCAAAAGACACCCATTGGAAAGCTGGGAAAAGAATTTTAAGGTATGTAAGTGGAACAAGAAATTTTGGCATTAAGTATTCAAGTTCAGATGAGTTCAAACTCATAGGATACACAGACAATGACTATGCTGGAAGCATTGATGACAGAAAAAGCACATCTAGTTATGTATTTAATTTTGGGACAGGGGTTGTCTCATGGTCTTCAAAGAAGCAGCCAATAGTCTGTCTTTCATCAACTGAAGCAGAATATGTGGCCGCCACAAGTGCAGCATGCCAGACAATCTGGATGAGAAAAATTTTGAAAGAATTGCAAAATGAACAAATGGAGGCAACAAAAATTTACTGTGATAACAATTCAGCCATAGCTCTCTGAAAAAATCCAATCTTTCATAAGAGAAGTAAGCATATTGATACCAGGTATCATTTTATCAGGGAATTAATTAACAATGGTGACATATTTTTAGAGTTTTGCAGATCAGAAGAGCAAAGTGTAGATATCTTCACAAAGGCATTGGGAAGAGATAATTTCATTTTTCAAAGAAACAGATTGGGCATGGTGGACAGGGCAGTTATGTTTAAGGGGGAGTGTTGGAATGTTAACCCTAACTGCTGCCGTCACCCCCAGCCGCTGCCCGCAATATCGCAATAAAGAATTTAACCATTGCGATATCGTGGGAGACTCCCGTAGCATTTTGTTTTATCTTTAACCGCCAGTTGTTTACCGTCGTTTACCGTGCCATCAACAAACGGTTGCCCGCGATATCGCAATATGGGTAGTTACCCATTGCGATACCGCGAGGAAACTTTTACCAAGCTGCCTCCCCCAGGATATTTCGTAGTACGGGAAAATTAATATTTAAGTTTTAATATTATTGTAAGGGACATTTTATTAAATGCATTTTGACTAGGAAAAAGCGGTTAGGTAGTTTGTAATAAATTTTATATCAGGCCCTCTCTTCCGTGAAAAATATTCACATGACTTTTTCCTATACATATATTTGTATTTTTACTTTTGTAATTTTAATGTGAATGCGAATGTGAGCATACAGGAAATTAACGAGCAGCAGCTCTGTGTTAAAAAAAATATATTTTTAAGTTTTAATTTTTTTTACTGTGAAAATTCCTCTGCCTCTGGCCTTCAATATGGAGTGGGGCTAACAGATCTGAACTTGACATACAGATAATGTTTTTGGCATTCGCTTTCCCTCACAAATGCTTTGGCACTGCATGGATCAGATTCTAGTTAAGCTAGCCCCTTTGGCATAGCCAAATTGGCTGGAGCAAAACATTCATATTTATAGCAACCTATGGAACCATAGGCTATATGGCACCTATGTGGTAGAGGGGCATGGCAATTACTGTTAAAGTAGATGTGTATATTTTTGGAGTTATGTTACTGGAAATCATTTGTTGCAAGAAAATGGCCAAGGTAGACATTCTAGAAAATGAGAACATATTTTCTGACTAGGCGTATGATTGCTTGAGAGATGGAGGGCTTGTAAATTTGGTGGATTAGCAGCACACAAGTGGTATAAATCCAAGACAGTTGGAACGAATGGTGTTGGTGGCGCTGTGATGCATTCAAGATGATCCATCTCTAAGGTCGTCCATGAAAAAGAGTCATTCAGATGTTGGAAGGAACCCTTGAAATTCCTGTGCCACCATGTACAAGGCTTTCTTCACAAATTTCCCTCTCATCCGGCATTGAATTTTGATATATTCTACAAAATTCGCTAATCTGGCTCAAATAACTAAGTACATGAAGTAAATGACTCAGTTGTGTCTTAGTTTTTACTTAATTGAAGCATGAATGGAAGAATTTAATAAGTTTAAGTGGCTGTTTGATATTAGTTTAGAAAACATACAGATCTATACTAAAAAGATCATGTGTTTATCTGTAGTTGAATTCTCTTTTAGGTTTTCTATTATAAGTTGTACTTGTAACTCTTTGGAGAAAGGCAAAAGATAGCTATATATTTTGCTAGTTAATAGAATATTACTGGTAATTGCTTTTATTTCTACACCTGATCTCTCCATTATCTCGTTATTTGAGCCATTTTAGCCAAGGCCTTAAAATATTTAAAAATAGAGAAAATTTAGATTTAGATCTAAAAGAAAAGAAATTTGAGTGTATCTTCAATAATCATGTGTGAATGAAACATAATAATTTGATTCATTAATAAATTTAAAATATATATATATATATATATATTTAGTTTTAATATTTTAATAAGAAAAAAATGTTAATTATAGTGTAGAATCATTCAATTAGATTTTAGATTATTCATAAGTCTTAGAATAATCAAAACATTACAAGAGTTTATTTCCCCATCACTAAAACATAATTATGGGTAGATGTACCAAACAAAAATTATAAAATAAAGAGAATTTCCTACTTAATGGTCATCAAAATAAAATGAAATGTAGAAGAGCTGGAAGATGATTTTGACAATTATAAGGAAGAATATAAAAACCAAATAATCATCTAATGCAGCCTTGTTTAATTTGTCCAAACTAACTAGTAAAACTTTCTTCAAGCATTTCATTGTCCCTTAGAGAATATTATTCTCATTGTTGAAATGTTTTATAAAGAGATTACCACTTTTCACATGCCATATCCTCACCATTTCCAATTAAGCATGCTACTAAGGTAATATAAAACGCTATCCTTAAGATCTCACTAAATAAATCATGATTGAATTAGGTGAACCACTAAACATTAATAATTCCTTACTAGATAAGTGAGAATAAAAAATACACTATATGTTGTAAGCACTCTCAAAAGAATTTACTTGGGAACACACTCTTATGATGAGAATCTGACTTGACATTTGCACCCATCATATATATAAGAAATTTGATGCTTGTGAGACAAACCAAATGAATTTTAAACCTATCACTTTAAGATATATTCAAAATTCATATTGGAAACATTTTAGAAGTAGGAATCATATACCAATCTTAGATAGCCAATTGGTTTCTCCACTAGTGATTATTTTAAAGAAATATATTAAGTAGCAATTTATGTAAAGCTAAAAAGAGCTAAATAAATCCAAATCAAGAGATTAATTCCCCTTAGCCCCCATCAATAAGGTTTTGGAAACTCTCACTAAGAAGAAAGACTTTTCCTTCCTAAATGGATTTAGTGAGTAAATGTAATGAAATACATTTTGTAAAAGAAGAATTTAATAGGAAATATGCTCCAAATACTTGATGATATAAAATTCACATTCACCTAAAATTGGGGGCTAAATTTAATGGTGAAATTTGTATACCCCTACCAATTCCCATATAGTTTTGGGGTATTTTAGTGGAATGTCTTAATTTAGTGACAAGTTTGGCTTATGATTCTAAGCTTATCCCAATCCATTTTATATTCATTTATAACCATTTCAATGGATTCAACCTTATCCCATCCTTATTTATGGATTCTCATATATTCACTATTTACACTATTTTTATTAGCCTACTTTCAAAATCATGTCTACACCATTCATTTATGGCCTCAAAACTTATACATTTTTATTTTAGGTCAATCCTAAGTGACTTAAGGTTGATCGCAAACTTCTAAATTTTAAATATAAATTTCTAGGCTATGACCCTTTCCTACTAGCCATGATGGGTTCACTTGGCACATGTTTTGTGGAAACTATTATTGTGTCTTAGTATTTTAAGACATTAAATATGCACTTACTACCATTTTGGATTTTGGGACAACTATGTTTAGGCCATTTAAATATGGTTGTGCATGTTCTCTATGATATAACTTGATTGTGCTGATCTAGAAATCTCCTTAAGGGTGTTTGTAATCACCACCTTGATAGTTTGATACAAGGAAGATGAAGAGATCTCAATAACAAATTTTAGTCAAATTATTTCCATAGGTCACAATTGATTCTTACCCATCAAAGCATTCATAATTGGATTCTACATAATTTCAACATTTATTCTTCATCATTGTTCCCTAATTACATGCAAATTAATTTTATATTGATTGTTTACATTTATTTGAGTAGCCTAGATCATCTATGTAAAGTTGTAATGATGAAATTTTTATGCTAATGTCATTTTCCATTTAGATTTTTTGTCCATTTTAAGAGAATGTCTTGATACATATACACATTGAAAAATGTCATAATCTTGTGTGAAGTCAAGCTTTTTCCCCATGTTGCTACTCCACTTTTACACATTCCCACATCCTTTATCCATACCTTATCAAAATTGATCCACATCCCCATGTATTCTTCATGTATTATGCCTATCTATGTACTAATCCATAAATGTTTCATTATTTTTTTCATCTTTTTGTCTTGATGGCCAAAATATATTTGTCTACTATTTTGTTCATAACTTTTGAATTGTAACTCAACTTTACTCAAAATTTCTTCAATCCTACACTTTACTTTCCTTCGTAAAGCCATTGAACCAAGCACAATGGTATTCGTGTAATTTATTGTTATATAGTTATGTATTTAAAAACATTTAGTTGAATTTGGTTAATCATTCAAGTGCTTCTTATTCACATTTAGGAAAGAAGACGCTTCAATTGGTGTAATAAAAGGAATCTAGATTTGCAATCTTAGGGGAATGACTCAAGAGTGATTTCTTCTATTGTTTACTCATTTTAAGGGAGGGAGTTGACCTAGGAGAACATGTCTATTTCTAGCAGTAAGAGAAATCCCTCAAACATATTCTTGAATGCTACCGAACTTTAGATTAAAAAAATAAAAGTGAAGATAAATCAAGTTAAAAATAAGTATAATTAGAACTAGAAACTCTCACTATTATATTTTTTTTAATAACTATTAAAATTAATTTAATTTATTACAATTAATCAAATTTATTAAGTCTAAAATAACATTGATTAATCAAACTAATTTACACTTAATTAAATGTATATTTACTTAATCAATCCAAATTAATGCCTAACAAAAGTTTATTTTCCTTTACAAATGTGTACATAATGCTTTACAAGATGCCAACTAAAAGAACACTCCAAAATCATGTAAAATGGACAATAATTTTTTTATTTTTTATAATTCTTAAATACAAAAAGAAATTAAAATTTTGTATTTGAGAGTAAAATGAGATTTTATATAGTTTTTTTGGGACACCAAATTTTTTTTATAGATTGTATCTAGGAAAGTTTCCAAAATCCCTAAAGTTATGCAAGTTTCTTGTCAAAAATATTGTACAGACGGTGGACATGCACTCCAAGTTGTTTGGATTGAATCTGTGGGCTGCTTTCTTATTTTGATTTTTTTTCGCTGATTAATATTTATTTCTCTTTTCATCAACATACAGCTATGGTTTTTCAAATTTTGCCGATATAAGATGTTTCTAATTAAGCCCAAACTGAACTTGGCTGTCAAAGTATAATCTACAGGAAAAGAAATATCACAGAACGATTTCATGTATTGCATTTACAAGGTTTTTACGGTATTTTCAGAAACTCCATATCTGTGCCTGCACATGAGTAGAGTTATAGCGCCAACATTACAATATTAAGCTCTTGACCGATTTCGAAGGAGCTATCTAACGCGAGGAGAAAAATAAGAAGCTTAAATATTAGTTGAAGCAAAAATTGGAGATGCACCACAATGATTATCCTAGATTCTTTTGAATTATAGACAAACTCAGTAAACTATGAAGCATTTGGTTAGTAGATAGATGATGAAGTGGAAGCAGAATCTGATCCATGCAGCGCCAAAAACATTTGTGAGGGCAAGCGAATGCCAACAACATTATCTGTATGTCAAGTTCAGATCTGTTAGCCCCGCTCCATATGCATCGCAAAATGATAGGACACAAGAAAACATTATATTGAAGTGGAAATGTGCGGGCTACCTTTTAGTGGAATGGGCGGGAGAGATTGAAAATTGAATTCAAATTTAACCGTAGCAGTGAATGTCACGTGAAGAGTCAGAGGAGAGACAACGGAACGGAGAAACGGAAGTTCTAGAGGGCCCACACCAGCCACCTAAGCGGTCAACGCTTAGAGTGTGCTGGTTAAGCCCAGCCGTCTCAGGCACCTCCTCATTACTATCATGATACTGGAATACAAGTAGGTACTTTTTCTTCCTTGTCTGAGATAACGTTTTCTTTTGTGAACTATATATATAGTTTTTTGAGCCATAAAGGTAACAACGCATTTATTGAGTCTTTATATTTACTAGTAAATACTATTGAAGTCTATGATGTGTAAGTTGTAAGTTGAGATGTGTTGTTAGATATCATTGTTTATAAATTAGCTTATTTATCTTATTACATAATATATATAGAAAACATCGAGATATATCAATATGCAGGCTTATAGCTATCTTGTAACTGTTTTAGGTCTTTATTATCTTATGTAGAATGCATAACTTCAAAAAATTGCCCGTCTTTTAAATACAAGGCATTGAACATGAACAACTTTTAGTTCCTAAGGATTTTTTTTGTCACACTTTATTTTTTTTCAATTCCTACAAATGTAGGATTTTGTTCCATATCACAATACTATATATGTTGATTGTTTAGAATTGAGAAGCTACTCCATTCTGCATTTTTTTATCATCTCTATATGCAAGAAAGTGTTATGCATTTTTCTATTATGGAGAATTTACGAAAATTATGTTTAGTGTGCCTGTGTATGTATTATCCATGGATGGGAGCAAAAAATTCCCATTTGATCATTTGTGGTTGTGTAAAGATGCTTTGGGCTTTTGGTCCATGTCTTATATGTAAAATGATAATGCAGCATTGACTGTTTAGACGATAGATGCTTGTAGGATTTTTGTAACAGGCCTTTTTTATGATCTTTAACCAAAATAGATTATCTTTATAGTTATTTTGAGAAGCTTTAACTTTTCCTTTTGGTCTTCAAACTTTTGTGTGGTTTGCAACATGTAGTTTTGATGCAGTTAAATATTTATATACTTGACAGATTATGTTATGAATTAAAAGGATTCAGTAAGATTCCCTTGTGAAGACTTTGTTTGGAGTGATCTCTGAAATCAAAGCCCTTTGCTCCCCAAACATTGATTCTCAAAAATAATAAAGAAAAAGGTTTTTCTTTTCTAAAAATTGATTCTCAGAAATACAAAACAGACTTTTCCCTCCCCACTGCCTCTTCCCTACTCCAATGACCTCCTCTTTCCAATCATGCCCTCTTCAAAGACTAGGATATATATATATATATATATTCCCTTTCTTTTAACATACTGTAGAGGATCTCTAGTTTGTCTTTGCATTCATTTCTACACATCTCTAATTCATCTTTCCAGTGATGTCGCTCCTGAATGTGATTAGATTATACTTTTTGATTTTGTTCAAATAGGCAACGCGCCTTTTGTTGAACACTTGCAATTTTAGATGTGAAATGCCTCTCCTTGTCCTACCATAGAGCCTCATTCCTTTCTTCAACTTCTCTCGGTTTTGTGATAACCAAATTCAGTTCATTCTCCAACCTTTTCTTTTTAGTCTCCAATTGCTGCATTTCATCTCGCAACCTTTCAATATATTCGACTTTGAATGACTGCCTAGCATGCTTTTGATAGTCAGAAATTTTCTAAGAACCTTGTAGCTGTAGCTGAGTCATCTTTTGAAGAAGTTGATAAGTGTGAACATTGTGTTTTTTATGGAACCTACTCGAAGCACAAAATTTAATTTGACAACTTCCCTATGAAGCTGAATTGAGAACTCCTCTAAATATTTCAACCTATCACACGTTTCCTTGTGTCCTTCCATCTCTGCTTTCCTTAATTCTATAATTTATGGCCTAGAAGCTCGTATTCCTTGTTTTGACTAAAAGGAAATGCCTCCTCATCCTCACTAACAATTTCAATCGTTGCTTCACAATGAAAAATTATTTGTGATATATTTCTCAAATGAAAAACTATTCAGTATCTAGACAATATGTCGAGCAATAAAATAGCATTTTCATTGGTATAAAATGCATCCGTAATTAGTGATCCTTGATAAATCAAGTTTCCTTTTGTAAGTCTTCGAATGGTACATGCATGCTGAAGAGCACATAGAAAATACTGAGAGGGGGAGAGGGGGCGGGCACGGGTGAATCAGTATTACAAACTTTAAAACTTAAAAACATATAAATTAGAAATCAAAATAGGAGATCAAACATTAGACACCATGAACACCGATATTATATGGAAAACATTACGGCAAAATATTGCTTTTACTATCTTCAAAAGGCACCAACCCAGATACACAAGTGAACACCAACTCTCCCAAAGCACCAACTCCGAAACAACTGAAGCACCAACTTCAGACTCATAAACCTCTGAAAAACCTTTTGTTCAAACTCTCGGCTTCATTGCAGATATTCATATAAAATGCTCCTGCTCATTCCGACATATAGAGTCATATTACATTCTCAAACTTGACAATACTTTACCCCACGATTACAGTCTCCCCACAATGAGTAATATTGCAATACAGTATAAATTTCAATGCATTCAAAAACTTCAGCCAGAATTGAATAGCAATAAAAGATTAATGGTCTGCCATATACTTAAACACCATGAAGGCCTTCAATGCTCTACAACAACATGCAACACACATACTCCCAGCTCACACCACAAACGCTATACTCCAAAGGATGATATCTATGCATCCTTAAAGCTACAAAAATGCCTTCATATTTCCGTCTTTGATCAATAATCGAGAACAAGAACAGACTTCATTATCTCTGCAATCATTAATCAACCTACAGAGAAAACTCACGCACTCTTATAAACTGTAATCTGCTTTCATAATACACTCCATTCACACCTTCAAAACACTCAAGCAGACCGCCCAGGAGAATAAAACCGATTTATGAGCATCTTGCTATTTGTGGACTGCAAAAGTCTCTTAGCAGGTCATAATGAAGGCCGCCCTATAAACCGCATCAAAGGCATACATACACACGCCGGCTCATGTCATCAACCCACGATTTGCATAGAAGAAATATTCTGAGTGCTATCTCCAGCAAAGAGTGTCGTAGAAGTTATGTATGTCCAAAAAACACTATTTGTTTCATATAGGAAATTAACACATGATACAAGCCTTATATAAAGGCGTCTTCCAATATTAGCAATTGAAGAATTTTTGCACTTGAAGAAGGTCGACCAAAATAATGAAGATGCCACGAAGGACCAATGACGAGTTTACTAAACGCATCTGAGTCACGATGATGATGTTAAACACGTCCTTTGCAAAGTGCAATATATTTGAAGTATGGAGGTATTCACTAATTTCGAGCATGAATTAACATGGCACTGCTTTACAAAGTCACGACAGGCCTCACACATTAAGTTTGGTGATGCAAAAATAGATACAACACATAAACAATACGCTGCCCTCAATAGGGAATCTTCAGAAAATATATAAACCGACACCATGAAATATGAGCCACCGCTAATATTAGAAGAGTCGCCACCAACAGGAAAATCTGAAGACGTTTATATTTCTTAAAGGAGCCATTTCAAACAAGAGAGATATTACAAGAAGAACCGAGCCTATGACTAGTCCACCAAAAGATTTAATATTAAATTCAAATGCTGCCCCATAACATGAAGTCATTGATAATCTCTTCATAGGCGTTACACAAAGATATTCCAAGCCATCGACCCTTTGAAAAGTCCAATTTGAAGACATGGCAATCTGACATCACATTTGCTTCCATAGCATTTGACATGGTAAGCAACAAGTAGCTCAACCACATAAGCAACCAGCTCAAGCACCCAAACAAGTAGCTCGACCTTTGAGATCAATAACAAGATATTTCAACACATACTGTATAGTACTCCATTCTATGTCATTTACATTCTTCCAGGCTATGCTCAAAGTTTAATGGGAAATTATAAGTTGTGATCCATGTGTTATCAATCTGAACGTGCATCCTTAATTCAACCATTCAGTGAAACATTGGGATGGCCTCAAGGTGTGGGACCTTGCTATTTGATTGACAACCACCATGGACAACACCATCATGATTGACTTCTTATGCTCCTTCTTCACTGAATTTTGGCCTCTCAAGACAATACCCCTTAAAGGGACTGTCACTTCTTGGGAAAAGACTGTCCTCTAAATGAGTTCAACAATGTTGACAACAATGTGCCTTGAGACCTCCCCACCAACTGGCATGGGGTAGAGAAATTGTGTTGCACTAGAGGGCCACAATAACATTTGTGATTATCTGCAACAAACTGGGATGTGAATCATAATGTGTGCTCGATCTGGAATGAGTTACATTCATCCACAAATCGATATTTGATAGAACATCTGGTTTCAAGAAACTTGGCATGTTTCTATCCTTTGTTATAAGAAGAATGCCATAATTCTGTCTTGAGCACATCTATAGCTTCAAAGCAGATCTTATGGACAAGGTCAACTTATGAAATTGCCTTAAACTAATGTGGACAACATTATTATCCTAACTGTCCTTTGTGTTAAGCTTCATGGTGCATTTGATAACTATATTCAGTGCTATACTGCATCTTTGATATATGTCCAGGAAATAAAAACTTTCAAGAGCTCTTGAATCAAGGTAGGTGGAAAGATACTTGTACCTCTGATGGAGTAACAAGCAGACCTACACATCTGCATTGATGCCTGAATTTCTAAGTTTTGCATCACAAATATCATCTTGTCTACTGGTAACCTGGGACTATCTTACCTTTGGCACTGTGAATTCTTCAAGGTGACTGTCCTTGTCATATTGGCCTAATGAGGCCTAATGAAACACCATGAACATCATAAACCCATTAAGACTTAATATGGAATTTGCAGCTGATCAATGATCAAAGCAGTCTATAAACCCATAAGATGACCTATTCTTTCTGATGAGCTTGCATCCTTTAAGTGGACCAATACTGGCAAAAACCTCTGCTACCTTTGCATACACCATATCTGACATCCCTTTGATTGCCCTCCTCATAATCTTATCATTGACTGTCTAACAAGAACTGTGCTCTAACTCTAATTTGAAGCTCTGTCCTTAGGCATTAAGGTTTGTCATTCATAGATATCTGCCATCTATACACCTGCAACTGGGTTTTCACTGTCCTTCATTTGTCCTTTGCAAATCTGTCTTCACTCATCATTCATTGGCTTAGATCCACACATGATTGTCCTTTCAATTGCTTGCCCTATCCCTTTGATGTCTTCAGCCCCTGTTACATTGGGATTTAACCCACCAACAAATACAGCAGCATCCACGTGTACACAAGTCCTTAGCCCTAAAGCTTGCATACTCTTAACCTCTATCAAAGAAACCTAGCCTCATTAAAGTAATATAGGCGTATACAAGACCACTGCCTATAGCTAACTCTCTTACCTTTCCTTTCACAACTGCAGATTCTAAATATTTTGTATAATAATGTCTACAATCCAAATCCAACCTTGATCTTAGCACATATGCTATTTCATCCTCAGGTGTTTGAATCATACATTTGGTTTTTGAGTAATGCTTGTAGAGAATCACAATCTGCAACAATATATCCATTGAGTTTTCCATTCACCCCCAATGGTGTTTTTCAAGAGCTGGGGATTTGCACAAGAAGGAACGCCATTGATCTTAACAACTCCACAGAGTGTTGCTGCTCTCCTAGACTCATGAAATAGTCACCTGTTGTATTTCTACTCAAACCATCTGCATGAGGTTTCATTTACATACCTTCTTGGCTACTAAACCCTGCTACTGTTATGGTATTTGAGCATTTGTATATCACTGTGACCTGCTCTTTTTAGTTATTAATGTCATGACTGCTCATGCATTCCTTTAAATCTTACTTATATTGCACATTTTCTTGACTCCTAGACATATTTCATGCTAGATTTACTGGCAAGACAACTTTTTCATAAAGAATGTGTATTGCAAAATATAGATTTTATGGCTTCTGAAATGATGAAAGAAAATTCCTGTCCTTTACATTCTTGAGAAAATCTTTCCAGTAAGGGTTTTTTTGCAATGTTGAAGCATTTCCAATAATCAACAATGAAAGTTTTGCTCGTGTCAAAGCAACATTCATCTTCCTGACATCAGGGCCAAATACAATAATATCTGAATTTGAAGTTGGCCTTTCCAACTCTTTTGAAGAAGCCCATACAGTTAAAAAATATAACATATACTTTACACCCTTGAAAACCATCAACACTATTAAACTCAATTTCTCTAGCAATGCCTTAACAACATAACATGTTGTTACTTATATTGTCAATCTGCACCTATAGATATCTACTAGTGAAAAACTCATTGACAATTGGGATTGCACTAACTTGAGGTTCAACTGTTCAAGCAACAGAAAAAGAGCAGAATTTAGAGATGCATTAGCATACTGTAGAAACCTTATTCTACAAGATCTTTTCAGCCACATCCTTCAAAGAATCATGAGGACTTACACAAGAAGACTCCATTTGTCTGATACTGAATATCCTTCGATCCTTCCAAACAACAAGTGTATGTGTTTCAAGCTATTCCTTTCACCACCAGCTTTTATACAATCTCCATGGTTACCTCTGGTTCATATTGACTGTGCATACTGTTGTTTTGCCTTGGAGTGTAATGTGCTTGCTCAGTATGCTATAACAAATAATACTGAACACACAATTAAAGCATTCAAGTCAGTGAAATACACTTGCTCAGAAAGGATCACAGATAATAGTAATTGCAGGAAAAGAGATCAATCACTGTATTATCCTAGCCCAGAATGGACGCACAACCACCACGAAAATCAGAATAATAATGTACAGCAATCATAACACAGACAGCTTATACTCAGGTCTGGCAGTGCACAGTTTGACAGCAGATGTATATATGTATTGAACAAGATATTCCCCTGATTCATCAATACGGAAGCACACACTCTCAGGCTTATTCGCACTCAGGTCTGGGTGGTAGAAGTTTCACAGTAGCTCCACCAGTGTGCAATATTATTAACCATATGACAATGATTGTAGACTTGGAATGAAAGCAATCCAACACAGACTAGGCACAATAACAACTGACAACATTCTTAGACCCAACTTACGGTTATACAACAGCAACAATAGACAGTGATTTTAGAGCTCATTAGAATTTCATACACAGCCCAGCAGCTAATTATCCAATCGCAGACTACACTAGCAGCGACAATGCTTGAATAGATCCTCAGGAAAATATAATGAATATATGTTTGCAATAGTGGAATTCCACAAGGATATACAACCGATGAACAATGAACCAAAATTGAGTCTCAGTTCGTGATACAATGTTGTCTGCCTGATGCGTGGATCTCACCAGTATGAGCAATAATCCTGAATTGGGAGTCGCGTTAGGAACTGGGCGTAATGACGATATGACTGGCACCTAAAATGGCGCCTCCTCAAAGCAATGGCGCCTGAAGATATTGGTGACTTATGCCTTCACACTCCCGTTGTTTCCTTCCAACCGAACTGTAGCTTCCACTTAGCGCTTGAAGTTGCGGGAGATCTCCTCAAGGTGTCACGAGCCTATGGGCTCCTGCCACCTCCAAACCGTTAATCACCTTACTCCCCGTCTGCTCTTAGAAGCTGATCTAAATCTGGTCAAGGAGGGACAAATTACCAACTACGTGCGTCTAAAGGAAAGGAATCACGATTTACATGGAAGGGGCTATGTCCTACCATGCTATGACTAGAGGAGGTTTTCGTCTCCAACAAAGTCAGAAGGCTGAAAGTTCATAACCGTGATCGATGCCCTCACAAATGAAACATGCTGATATAAATAAGAAGCAATAATGCCTTCCCAAATGGGTTGGCTAGGGTCCTGAATATTATTTAAATGTTATTTTATAATAATTTAAATTTGTTTTATTATTTAATATAATTAATTTAAATATATATTTAATTTATCTAGAGTTAAGAAAATTTGTTATTCCCGACTGGATTTGAATTTAGTCCCAACTAAAATTTGGGGACATGACAGTCCTCTTGTCTCGGAAATTGCTTGCCCGGCTCAAGCAATTCACACTTGTATACCAGGATCTCATATCAGTCTCAAAGTCACTACTCCACCATTTTGTTGTGCTACTTTCATATAACCCTCGCTAGCATTATTGCCCTTTTGCAGCATCCTGTGAGGCACTTCGTCAATCATACAAATCCCAATGTCAAAATATTCTTCCCACATGCTTTGTTGAAGAATGCCACTATGCATCCTCGAGACGAGATAAACATCTCTTATCCAAACTCCATCAATGATTTGATCAGTCTAGGAGCCAAGGATTGTAAACATTTCTTGGTCAACCTCTATGAAGTTGTCTTCTCTTATTTCAGTTATAACCTTCATCATCCCAATGTCATTAGTGCTTTCATGATAAATTTGCAATTTCTCCTCACGAGGGCCAGTCTCATGCGTATCATTCTTCACAGTAGTGTAGCTGATAACATCATCATATGGTTCAATTGCCTTCATACCTGAAGCTTGGCTAGTTGCTTCTAGGATACCACTTGAAATCATAGACACCTCTTCCTTCATCTCGAATTCTTCAACAAATGGAGTCTTTCCCATCTTTACTACATCAATTTTGTGCTGGTGCACACAATCATTAGGAATCAACAAGCCCTCTTCATCTTCAACTTGCTTATGGGGTTCCTCTTTTCCTTGCTCCATGATGTTTGGTAAGTCGCCTTCCTGGTCCTCTATTACTGACCCTCTCTTGACCTCCACTTGTGATTTGGCATTTGTTATATCTGTTACCATCTCGGGTATCATCATTCTTCTCCTTCGTCTGTTTCTTGTTTTCAGATCATAATATTCCATTAAGGTCATGTCACTTTGTATGGTAGCATTGAAGGCATTATATTCAACATGGAGTCTTGCCATTTCATTTGTCCCTTCCTTTTCCCGAAATTTGGTTCTAAAAGTTGTTGGATTTGGGTTGATTGAGCCACCAGAACCGCTTCCGATGTTTTCATTTCTTCCAGTGCTCAGTTGTTGATTCAGTCCCTTCAAGAGTTGGAGCATTTCCCTTATGGCATCCTTCAAACTCCCTGCTTTCCCGGATAAATTCCTTTTTGTCATCCATGGCGGGTTACTCAGGTTGGCAGGATGCCAAGCTCTGATACCACTATAATGTGCTTGCTCAGTATGCTATAACAAATAATACTGAACACAGAATTAAAACATTCAAGTAAGTGAAATACACTTGCTTAGAAAGGATCATAGATAATAGTAATTGCAGGAAAAGATATCAATCATTGTATTATCCTAGCCCAGAATGGACGCACAGCTACCATGAAAATCATTGAATAAAGAATCTTATTTGGCTTTACCAGTGCCTCTATACATTGCTTTTACATGATTGAAACATGATACTCTTGGAGGTCCAAACAATCATTTTAATGCTTTCTTTACTTACCATATATGCATTTCCTCATGAAATTTTCTTGCAAGGGGTCTTCAAGGCTTTGAGATTGATAAATAACTGTGAGAATAGTATGGTATGCTTCCTTCATCACCCCATGTGATCACAAAACTGTTTGAAACTAACACAAGCTACCTTCAATCTTTTATTGAAGCTCTGAAACCACCTTGGCCACCATGGAAAACCTATGAACTGCTGTGAAGAACTTGAAAATCTCTAAAAGTTTGACTTGTCATTACCTTGAATCTCACGTGCATGTCTTTGCATGCCCTCACATGGAGGGAGTGTGATGGTATTGAGGAACCCCAGCAACCATTCTAACTTCTTTTGATCTTTTTTTATGACACTTTCACGCCCAATTTGTTGTGCAACAAGATGTCCATGACATTGAAACCTGAAACAATAGTGAGAATGGTTGCATGCAGATTCTAAATATTTTGTATAATAATGTATGTACAATCCAAATCCAACCTTGATCTTAGTACATATGCTATTGCATCCTCAGGTGTTTGAATCATACATTTGGTTTTTGAGTAATACTTGTAGAGAATCATAATCTGCAACAATATATCCATTGAGTTTTCCATTTGTAGTTGGTCATAGTCGTAGTCGGCCATAGCAATAGTCGGCTGTAGTAGTAGTTGGCCGTAATCGGTTGTTACCAAATAAAACTATAGTCAAATAGAAAATAATTTATACACTTGTCATCTCATGTTGTTTTGGGAAGGTTAATTCCCCGACTAGTGATTAATTATAATGAAGCATCGCGATGGTTGGTTTCTCAACCACTACCAACGATTATATGTACTTAGGTCACTATAGTTGGGACATGTTAAGCTAGTGACTAAGACATTGTGCTACATGATGTTACATTCTGATATTATGTTCTAGTCCAGATGATTGTACTTGGTTATAGGGAATCAATAAATGAAGTACCATTATTTTTTGCAATATGCGTTCATGAGTATTTTGTACTTGTCTATGTTATGTGAATTATCCAGTTTACTCTCGTACTACATTGTAAGTACCCAGTGAGTAAACACTATTCACCCCCAATGGTTTTTTTTAAGAGCTGGGGATTTGCACAAGAAGGAATGTCATTTATCTTAACAACTCCAGAGAGTGTTGTTGTTCTCCTAGACTCATGAAATAGTCACCAGCTGTATTTCTACTCAAACCATCTGCATGAGGTTTCATTTACATACCTTCTTGGTTGCTAAACCCTGCTACTGTCATGGTATTTGAGCATTTGTATATCATTGTGACCTGCTCTTTTTACTTACTAATGTCATGACTGCTCATGCATTCCTCTAAATCTTACTTCTGCACATTTTCTTGACTCCTAGACATGTTTCATGCTAGAGTTATTGGCAAGACAAATTTTTCATAAGGAACCTGTCTGCGTATTGCAAAATATAGATTTTTATGGCTTCTGAAATGATGAAAGAAAGTTCCTGTCCTTTACATTCTTGAGAAAATCTTTCCAGTGAGGGTTTTGTTGCAATGCCGAAGCATTTCCAATAATCAATAATGAAAGTTTCAAATGCTCGTGTCAAAGCAACATTCATCTACCTGACATCAGGGACAAATACAATACTATCTGAATTTGAAGTTGGCCTTTCCACCTCTTTTGAAGAAGCCCATACGGTTAAAAAATATAACATATACTTTACACCCTTGAAAACCATCAACACTATTAAACTCAATTTCTCCAACAATGCCTTAACAATATAACCTGATGTTACTTATATTGTCAATTTGCACCTATAGATATCCACTAGTGAAAAACTCATTGACAAATGGGATTGCACTAACTTGGGGTTCAACCGTTCAAGTGATAGAAAAAGAGTAGAATTGGATACTGTAGCAACCTTATTCTGCAAGATCTTTTGAGCCACATCCTTCAATGAATCATGAGGACTTACACAAGAAGACTCCATTTGTCTGTTAATGAACATCCTTCGATCCCTCCAAACAACAAGTGTATGTGTTTCAAGCTCTTCCTTTCACCACCAACTTTTCTACAATCTCCATGGTTACCTCTGGTTCATATTGACTGTGCATACTATTGTTTTTCCTTGGATTCATTGCCTTCTGCAACAACTTCATTGGATAAAGAATTTTCTTCGGCTTTACCAGTGCCTCTGTACATTGCTTTTGCATGATTGAAAGTCAATACTCTAGGAGGTCCAGACAATCATTTTAATGCTTTCTTTACTTACCATATATGCATTTCCTCGTGAAATTTTCTTGCAAGGGGTCTTCAAGGCTTTGATATTGATAAATAACTGTGAGAATAGTATGGTATGCATCCTTCATCACCCCATGTGATCACAAAACTGTTTTAAACTAACACAAGCTACCTTCAATCTTTTATTGAAGCTTTGAAACCACCTTGGCCACCATGGAAAACCTAGGAACTACTATGAAGAACTTGAAAATTATTTAAAAGTTTGACTTGTCATTATCTTGAATCTCACGTGCATGTATTTGCATGCCCTCGCATGGAGGGAGTGTGATGGTATTGAGGAACCCCTACAACCATTCCAACTTCTTTTGATCTTTTGTGATGACACTTTCACACCCAATCTGTTGTGCAACAAGATTTCCATGACATTGAAACCTAAAAAAATAGTGAGAACCAATGTTGCATGCTCTTTACAACTATGTGACTGAATGTAAGAGTGTTGACACTGAATAAGAACCCCATTATGTGTCCCATTGAGATCTGAAGCATCCTTGGTCGCCATGTCGAACTTTGCAAACTGTTTGAACAAGAGTTTAAATTGTGATAAAACCTTAAAAGTATTGAACCTTTCACTATGAAATAGTCTCCTTTTCAAGATAAAACTCCCTCCAAATAGACATTCATGTATCTTTGAATACAAATAAATCCTCTTAACACTTGACAAAACAATACCCCTTGACAAGGTCAATGGGTTAACAAACTAAGACTACACCCCTTTTTATATTTTTTATTTTACATCAGACTCAATTTAATTTGTTAGAAGGCTATTTTAAATCAAAGGAGTAAAAATAGTCTAAAACCATGATTCTGACATACTATGCCACACCAAGATTTAACAGTGTTCGCTTTCTCATCAACAAGATTTAAGTTCATTGCAGTGTTTTCTGGGCCAAAAGTAGTATCAGGATACTTCAGTGTAACATGTTTCTCATTCTTGTTTGACATCTTGGTACACCAAACACTATAAGAGGCTTCAAAACTAGGCAAAAATCTCTGGAATATCTCATGTGAACTTTAAGCATAGCACATTTGTTTTCAAATTCAAAGTGAATAAAGAGCGTAATGATCTGTGCAACATTCTAGAGATATCAATCTTAGGAATTTGTCTCTACATAATTGTAGATTTTAAAAGTTCAGAATTCTCATATTTTAAGCTCGGCATGATTTCATTTGAGATCTAGATAGGAAATATGTTTCCTCCCAACTGTTCATGCCACAAAATCATTCTCATTCTTACCTAGAGTCTAGGTAACATGAAAACAGAGTAGTTCACATTGGAGTGTGGGTAACATATTATTTTATTCCATACTTTTTAAATACATTCTAGGTCATCATATGTATGCTTATGTCTAAGAAGTTTTTTAAGCTCAAATTAAAATATGTAAAGGTCATTCATGTTTAGCATTATCCATGAAATTATCTACCACAGATACAGTGCAACAACTTTGGTAAGCATCTCTCGAAACCTGTAATTTACCATTGTCACATGAACCATTTGAACTAAGTAATTAGATATCTATAAGATTCTAATCACCATTGAATGTCCAGTGAATCTATATATCAGTTTTATCAATTTTTGTGTTGTATGTTGTTTTGTTTAAGGGACTGTTTGGGTAATAGTTCCCTGAGGGTTGTCAGGTTGGCAGCCAACAGAGAATAACTTTCACCTTTCATATAATAAGATTCGTTTCGTTGCATTTATTTTCATTTATATTGAGCAATTTATAATTCTGTTTTAACTTCCTAATCTATTGATAGGCAAGATAAGCTAAATTCTAAGTTGAGAGAAGCTGAAAATTCAAATTTGGGATTACAAGTTATAACTTGTGTAACTTGTTGATTTAATTTCACAACAAAGGAAGAGTTCATAATAATGTTCACATAGGAACTCAAAATTATAAGTTAAAAGCAAAATCAAATGAGTTAAAAGAACTCGAAGAGCTGACAAAGTAAATAATGCTGAAATAAAGAAAAGTATGAAAACAAGGTGAACCTAAAACGGCTAAACCCTAGATAAGTAAGTTGTAACACACAATAAAGATAAAGCCATATGACTCAAGTACAAATAACATATGAAAAGAAGAGAGCAAAAGTGAAATTGCCATGTGCAATGAAAAGGACCAAGGAACTAAACCCAAAAAAGGAAAAGCATGGGGCAAGATAAAGATAAAGCAATACATCCCTGGTAGAAATACCCATCTGAAGGGAAGAGGAGGACTGAACCTAAAACATATGATTCTGAGACAGTCCCTTCAAAAATATAGATAAGGAAGAAAATTGTTCTTGATTTTCACTACATACTAAATACGTTGTCCTTGCCCAAAAATATGGGTAAATACATTAAATGGATACAGTTTATCTTGTGAAGCTTTTAAAGAGTCAACATGGGAAAGTTCTTTCTTTGTGAGAAAAGGATAAGCTCAGTCCCTCAGACAACTAAAATAATAATAAAATCTTTACTAATAAAGGCTTTTCTGAGTACAAATATCGAGCTCAAAGAAGTTGTTGCAGCTGTTTGACTCTCTCTTCTGAGATCTTGTACTTCCTTCAAAAAATCCCACATTTCTTGGATGCAGCACCAAGATTTTCCTAAATTATTATAAAGATAAAATAGGATAAGTTGCCAAACAGAGCCACAAATTAATCATTGCTAAGATGAATTTTTAGATTCCAGTCCAAAATTTAATCATTTTCCAAGATAATTAAGAAAAAATACACAAATTGGATAATATGTCAAACCCAATTCAAATCAGATAGAATTGGCAGTTAATTCGAAAACTGAGCAAGCTATAGGAGAAATTGGCAATTTCATATAAGTGCACAAGAAAGCATTTCCCAAATACGAAATCGCAGAAATTGACCTATCTTTACTTGGATTTTATAAGTGATCCAAAAATGTGTGTCATTAGGCCCATTTTCATCATGTTCATCATCACCTCTCAGATTATGAGAATTTCAAAATTACATCTCAATTAAACTGTTAGACTCCTACACTTTCATCCTTTGTCCACTCATGCATCATGTTTGAGTCCACATTCTAGAATGCCTGTAGTCTATTTCAATATTGTCAATTCATTCTAGTTGGAATTTAAAGGTTATTATGCATCTAGTAACAATATGCTTTGCTTGAACCCAGACAAACCACTTTGCAGAGGCAGCAGCAGCCTATCATGGCCTCGTTTTGGAGAAAAATTTTGGGGTCTCCAAACTATGGCTTGAAGGGGATTCTCTTAACATTATTAAGTGTCTTATGTTGAATAGCCCATCGTGATGGTCGATTTCCCATCTTATTAATGATTCACTATCCATCATTAATTCATTTGATGAGATAAAAATTTCACATGTGTTTAGGGAAGTTAATTTGTTGGCTGATGGGTTAGCTAATTTGGGAGCGGTGGCTCGAAATAATTGGGATGATTATGAATCCTTGCCACTTAACCTTAAGATCATTTCCAATAATGACCAATTGTCATGTCATTAAGGTGGTAAAGTTGGGAGAAAGGCTCTTTTATTTCTTCCTAAGTTGGTTTTTGCACGTCAAGTCCTAGGGCTGCTCTTCTCATAATTGCCTTTTAGATATCTGTGAAATTATGGACTGGTTGCTTAGGTTTGGTTGTACTTGGTATAGCAGGCTCACATGCTTTGTGGGTTTCATTTTCATTGCTTTGTGGTTAGTTCGCCTAATCTTGTCTTTGCAGAAAATTAAGGTGCAGGTGGAGTGTTGTTCGTTGCATGCCGCCATGGGAGGAGCTTGTTGCAAAGTGGAGTCGAGCTCTTATGAGGAGTTTCAAAGTAATGAAATTGTTTGGGAGCACCTGGAAAAGGGTGGGGAAAGCCCCTATTTGCTAAAGCTCTAAGGTCCGAACCTTGAAGTGACAGAGGTTTTTGTTAAAGGGTGGAACAGTAGGATTCTGCGATACAAAGGTGTGGAATTTAATATTAATGAGGATTTCATAGCCAAGGTGACTGGTCTTCCTTCCAATGGAAGGAAATTTTACAAAGACAGAGGTATGGCTAAGAAAGCCCTTGCAATGTCCTTAAACATGATGAGAAGAAGAAGCTCAGGTCGTTTGGTAGTGGTGGGTATGCTCGCAAATCTCTCAAGCTACTTTGGAGGGATATTGCTCTGGCCATCATGCATTATTTCACCTTGGAGGTTAGGTTTTCTATTATTTATGGCTATCACTTCATGCTTTTGAATAATTTTCGCCACAATGCTCTGGTTTCGTTTCTTTTTTATCTTTTGATGTTGATGGAGACTAGTATTGAGGATCATCGGAAGAACCCCAAGAAGGCTATTCTCCATGAAGGCCTTATGAATCTCATGTTTGAACACATAAAGCTGAAGTTAGTCCTTGTTTCTCCTAAGACTCTAGCCCATAAAAAGGCTATAAAAAATATTGGTTATGAGACTAGTGATTCGGCAGTAGAATGGGAAGGGAATTCTGAGGATGATGATTTTGGTTTTGAGGAGACATCGGAGGAGGATAGTGATTTTGTTGAGGGATCTAAGGTGTCTAAATCCTAGTCTAAGGGTTATGAAACGAATATTGAATTGAAGGAAGATATGGTGCCTTCATGGAAGAAGATTATTCAGGGGAAGAAAAATGCCACAGGAAAGATAAGAGTGTTGTCAAGCAGAAGGTGGATGTGTCTAAAGTTGTGGAGAGGTCCCCTATTTCTGATGTCAAACATACCCTGGGCGCTAGCAAGTTGGGTGATATGGAGATTTCCCCTGTACTAGAGGATAGTCATGGCGCAAGTAAAGGCCTCCCAGTGTCTAAGCATCCTATGGAGGATATGGATCAGGGGAATGAGGGTTTGGTGTGTTCAAAGGGGGTTGACCCTAACCAAGTTACTTTAGACTCTCTTATTGGAATTGAGCAAGTTAAAGAGAGTGTTGTGAAGGAAAAGTGGCTGGAAATTCTAGTGGACTTGGAAAATATGTCAGATAAGCATCGGGTTAAAGTTGAGGTCATTGAAGTGGAGGATTCCCCTGTTGAGGAGGAAATGGAAGATAAAGAGGATGCTCGGGAGGACCCTATCGAGAATGTTGGTTCTCAAGCTGCACCACTAGTCAATTGGCACGAGGTTAACATGGTCAACTTGCTTTCATTGGTAAAATGGCTTTTCTTAGAAGTTAAGGAGCTTAATGTCCAACTTAACAATTGGCAATATGTTTGTGTGGTGTTGGTGCATAGCAACCAGAAGGAATGGTCGATTAAAGGTAAGGTTAAAACCATGAATGTTATGCTTGATAAACTTGTTGGGGATGTTGATCGTCTTGGTAATACTCATGAGGAGAGGATTACATCCTTGGAATTGGCTGTCCAAAAGAATTTTGAGGAGAGATTTGTTAATATTTAGGACAGAATTAGTAAGTTGTCTAATGATTTGAAGACTATGGTTAAAATTAGCAATAATTCCTTGAAATCGATTGCTAAGGGCCTCTCTATTTTAAATGAGAAATCCTTAAAATGGAATGGTAAGTCTTTGGAGTTGGGTGATATTGAGAATGCCATGGAGAATGTTAATTGCACGAATCTGGTGGAAAAGACTGAGGATATTGCTTCTGTTGTGGAGAAGAACGTGGATGTTGTCCCGTGTTTGAGAACGAGGAGCAAGACCAAGAAGCGGGCTGCTATTTCGTTTGAGGAGCTCAAAGATGTGATGGAGATGCATGAGGGGGTCATTGAGGAAAATTTGGCCTTGGCTAATGTTCTTGAAAAAATGTTGTAGTTTTGTTGTTGCTTGGTCGGCCTTGTTGTTGATGTTTTGCTTAAGGGTTGTTGACGGGTTTCCTGGTTAGTTTCTATTGTTAGTGTTTTGGTTTTTTTGGGCTACGGGATTTATTGGTTTAGTCTTTCTTGCAACTTTTTTCCGTTGTAAAGGGTTTTGGGGCCCCTTCAAAACCTGCTTTTCCTAATCAAAAACAATATGCTTTGCTTGCCTCTAGGTAAAGTTTGTTTTGATAGGTTCATTTGTTTTTCTAAACTAAATTCAATCCTAATCAAAAGGAATGAGAGTGAGCTTTCAAGGGTATTCAATCCTCCTCCATCCATTTGGCATCTAATTAGGTTTACATATATATCCTCTTACCTGCAATGCACAAAAGTGGTGACATTATTTTATAAAGAGGAGTGTTCTTCACAAATAACATCTATAATGGACAAACTTCCAACTTGAAAATCAAGGTTGCTAGCTCCATGACTCCTCCCATGAAGCCATAAAAGCATGGTACTTGATTGTAGTAAACTTAGAATCTCTTCAATTGGAGTGGTGTGATTTGAACTGCAAGTGTAATCCTTGATTTCTAAAACAATTTGCATTGAGATTCCTTCAACAAAACAGGGATTCAAAACTCTCTCTTCAAAAAACATATTCCTCCACTTGCGTTTTCAGCCACATCTTGTCATGCAATCATCACATTAAATTTATGTGTGTTTTGAAGTAAGACATGATTGAATATTTATAATTTGCTATGGAATTCCCTCTGCATAATTTCAATGTGTATCCATGCAACCAAGAAAGTCCTAATTCAATTTCCATAATAGTCTTGTGTTTTATATTTCCCTAACAACAAATATTTAGAGTCTATATAAAAATATAACAAGTTAAACTGTACAATCTAACGAATTTTAAAACTATTAAATATATCTTATTAAAATCAAAAGAGAGTTTGGAGGCCATCAATTGCTAGGCTTGGATGAGGTGTGCTTTTTTTTTTAGCTAAAGCTCAATGATGTTTAAGTTGGTGTGCTATTTTATTTGAGAGACAAGTTCATGATGTTTAAGTTGAATGTGTGATCTAAAGTATATTCTTTTGACTACAAACATACTTGATATATAAGCACAACCATCACAACTTAATTTAAATATCACATATAGTGTGTGATGTTTAAGTTGGATGTATGACATTTGATACATTTAAATTAAGATTACAAAAATGCATAATATTAAAGTTGTTATACTGCATGATTTTTTAAAGACTTTCTTTTATATATAATAGATTAAGTATTCATCCTCTTTTTTTTGTTTGAGAATGAGTATTTCTAAAATAATTTATATTATCTTTTTAATTATAAATGTGCATGATATTTACAACTTATTTTATGTAAAACTTCTTAAAATTATAAATATGCAATAATTTAAATGTGGATGGTTTGTGTAATTTATTTTCTACCTAGAAATCTATATAATCCTTAAACCTACCATTTAAATTATATATATATATATAATAGATTGGATATTATTTTATGCAATGTGCCTCTTAGAACTTAATATCAACTTGGTTGTTTGCACTTAAATTGATTAGGTTATAATTTAATGAGTTTCTACTTGACAACTATTGTAGGTGCTACAAATTCTAGTGTATGTGGGCTCTCTGAAGTTCATAACATTGGAGGAGAACATCGAGCAGAGGAGATGGTCCCTCAAGATCAACTGTGCAACATTATTGATACCCTGTCACTGACAACAATGGTGGCCGAAGAACATAAGTCACCAGTACCCCATGGAATATGATTCATGTTTTTCGAATGTATATATCTTATTTATTTTTTCATCCATTAGACTATTAAGAGATTTCTCTTCTCAGCTTATTATTTAGAATGTAAATTAATTAAAAGGATTATTGTCATTGGAAGGTATTCTTAGGAAAGAAACCGCATGTAAAAAAAAATTATTTAAGACTACCAATAATTTCATAGTGAAAATTGTAGGTATAGAAACCACTTGTATCATAGAGTGTAAGCATTTGAAAGGAATTTATCATGGAAAGTAGTCATTGAATTGAGTGATTTTTATCTATCTTAAGCTAACAATGAGATTTTTATATGGAGTTTTCACTATGTAAGAGAAAAGTCACGCCCTCACATTTAAAATTATGTTATTGAATTAAATTAAATAATTCATTAAATAAAGTCTAGATTCAAGGGATATTTGAGTTACATAAATAACAGAATAAAATAATACTAATAAATGTAGGTCTTGGGGGGTTGGGGCCCTAGCTCGGTTGGCTAAATCTTTCCTGTTGCAGGAGGTTGGTCACAAGGTCTAGTCTCCCTGACCCCCGTGGTACCGGAGGGCGTGTCGCGCCAGCGCCGCCGGTCACGTTAAAAAGTTTACCAGGCGCACTGCAGTTTATAGGGGGTCGTGCTACCCGATTCCTGCAGTCTAAAAAAAAATGTAGGTCTTGAGATTTAGAGAAAAGGATATAAAAAATATTATGATAGATGTTAAATACTTGATGTTAAATCTGAAATGAGTAGCTTGAGATGATGGCGGCCCATAAAATTTAGAAATGTATAAGTGATTAGGTTAATTTTGCATCATAAAATTGGTCTATTTTGATTGAATGTTACATAATTAATCTATTACATATAAATTTGATCTGGTAGTCTATGGATTTTCGTACTTGTAAAATGGATCTTTGTCTTGTGCTTGGACTTACAAATAAGGCCTATAAATTAGAGATTGGTGGTGATGACACAACTTTGACAATATTAATAGTGTTGGCATACCTTTGACGAGCGTTCTTAAGTTAGGACCATGTTCTCCTTAGTCAAATTCTTATTTTTGAGTTGGCAATACTCGATAATATATTAGAAGAGATGTAATTATTATAAGCATTGTCCTAAGTGAGGGTTATGATATCTTAAGCTTCAAATGTGAAACTTGAGATTTCATAATGTGACAAGAGGAATACTAATGTCTAGTGTGCAACTATGGTTTACAAATGGTAGCATAAATATATGAAAGAGAAAAAGTGATTTGGAAAGTTGTTAAATCTAGATATGGATATCTCTATAATTTAGAAGTGATGGTTAAGGGGTCCTATGGAGCCACTACATGAACTTTGTGGAGTAGGGGTTCCCATCAAAAGAAAGAAGTATGCTACAATATAAAATAGAATCTTGTGCTAGAAAATAGAAGCCCTTAATTTATAGATTGTATATTTGAGTATTTTATTTGGGGGGGACTTAAAAATTTCCCTCATCCACTTCCTAATTTTTTTCTACCACATGTCATTCATCTATAATTTAAAAAAACCAATATTTTTTAGATTTATCTATATAATTGTAGATTCAATGTTCCTTGGTGCTAAAAAATAATCATGAAACCATCATCTTTCTAACATTTTGGAGCTTAAAATATCTTGCCCAATATTAAAAATATATGGGCCTCAAGCTTATAAAAACTATCAAAAATTATCAATAACACTCACAGAGGCATTTTAAGAAGCCCCTCTCCATAAGACCACAATATAAGACAATGGAATGTTGCTAAGTTGGAAGATTGGTAGATGTTAGAAGGGAAGTGATTGAATGTTGCTAAATTGATATAAATTTTTAAAAATAAATATATTTCTTGATGTTGAAAGTTTTAAATTTATCATCATTTATATTTGTGAAGATGGACAATTCATGCATGGGAAAGCAATGTTTTCTATATGCAAATGTTTCCTTATTACTCCCTAGTTAGAGTGGGGAATCATGGGGTTTTTAGCATTTAAAGTCATTTTCTAATACGAGGGTTCCTTATCTCTCCAAAAGGTATCCTTTTCTATATACTACCAATCCAATATATTAAACATTTGTATATATATGTCATTCCAATATACCCATTAGCATATGGAAGAATCTAGTCCTCTCTAAATACACAGTATTGAATGAGAGAGATCTTAAGGTACATGAAAAGAAGAATGTGTGGTACAAGGAAATACTTAGAAAAATATTTATTGTGTCAATGACATGTACCAAGAAATACGTATGAAAGAGATTTAGTCTATCAATGATACATGCTTAATAAAAAATGTTTCGTTGCCCACAAAATTCCCTATATACATGGAATTTCTTACTATCATAGATATGAATAAGTAGTGAATGTAGATAATTACAAAATTATTTATATACCTTATTTCTCCCTACTGATTTAAGAGATTGATGCCACAAACAACATTGATGCAACTTTATTAGGTATTAAATGTAGTAATTCATTATGATAACACTATGTAACTGTGAATTAAAGACACTAAGTAAATAAAAATTAAATTATAAATATTAAAAAGTAAATTAATTTAAATTACATTTAGATGAAGTAACTCAACATGATAACATTATTCATAGATATGAATTAAATACACTATTTAGATGGATATTGTTTGTTTACATTATAAAAATATAATTAAATGTTTTCTATTATTTAAAAATAATACATTTCTCAAAAACTAGTTTTAATATTACATGAAAGTGATTTGCCCTTAATTTTAGTTTTTAAATTTAAGATATAATAGGAATTAACATATTTTATTTTGGAAAATATTTGAATAAAAATAAAATTAACTTTAAATTAAAATTCTAACTAAATTTAAATTAAATCTCAATTAAAAAAAATCCCCACTCAATTATTGTTATCCTTAAGTCATATGACTGTGCATATGAGATTTGACCATTTTTTGAATCAAGAGATCAATCAATAATTGGATTCCACATAGTAAATCATCATTTTAAGCCAACATACAAAATACAAATAAGAGTATAACCATTGTGATGTAGGAAAAGGGGATCTAGGGTTTAAATCACACCTCGTCCTATACCCACAGTGGAAGACATAATATTGATCTCAAATATGCACTTGTCTGAACTAACATCAATGGAAGAGTCAGAATGGTGGATCAAGGTTTTATTTCTTTGTTCATTGGATCATTTGATATTAATTAATTGACTATTATCCAACACTCGATTTGATAATGTAAAGATGTACCTAGGTTAACTAGGAAAATGCAACAAACTATTATAATTTTAGGAAAACATAGAACTGAAAGAAAAAAATAGAGTGAGCAAAAGAGCAGAGTGCAAACATAGAGGAACCTATCATATAAATCTGAGCTTGATATGGCTAGATATGGGTGTTGGTGTCCTAGATAGGTAGAAGTGTAGATGCTCATAATCAAAAATTCATAGCTCAGTTGGTCTCTATTTGTAGGCTCTTCTCTAGGCTCAGTGTCAAAACTTCATGTTTCTCTGATAAATTCCACTTTCCTTAATTTGCTGACTTGTAGGACTTGAATGCTTGATTGAGAAAATGGTTCTCCAATCCTCTCCCAAATTCGCTTAAGATATGTAACCTCCACATAAGGAAGAGGGGAAAGGGTTGTGTCGTATAGGGGCTTTTCTAAGTCAAACCTCATTTTGGTATTTCTACCTCCACACCAACTATATTGATGCAAAAGAGAGCTTACCCTTGATCAAGAAAAGATTAAATTATAAACAAGTGACAAATGGACAATTGTTACAACTTACCACTCAGATCTACTTTCCTTAATGGACTGAAGTCATTGTACTCATCAACTTCAAGGAGAATTAGAAGATTGTTGTTTCAGTCCTACAAGTGTTAGTGCTCACAAAACAAATGGAAATAAAAAATGAATGAACTCACATAATAACTTGATGTGTTGCTAACATGATGCTTGATTGAAATAATGCTATGATAATTTTTCTAAATCTTCTCGAGTACTTTTAGGATGCTCCATTATGATCTCAATTTCCTTAGGATTGTTCTATAATTTCTTAGGATTTCAAATAATGAAAAAGACTTATATTTATATGCAATTATTTAATTTCCTACAAATTGATTACTGACAACCAAAAAATGATTTTAAATTTCTAAATCTTAAAATTCCAACACTAAGATATTTGAATTGAGGCCAAAATGGGTTAAACAAGGGCTCTAGTGCTCTAGTCTAGAGACCTATTTTAGGGATTTTAGTATCAGCAAATAAAAATTAAATTACTATTCCCAATTCATTTTTTTTAATATTATCATAAAACTAGAAAATAAAAAGCACAATTAGGTCCAAGCACATAAGGGGGAGGTAAACCTAGTGTGAAATTGTCAAGGGTGACAATTTACGACACTATGTTTAGCTCCCACTTTACTAAAAGTATGAACTCAAACTCATGTTTTTTCACTAAAGTATGTTGGGCACACTTGGATACTAAGGGGGGTCATGAATCAATATCTATAAAACTTTAAACCCTTCAGATCTTAAACCCTTCAACAATGTACTCAAATTTAGACTTTTAACAAGATCAACAACTTATAAATAGATCAACAATACTTAATCAAATCAATAGCAATGAAAGATAAGGTAATGAACACACATGCAAAAGATAACACCATATTTACATGGAAAACCCAAGAAGGGAAAAAGCATGGTGAGAGTTAATTCACAATATATGAAGCTCATTGCTTACAAATATTACAAATTATTTTAAGGCTCACTACCTTAGTAATTGCAAGCTAAGGCACACAACCTTAGGGAAAGATACAAAAAGGACTTGCAAGTTGAAGCACACTACTTCAGGGCAAGATACAAGGACCTGATGAGACTCACTATCTCAAACTAGGATACATGAAGGTTTAGTATTACATTTGTCAACAATACAGTCTACTGACTAAGGTGTTCAAGTGCATCTGATCTATCTTCCACACAATTTCGTACTACTTCTACATTATTCTCAATTCATTTCACACTCTCACACATTGCAACTAATTTGTTCTTCAATTTATATCCTCCACACCATCATAAAATATCAATTAGGTCGGCCAGAATAAGGAATAAGCAATGATTTCAACAAATCAACCACAAAACATTAATACAATGAAGGCACTCCTATCTAGGAGATAGAGAGGGCCAAAAGAAACTTATTACATAAGATGTACAATGTGATCCCAAACATCACACACACTGGCACACAATATCCCAAGTCGGCAACAAGGAAATACATAGAAGTCTAAACGTGTAACACATTACCAGTCGGCCCAAAATCATAACTCACAATTCATCAAGACCCAAATACATATTAACACAACCATAATTTTTGGCACAAGCCCCCAAGCACATAGTGCAAGCAAGAAAACAAGCCCTATCAATCAAAAATCCACAAGTTTTTGGAAAACCAACTCAAAACAATATGCAGCCTCAAAGAAATTAAACATTAATATGTAAACCATAGAGAGACGTTCCAATACAATCAAAAAACACTTCCACATACTTCTTTCACACTGTCATGCCATAAACAACCATCGCAAACCAATTAAAAATAGAATACTTCATTCTAGAAGCCTAGAAGAGACAAAAATGAGATAGAACATTCACAAATCAACTTGATATTAACATCATTAATTGAAATCTAAATTGAGACACTCCACAAACATTGAGAGAACATCTACCAAGCCGCACCTAAGAAAAATGAATAATGTGGAGAAATGTGGAGCATTTTCTGGACCAGTCTAGACAGGTAATCAAACTTCCACCCCACAACAAATATCAAAAACCTCCTCGGTAATATAGGTGACCTAAAAAGATAGGAGTGCAACATCTAGAGAGCATAGACAAGAAATTCCAAACCGCAAGACCACATCTTCAAAAGTGGAGGAATACAGAGCATTCTTCTGAATAGTCTTCAAATGAACTTCCTACAATAGAAACCTTCACAAACATTCAGAGACTAGAACATCCTTGTAGCAAAAAATACTTCCTCGGGAACAACAAGAGAAAGCATACGGCATACTAGAGACCATCAAAAACATCTCCCCAACATCAACATTATTTCTATTTGTCATCTTAATACCTCTAATTCTCATCTTAATGCTTATAATCCTTATAGATTAATATATCATCATGATACTATCTCTGGTGACAAAAAACATCCTCAATAATACTTCAATTGACATCAAAAAAGGCATGAAATCCAACCATGAACATCAACAACATCAATGACAAGCACCTTAACATATTTGCAACAATCTCATCAACATGGGTATCAATGAAAGCTCAAACCGAGTGTTTTGAAATTGAGTGTTGACATCAATGATAACCACATCAATGACAACTAGAGGTGACAAATGTGCAATAATCTGCCCCTTTCACAATGATGGCAACACACATCTCCTCATTCTCCCCCTTTGACATCAATGTAGAGGGGATTCATAACAGCGAGAGAAAGACTGCATCTTAGTGAGGAAAAACACAGGTAATGGATCTAGTTCCTTCGCTACGTATTTGAACAAGTAAGACATTTCTATTTGAAAATAATCTAGCATGGGGCTTTAGCTTCTTTCCAGATCCTACAAAGATGTTAGTTAAGATAACTTCAATCTAGAAACAATAAAGGATCTAAAGGTTATGAGTTTCTTGTGATCTGATTCTGAATGATTTTTATATGCTTCTAGGGTTTGAGAGGAGAAGCCACATAACCTTGAAACAAATTATCAATTGAATTCTATTTTCTATGCATATCCTTGTTCATTGAGTGGCTTGAGATTCCTTTTATTAGTTAAACATAATAACAAAGGGTACGCTATCAAAGGGTGGCTTGAGATTCTTGTTATTAGTTAAACATAACCCATGGTGCATTCAAATCTTAATTTATATTCCAAGAATTATTAAATGGATATCAACAACATTGATTCTTGAAAGTGAAAATTAGTTATTATCAATTTTATTGTTTAAAATAAATGTACAATTCAATATTGTTGTTTGTTCCTATTAATGTCAAATTGATTGTCAATTGCATACCTAACTATCCTTGAAAAAGCATTTAAGCAATGAAGGGTGTAACACAATCACTACCTGATAGAATAGGGAGTGTTTATGTATTTTGTACCTGATGCATTTACTTGGGGTGATTCTTAAGAATGTCTTATCCTCATTGAGTATTATTGTGTTGATGCCTTTCATGGTCTTTCTTCAAGCACGTCAGGAAGAAATCAATAGTAGGATTTAAAATATGTGTTTCAAGGCTAAGTGTGAACTTATCTTAATACCATGTAGTGGATGTAATGGATATGTATTCATGGTTGCATTCTTAAATAAACAATACCATAATAGATCATATGAATGCTTGATTTTATAAGAATGTGTACACATATTTATATATAAATATATGTACCCATAAATACATACATGTGATTACACCTTCTTTATTTAATATTGCATATTCTTATAATGCGGAAAGCTCTCTAGTACCATGAATAGTGAAGTTTGAAATTATTTATATTTGCATATGCTTTTGTGCAAATAGATAAAATTTCAATGTTGGTACTCATTCATTACATATGCAAAGACAGTGCCTTGATAGTGATTTTCTATGTTATCTTATGTGATAGATAAGTGAATTCCAGTGTGTTTTCTTGTTTATATTTTGCAATCATAATATCCTAGATGTAGTTTTTTCACTTTGAAATTCCACTGCTCTAATCAATTAGCATTTCTAGTCTACCTCATGTTGGGTTGGGTATTCATCTTTCAAGAAGAATTCCAAGAAAGTGAAACACTTTTTGGTAGGGTGGAAATGTGCTCTAACAATGTTCTCACCCTTGGTATCGTTGAAGGAACCCTATCAGGAAGGCTCAAGTTTCAATTCATTGTATATTCTTGTTCTCGACCATGTGGTCTTTTGTAAGGAATACATTCCTTTATATTCACCACAATTATTGGTATTGTACTTCAAAATTCTATCTAATACAAATCTTTATCTTTATTCTTGATCAATGAATATGGGTTACCTTATGCTTTTTTATGTGGAATATGTGTAATTTGTTAATTTTAATTTAAGGAGGTCATTACATTTGGTATCAGACTTTAAGTTTTAGTACTAGGGCCTTGAGTTCACCTTGCTTAGTTGCAGAACTTGATCACATGAACCTCGTAAAAGTACTTAGTGCATGATGCATAAGCAAGTCGATAAGTGTATATGTGTAATAGTGTCTCTTAGATTTTGTGACACCTGACAGGAAAGGGACGATGTCCTTTGCCTTGGAATTTTTGGAAGAAAAATTAGTCACTCTCAAGGTAGTGCCTTTGGCACATACTTCTCATTGGAAAGATCAATCTTGATCAATGTCTGAGTTGGAAACATCCTAAAATTTTCATGTGCATGACCTAAGTCCTTGTGTATCTTAGAAGGCATCGCTTTCAAGCAATTATGATAAATAATTGCATACCTTAGCCGTATGTTGGAACTGCATGTTTGATGCTTTGTCTTTATTCCTTTACATGTTTGTTTGGTGGTTGTTGTCTCATATCTGATAAGTTCTCTGGATAAGCTATGTTAGTTGTGAGTTTTGGTCCTTTTTGGATGCTAGAACCCACTAACTATATTATCTGAGTGCTAATGAAAGACCCTATAAGGGGAGGTATCATAAATAAAAATCCTACCTTCTTAGAATTTTATGGGATTTATGAATATAAGGAGTAATACATTATGAGATAGGGATGTACATTAAGAAGAAAGAAGGTGGAATTTCCCTTGCATGATTACATAAAATCATTCTAAGATGTTTCTTAATACAATATTTGAACACATCATAAGAAATCTAAATAGATTCTCACATTGTGATCTTTACTTTTAACTAGATGGGATATTAAGAACTATGTGAAAATTATATGTTGAAATTAGAGAAAATTAAAGCCAAGATTTTGATCTTCAAGACTACATTTAAGTAGAATTATAGCATGAAAGGAAAACTTACTTTACATTGAAAATTTGCATAGTTCTTTTTTAAATTCATTTATTTTATAAATGAGCATATGTATGCAATATATCATAAGAAGGAAATGAATGCATGTAGGAATCATAAGGTTATCAAACACATGAAAAGAAAACAATCAGTTAAAAGAGTTTGTGCATGTCATGCTAAATATGCATTAGAACTCTAAGATTTGACCAAACTTTTGCATGTGTGCATGCTAATTTATTGAAGGAAAACTAGATGTCAAGAGCTATGTGTTGCATGATGATAGTAAAGCATTTTAAAGGACTCGTGTGCATGAGATGATTATAATATTATTATTGTTGTACTTTCTTGAAGTGCATGGTACCTTGCTCTTGTAAGAATGCATTATTCCATGTGTGAAATAAAGTATTAAACATGTGAGAAGTTGACCTAGTAGATCATTGGGAATGAATACTTCTGTCCCTAGAATGCATTATCCATAATAAAGGTGTAAAGACCTATGTGGTTAACACCTTGTACCATCTTGAGGAAGTTATATTGGTCCAGTGTATTTGTTTTATTTTGCATATGTGGCCATAGTTGGTTAGCCTATATCTTTCTTAATGAGATATTGTGTGGTAGAAAGGATCTTACCTCATGTGTAACCTTCTAATGTAGATTGTGTAGACCCTTAAGTGGGTAGTTCTTGCATGACTGAATGAAATTCCATCTCTTGCATAAGATAATGTTTTCTTGTTTGGAAATCTTAGCACCATTGCATCGCCTGTCTTTTGAACATGTGTAATCAAAGTGATCGTATGCAATAAGTGTTTGAGATTTCAAGTGAATAAATGCATTGACTGAATCTAACTCTCACATATAATGTGAGAATACCTCTTTCATATGTCTTCTTGCATTGCATCAAAACAAAAATATTTGAGTATAGAAAATGCATGGAAACATGCATTGATATATGAATTATTGCATGAATGTGCAACTAGAAATGATTTGATTTTTCAATGTGATTGGGTATGTTCTCTAACACACCTTGGATGAAAGGTGTCGTGTAGCCATTTACTCCCTCTATGTGACTAGTGTGGTCACTCAGTTATGTGAAGTGTCCCGAATTGATGATTTATTTTGATTCATTGATGAAAATATTTCTTGTGTTATAAGGACCAACATTTGTATTTTGGTTTTTCTAATGATTGGATTAGTCACCAACTCTTTTGATGATTGATTTTGCGACCCTTGGTCGTACATTATTTATTGTTAGAATTGTCGACATTTTTTGAGTTAGTGTTGAATTTGATGATTCTTCTCTCTTTGAGTTTTATTTTCAAATATCCTAGTGACTATTCCAAATGTTTAACATTTTTGGTCCTATATCATGTTAAGTGTTTTAACCTATCAAGTTCACCATGAACAATTATAAAATGTTTTAGGGAGTAAATTGTGAAGAATGTAATGATCTTTAATCAGTAGATCATGATTGAATTTTGTCTTACAACTCGTGATGATGGGAAAGTATGTTGCTATGTATGATGAATGCTTTGATATGCAATGTTAGAACAACCATGAGAAGAATTAAATTTCTCTATGTGATCGATATTAAAGTATTCTTTCAGTTCATGCAAGGACATGCTAAATTAAGGAAAATATTGTCTTCTTTAAGAGTGTATATGTTGACATGATTGAATATGAGCGATTGTGGAATTACTTTCTGAGACGGGTGTCGAATGTTGAACAATAGAGAAGGACGATCCTCTTTTTAGGATCTTCCCCATTTATTTTCAAGTGCTTTGACCAAAGCTCAAATCATTGAAAAAGATGATTAGCTTAGAAAAAATTATTAAATATAATTCTTTGCCACATCCTATAAATAGAAAATTATATGTTATATATATGTAAGCATGTAGATGTTATAGGCATGCACCAGATTCTCTCCTACCCCAAAATATTTTGAGGTAGCTAAGCACTTCATGTAGGTTCGGTAGATCTTCGAGTAGGAAGAACTTTGTGGAAGTATAACCCCCATGATTGGGTGGAAAAGCACCCAATCATGTTTTTTGTCTTTTGACTAGCCATGTGTGGATTGATGGTAGTCAGAGACTTCATAGATTATGTATTACATACCATTACTTGATTACTGCTCCTATCATGCACTATCATTGGTATAAGTGTTGTTCTTTTGTAAACATGTTAATATTCAGATTATAGACCTACACATGCAAAGATGTAGTGTGAATATAGTTATTTCTCACCTTGTGATTTTCTCTACTGGATTGATTATTGCTCACCTTTGACTCGTGTACAATGGAATTCTTGGATTGCAAGTGAGTCCCTATATGAGCATAAATTTTATAAGGACAATGTATTTTTTGATAGCTTGAGAATGTGCGTAGAGGATCTATAAACACACATGAGTATTGCTTGTGTGAGGAGGTATGTGAATGAATATTATATATATTTCTACTTATATATGATCAAGCTTTGATATAGTTTAATGTTATTCATATTTTGGAGTTGTAGCCTTTGCCTTACAATATTGATTTTTCTATGAGGTATTAATATTTGAATAAGCTATAAATAGCACAAGTGTTTATAAGGAAAGATGAGAACATTGAAGATAGCAAGCAACTTGGTCAACTTAATGAACAACAAGGGCATGGTAAGCACATGTATGCATGTGCATGAACATGATTTTGAAGTTATGAAAATGTGCAAAATAATTTCTATTGTCTAACATTGAAATGATTAAGTTATGATTGGACGAGAAAAAACATTTAGAAGAATTCCTGAATTTGATTTTGATCATGGATACTAACATGGACTAAAGTACAATGTTATTTCCATGAGTGCCACAAAAGATCATCACCATCACGAGGGAGAGAATATTGTTGGAGAGAGGTAACCTAGCCTTGTAAAATTGAACGGTAGTAATGGAATACACACATTCACTTAGAAATTGATGCATAAATATTTTGTCAAATGAGCATTCTTTCCTTATCTTGAGTATTTGCAAAAGGAAATTGAAAATTACATCTAGTTAGACAAACCATGTTTGGTATGAGTCTTGAAGATCTTGTTTTGGGAATAATGATAAAATTGAACAAGCATCGACATGATGTCTCTTCCCAGGGGGGATGGATGTCACATTTTATCTCCCTACTTGATTTAAATACTAAATCGAAATCTCAAACATTAGGAAAAAAAATCCTCTTGGATATTAAATGTTGGAAAAGGTAAATAAATTGTGAAATTTATTATTATACATATGTGTGTGAGTATAATAACATAACAGATACATTATTATTAAATAAATATTTGACAATTAAAAATATTTTGAATTATATATGGCAATATTATTATTAAATATAGTTAAGTTGTAAACTAAAAATCAAAAGGAACCTATTTAATTTGTTATTAGATAGTGATATAAGAATATTTTTTATTAAAAAGAAAGAAAATAGATAAAATAATATGTATATGAAATTTGATTTACAATTAATATTTGGAATCTTTTCCTTAATGAAAATAAAGTCAAAGATTTGTTATGAGAGCCATTACCCTACAAAAGAGTGATGGGGCATTAATTAATGATGGGAGAAGGCACGTAGTGGAAGAGATATGCAGAGATGGAGTGCATGCATATAGTGGGGAGAGTGCTCATGGTGGTGGTAATAACAACGAAAGGGAAGATTAAGGGGGGCATGTCAGTTGAAATAACATCACCGCTCCCTTCGACCTAAGTAGACTCACGAAAGGATTATCCTTGGATGAAAAGTGGAGATGCGGGTGGGAAGATGCCCATCATGAAAAAGGAGGTACCTAAAAATGTAGAGGGGATTCATAACAGTGAGAGAAAGACTACATCTTAGAGAGGAAAAATATAGGTAATAAATCTAGTTCCTTCGCTACTTATTTGAACAAGTAAGACATTTCTATTTGAAAATAATCTAGCATGGGGCTTTAGCTTCTTTCTAGATCCTGCAAAGATGTTAGGTAAGATAACTTTAATCTAGATGTTGGAAAATTTATTGTTCTTGAGCCTCCTGCTCTCATGTCAGCCCCTTGTTTCACCTACCCTTCAGGAGCCCTCAATTTCAATGGCAGTTTTTGGGATCTTCATCCCTGCAGCTCCTGACAGCCCCTGAAGTTAATGTGGTAGGAATTTTTTAATTCCAAATTAATGTTGGTAGGTAATTTTGAATTTGAGAGGGAATGTTGAAGACAAAGAGATTGAAGGCAAATTATTCTACCAATTGGAAGAATTTCTTTGTGCAATAGTAGTCTGTGAACAAAGGAATGTTTTTTGTGTGAGCTCCCAGAAGCTCCTAAATAGCAGCAACTGTGTGTTTTGTATGTGAGCAGTGATTGCTCCTAAAGAGCTTTGCGTAGCTCCTAGCAGCTCCTGAAGTTGTCTGTTTTTGGTTGAGCAGCTAATGAAGCTCCCAACAAATTGTAGTTCATAGCTTAGAGTTTGTTTTCTATAGTTTGTGTCCAGTCTTTAATGTATTTCCATTTCCAGCTTAGTTAATACAAAAGGAAAATATTGCATGCCCAGATTTGCTTCTTGTTATTTGGTTATTCTGCATTTGTATTCCCCTATTGTTTTGGGGAAATAGAGCAACAGCTATGTGTTGTGATTTATGTGCATTCAAAAATTTGACACTAGAAACAATAAAGGATTTTGAAGGTTATGATTTTCTTGTGATTTTACTATGAATGATTTTTATATGCTTCTACGCTTGAGAGGAGAATCCATGGAACCTTGAACAAATTATTGATTGAATTTATATTTTCATGCATATCCTTGTTCATTGAGTGCTAAGCAATATGGTTATGTTCCCCGCTAAACTCGTGGTAATGCTGCCTTATCCCCGAGTGTAAGTTATATTAGGAAAGGGGTGAGATAGGGTGAACTATCTTTAAATACCTCTGATTGAGTGTGCCATCAATAGTTCCTCCATTCAAATAATTCCTTCACCTGCTCACCACCAAGCTTTCTTTCTATTCATTTTATCCTTTTATTGTGTCCTGTTAAAGCTCAAGACCATTCCATGGAATCTACTTCTATATCTGGGTGTCAACCAGATAATGAGTGCACAAATGTATCTCAAGAAAATGCTTCATCATCATTTACAAATGATTTTCAATAGATCGTATCATCTCCATCTACTTCTGTTGCATCCTCAATACCGGCGAGATCGTAGTGATTAAATTGTCTTCAGCACTTATTCTTTTCTTATCAATCTTCTTTTGCATTCGATGCTTTTCTTTTTTTTCTGTATGCATGTTATGGTAAATGATGTTTGCCCTATTTCTTTTCACTGATGTGTTCAATAGCTATGGGAGGGTAGACAAGACTATAGTTAATCATGTTTCCTTTGAAAGTAATAAACTAGCAATTGCACCTTGGTGTGCAATGGGTACCGCCAAAGAGGTGTGGAAGGTGAATTAGGAAAAAATTGTTTTTTTTTTTTTCATACATTTGTGTAGTACATAAGATCAATTGATAGGTCATTTTTAAAATGATATTGTTTATATATTTACTAGCACTTGCACCGGAGGGGGTGCAAGGGTTACGCTAATAGAAAAATATAGAGAAGTAAGAAGGGGAGTGACATGCAAATTAGTACTTGTATGGACATCATTAACAAAAGAAACAATGTTGTATGCTCACAACAGAAAATAGACATTAGAAGATAGTAATAGGTAAAAATACAATGTGATTATACAATGTTTTATTCTCAGTAATATATAGAGAACACAAATCAATACAAATTGTTTGTAATAGATGGATATATTTCATGATGTTTTCTTCAAGAATGGTGTTAGTAGTTGCCCATAGTTTGTAGGAATGTACATGGAATGTAGTGGGTGGATGCATGGAATAAACAAATTGGTCAATGCTTATGTGAGGTATGTAAAGGATGGTTGGGAGTGTAATTTAGAGTGCATGTGGTTATTTGGAAATACTTGTATAATGGTGGATTTAGTGAATGATAATGATCCATATCAAGAAATTTACCATAAGCAAGTGTATAGTGTACACCGAATGTCAACCAAGATCAAGACGATTTGGAATGTGGGTGGCGATGACTCAACATGGATTTGATAGTTGGTACATGGATGAACTAATTTAGTTTGGATAAGGTGGATGGTGTGTTGGATTTATTGTGGATGGGGTAAGATGCGTGTACCTCTTTTGGTGCATGTAGGTGTTTTTTTTTTTTTGCAATCTCATGGAGATGCAAACATCTCGATTAGGGAGCCATAAGAGTCCTTATGATAAAGTGTTGTTGTCAACACATGGTTATTCTGAGATTTGAATATCATGGATGCCACAACTTATGTTGGTGTACATTTACGGTTGACGATTTGGATTTTTTTTTCCAAACTTGGGAGGTGAGCAATGGTAGGTGGACATGGAGATTCGTTTGGGGAAAACTTTGTGCATGTCTTGTAGGTCGCTTTTGAAGCTTTCCTGTGCACTGTTGGACTTTTTTTGATGGAAGCGCATCCCTTCTTGATTCTTTTCCCCATAGTTTCTTTGACTAATGGAGGTTGATAGGGATGATTTTGTGTTGTATTTTATGGTATCCATTTGCATATTATTTGTCCAATTTTTTTCTTTATTTTCCCCTATCTTTATTTTGGTGGATGGGATGACACGTGAATCATGGTTGAAGTTATGAAGTGTTGTAGCACTGACAATAGTTTTATCATAAGGACTCTATAGTCACCCAAATGTTGACTCTTTTTTTTGTAGAACATCTACATGTACATTTAGGAGTAAGCATCTCATGGGTAGATGGAAGAGTAGGTGGTATATAGATATGGTTTATTGGATGCTCGGATTCTTGATCTTGATTTTGCGTGGTGTTGCCTTAAATATGCTTTGGTTCGTGTTATTGACATGGATCAATTTGATAGGATGGATTGTATGCAAAGGGGTTTTTTTGTTTTTTCCTGTAGGCATGGGAAGTGGCTCAATATTCTATTGAATGTGATAGGGTCTCTATATGTCCTAAAAATGACCAATACTTTGGGAGGATTCTTCAGCTTAGAGCAACCATTTGTAGGAGTATACGATGTTGGAGCATCCACCTACATGTGATTGCAAATGTGGTGTAAGCATAGAAACAATAATTTGTATGTATATCAATATGGTAAGTAGAAGATAAAACAAATATAGCTTTCTTGAGAGAGTGGTGTGTTAATGTATGTGTACTTGTACTCATCATAAGGAGAAGACGTAGTTAGAGTTCTTTTTTCCTGATAATTGTGTATGGATTATTCTTCATTCTTGAGTGTCGATCAAAGGAAAATGGTGGGTTGATCCTAAGTCTGTGTATTGATTTAACTCTAGATATAATTGTAAAAGTTAATCCTTGTCTTTCTTTTTTTCCTATATCGATTGTTTCTCTTTCAATCATCATTCCTTGGGATTTATGTATTGTTATCGCCCATGCACTGCAAAGTGGTAACTGCCTCTGAGCACCTAGTGATATAGGTGATATAGGAATAGTTCCTGGAGCATGGATGCTCCAAGGTGGGCCATTGTAAGTATCAAATTTTACTACCACATATAATGGTAAATATGGTGGTTTGGAGCTTTCTGTGTATACAATATCTACAACCTCTCCAAGAGAACCATTTACAAGGCTTGCTTGAGTCCATAGGTTTATAGTTAGCATGATGCGTTGGCCTCTACATAGCAGGAGTTCACGGGGAAGCTTGTCAACATCATTGTTGATGTTTGATGTTGTGGTTTTTTTATTGCAACACTAAGTGCAATAGGAAGATTTAATAGCTATATCATTTTTTTGTTGTGTGTTCCAACTAAGTCATTGGATGGGAATAGGTGCATTGCTATGTTGAAAGACTTGTTTTCTTTGTGTGATAACTCTTTGTTTGTGCGATGCATTAGTAGCTCCCAATCTTGTTCACTCGGTTCCGCATTACAAATGTTTTGTAGAGCTTTTCGAAAGTCAATTTGAGCTTGTGTGTCCCCATGTTGTCAAAATATTTTTTCTAGTGTGACAATAATAGTGAATTGTTCCCAAAGGGCTTTCACATCTGCGTGGGTGACATATATAGGTTTGTCCATAATAGGGGGTAGTTGTGCAAAGTCGCTTACAAGAATGATAGATCTTCCAATGAAGCATAAGTGTTGTTGGTGGGGAAAGCCTCACGTAGCCTAGTATCTATTTTCAAGAGTAATTTTGGGCCTATAAAGCTCAACTCATCAATTAGGAGGTATTTATGTGTCTCATGCTATGTTGGAACATTGCAAGTGACTGACCCTTCAATGGTCACATTTCCTTGATTGGAATTTTCAAGGTTGAATGTATAGTTGAGGCGTGTATGTTGAATGTTGTGATTCCTGTAGGAGCAACAACAAGGAGTAGGCTATGTTCTTGTGGTACTTAGTTGGAAAGGGAGTGTTTAATGCAATGAATAAGATATGATTTCCTTGTTCTTGTTGTGCCTTGTATGATCATGTACAAGGGTTTTTCTATTTCACAAGAACTATAGTGGTCCAAAACAAATGTCAATGCGAGTTGTTTGGGAGAGAGTGGATATGGGAGGTCATTAAACTCAAACGGTGTTGGGCTATCATGTTGGTCCACCTTGTTTGTGCATATGAAATGCTCTGTAAGGCTTCTCATTCCAAGTGACTAATACAACCTTAAATTGTTATATATTTCTCCTAAATAGATGGTTAGATATATTACGAATGATATGAAGGCGACTGTCTAACAATGACCTTATAGTTTATTTTTACTTTATGTTATATCATTGTTATTTTACTTAATGAAGATGTATGTGCATGCGAATTATGGTATGAAATTCAAACTTATAAGATGAATTAGAAATAAGATAATTGTTGTGTCGTATTGCATTGAAAGAGTAATTAGCTATGTAAATGGTTCGTGAATAAAGTTACAAAGATTCGGTTTGCAATTAATGTGGTTTATTATTATATCTAACTCTGCTTAATTATGTTGTGTAGGAAATTAAGTGAGTCGATGTGGGATTAACATTAAAGGAATCAAATATGCAAATAGGAGGTTGGATAAATATTGGAATCGTATCAAATACATCTTTGGGAAGTTCTAAGTGTAGCCCTATTTGACTTAGAAGGGTTTGAGGTTTGATTATTGATTGGGTGATCATGATTGAGTAGAATCCAATTGTTGGTCATTTGATGTGAGTTTGGTTGGGGTTGGAACCCTTGGTCAGGATCAAAATTCGTATGGATTCTTTTTGTGGGTTTTAAAAAGGGATTATTGAGTCAATTTCCTTGGTTTTTGAACAAGAATAGACCCCTAGGACCTATACCTATGGGTTTGGAACCTTTTTGACATGTGAACTTGTCTTTGGAGTGTGAAAAGACCCCTCAAAAGTTCACATTCATGAATGTGACGAATTCACAAAGTGTCGGGGCTTGGGAAGAGTGACTTGTCACTCTCAGCTTCCCACTCCCCAAAAGTTCTTGGAATTGGCAAAAGACTCACACATGTGTGGGCACTTGTGGGAAAGAGTGTAGGTTTGGAGGATTCCTATATACCTCAAGAAGATGAAAGATTTGGGGCATTGCCCACTTCTCCTCTTGGAGAAATTGAGTGAAGATGATAGAAAGAATGAGAAGGGGAGAGGATCCCACCTCTTTGGAAAGATATTGTTCAAAATGGCTTGGATATGAGAGGAAAGATGGATACAGGAGTTCAATCCCTTCATCTAAGAGAAAAGAGCTAAGTTTACTTCTTTTTTTTTTTTACCCTTGTTATTTGTTGTAGGAAGATGACATAGCATATGGATTATAGTTGAAAGTAGAGATTAGAGAACCTAGACCCATGAATTTGGTGAGAAAAGTCTCCATGTATCATCTTGGAGCTAAGAAACTTCCTTGCTCGGGGGTATGGCTAGAGCCCATGAGGCTCCATGACGCCATTATGGTAGGGTGGAGAGCAAGCCTTAATCAGCTGGGTGTCCTTCCTTATATTCCCTTAAATCTGTTGTAATATGCAAATGTGGTGTTTTGATGTAACATAAAAAAAAAAAAAATTCAATCGTTCTCAGTTGACGTTATTTATAACAATGCAAGCTGAAATCTAAGTTTGCTTAAATGAAGAAATGAAATAGATCTGGTCAAATGCATTATCACGTTATTTAGGACATTTCAATGTATATATATGCATCCTTTGTATTATGGAATGTTTGGCTAAGGGATAAATATCTCGCTGAAATGAAGAAGAGAGACTCTCAAATTTGTAATGAAAGTGTCTAGAATAAAAAAGTATTCTTATGTATTATTTGGAAGTAGTGGTAGTGTATATTCATTTTTATTTTCCTTGTAAAACAATAAAAAAAAAAAGTGCTAAACAGTTAGCTCAATTGAACAGAAAAACCACAACAAAGTGCTATGTCGCTTGAATATCTGAGAGTTTTAGTTAACTGTTTAGAATTCCTGCATAATAATTATAGAAGGTAGTTTACAAATAAAAGTATTAATCATTTGAATGCAAGTGATGCCTCAATAGAGGCCTTGCATCGAATAAGGGAGCTCTATGTTGAATTAACTGATGGGTTACAGAGAATCCTCATGGCCGTTATTACATCACAATGGTCTTTCTCTCTATCATGAAGTAAAGTGAATGGAGAAGTGAATACATGGTCGATATAGCTCTCCCCACCTTGGAACAACCCTTGTTCATCTAATCATTGGTCAGCCCTCGCACTAATCAGTCACTTCGCAGGCTCTACAAAATACTAGCACGGTGTGTACATAGTAACATCTACACACTGTGGATTGCACCAGACAGCTAAACAGATGAGAACGATGGATTAAGTGTGATAATAAACCCTAAAATTGAATGATCCTATAAGTAATACAAGACACCATCCAATTAATAATCCACAATAACGAGGTCAAGCCGGTTCACATGACTCCTCAACGTTCTAGAGTTAACTGATAATCAAAAGTAACAAGTCATAGAGATGGCAAACAATTCAGAAACATACTTATTACCGTAAATCACAGTGGTGATCAAATAATGCACTCCGACCTATAATGAAGTTTATCACAGGCATAGAGAATATGAGGCATAGCTTGTGGGTGCCAAGCTATTAGACTCGAGGTCTACCTCTGTAGTTAATGACTGAAGTTTTTTTTTCCCTTTTATCTTTTTTTCTGGGATCAAGAGCCTATGTTTCCTCATAGGGGATGTTAGAATAGACGTCTCACAATTAAATCAAAATGTATGAAATGCTTACCTACGCTCTCAAGATAGGCAATTTGATGTATTTGTTAATGTCAAAGAATGTTGGTAGGCACGCAATAGCTGCGTGCATTTACTTCGTGTGCTGCAAATATACAAGAGGCATTACCTCCGTTCACATAGCAAATCATGCGTCAATCAACTGTATCTACCCACTTCATTGGGTGAAGGAATGGAATAAAATAAAATAAAATAAAGAGGAGGAGAAAAATATAGTACATTTGTTAGCATGTGAGCCTCTCTACGCGAATTGGATAACGTAAATAGTTAGGAATAGATGTATATTTATACCTGTCACATTGATAGTTTCAGTCATACGACACACTTTTTACGACAATTCTCATTGTCGACAGTCAATAGTTTTACTGATACATAAGCACTTAGCATTAAATCGATATACCTACCAATTCCCTCTCCTGTCATTAGGAAATACCTAGGGGATTTAATTGTGAAGAAAGGATATTTTATTAAATCTGGTAGCAGTTCAATTTTTTTTATTGCTTATGTAACAATGGAAGAAATGTGAATTGTTGTGTTTAATAAATGCCACTGACTTCAAGGCAGTGTCTAGGTTTGGTTAACTCCATGGAATAAGAGTTGCCTCGTGCATCACACTATAAGTGATTGTCTTTAAGCTTACGCAACAGAATGTCAGTATAGTGTCAGTACGCAGACAAATCAACTTCCTTAGCTGTCCAAAATGATTCAGTTGTCACCCATTAATCGTTGATCAGTTTTTTTCAGTAATAATTGTTGGCTTTCAATTTAACGGCCAGTGTTCAATGCTTAGATCCTCAAATATTTTTGGCTGATCAAACAACTTGCTGGTTTGATTGCAAATTATTAGTCCGTGGCTCTGAAATTTTATATCGCTAAGCATCGATAGAAACTTTTCCCTGTGTCTTGGTTGACCCAAATGTAAATTTAGGGATCTGTATGATATGTAAGAGAAATAAATTATCAGATTTCTTTTCCTTTGTATAAAATCTTTCATCTTCCTGTAGACATATCGTCACAGTACTTTTATATTTAAATAAGCAAAATGGAAGAGGCAACCCTAAGGAACATTTAGATAATAAAAGAAATGACAATGTTATATAATTATTGCAACTAGTGACAGAGAAAGCAGATTTTAATGAAGGTTTTGTCTTTTGTAAAACGATACCAAATTTAATGTTGCCATTTTTTTTATTTTATTTTAAAATAATAATTAAATAAATAAGAACTTGCAACTTTAATATCGTGAGATCTTTAAATTATCTTACCTTAGGTTATTCTTCGAGGAGCGCATGTATAGTATTGGATATATTTTTATATAGGTCGATCATTGTTAAATAATTATAAGATTAACAGCTTTAAGAAATTAAAATTGCATTAGAGTTGTAATGTTCTGGTGTTAAAATTGATTACTCAAAGAAGTCCCTTATATAATTTGAAGATCTAATTTTAGTCAAAGCCTCCTCTTAAAAAGAAAACATGCTCAACAGAGGGGAATATATCCCACTCTATAAAGAATCATATTAATTTAAAATAGAATTGTATACAAGATGACATTAGGTTTATTAGAATTTTAGAAAAGAAAGTCTTTTCTCCTTGTTTCTTTTTAGCTCTTTTATAAAGTAGAATAATACGTGAAGGAAATGATAATTTTATATGATAATTAGTTAATATTAATTTGGATTTTCTTAAAGAAGAAGTAAATTAATTAATTATAGGATAATTATCATTTATATATATAAAATTAATAAATATTAGTTTAATATAAATAAATATGCATGTTGTAATTTATTTTGACAATGATAATAAATATTGTTTTTGTGACGATGGTAATAAAAGTGTTGCAAGCAACAAATGATTATAAAGTAATAGTGTTCATACATGATTAAAATTATATATATATATATATATATATATATATATATATATATATATATATATATATATATATATATATCGTTAGTTTTTTCTATCTAACATATTGGGGCATGGCCCCTCTCACGACAATCACTAGGGTATTGATATTAAAGAAAAATCTAACCTTAACATATCCTTGAATAATATTATTAATATTGACATCATCATGATTCAATATTAGATCCACTAATGTTAAAACATATTAGCATTTCACATCAATGTAGGTTAGCATTACTATGTCTTTGGTTATTAGCAAAATGATGATTTTATACCATTAACGGGGCTCTAACATTCATGTTATTAGGAGCATGTATACTCACAAGTATGGTATATGTTCAATTGAGACACAGTAGCTCCTCTTTATGTCATGTGAACATGAATAATCACCCAAAAAAAAAAAATATAATGCATATATAATAACATTTAGCGAGAACGAAAGAATAATAATTCCATTGTTAAAACTATCATTCATGATAGTGACATCCATGTGTGTGAGCATGTGCACTATGTTGTCAAGGTTATCTATAACATCAGAAGCTTATAGGGAGATCTCATGTTGGGCTAGGTTGACATTACAATAGTGGTTATATTCTAAGCCTTAAAAAAAAAAAAAAATTGTTGGATTTTTCTAGCATAAAATTATGGGCATTACAGCTCTGCAGTTTCATGTAATGGTTGAGGTATTGTATGGGCATTCCACTTGTGGCAATTGTGATAAGAACTCCCATTCATTCAATTGCATTGTATTGCCTATATTGTTTTCATCTTTTGGCTCCTCTTCCTCTTCTTGACTTACTTCTTCATCGACTATACGGTCAACATGCCACACACAATATTTACGTAAATTCATCTCCTTCCAATTTGCAATAATTTTCTCTTTCTCGATACCAATGTCTGCTTTAATGTTGCGAAATTGCTTGTAAAGAAGTAGTTCACTCCAACAAAATGTTTCAAAATGTTCTGAATCCTCCTTTGGAATAACAGTAAATCGAGGGAAGACACTAATAATTGCCTTTTGTTTCCTTTCTTTTGACTTGTACTCTTTGTGACTTGATGAGAACAAGAATGTTCATGCAGGTTGAAGTAGTGTTACTTTATCCATTTGAAGAGGACGTTGTGTGTATTTTTGGATGTAGGTCAACTCTAATGTATTTTGATTTCAGTTTGTTTGGATTCGGTTGAAAATTTTTCTACCAACATTAAGCACCATAAATTCACGATTGCAAAAAACAAGTGGCAACTTTTGCAACATATGGCACGTTTCTTGTGCACCTATATCACGATCAACAATAATTTCAGACATGAATTTTATGTATCTACAAGTGCCTTGTCTTGGGGTGCCTGCTTTTGACATATGCGTGTCAACATATCAAGGCAGCTCTCAGATTTTCTTTCTGCCTTCGTGGCATATTTTGCAATGTACTTGAGAACTAGTGTTTTTGAAAGCACGGGCTGACAATCCATATTGGCCCTCCATATGGAAAGCATTTGTGGACTATGTATATTCAACCTATCATCATTACGTGTAGGGCAATAGGTTTTTTGTCCATCTTCGTCACTGCACATTCTACTAAGTGATTAAATTTAAGGAATTTAGTTGAAGTGATATGAGGAAAGGTTTGCAACACATTATATGCAAACTACTATTCTTAATTATATGCAATTGAACATGCCATTTGTTTTTGGAATTTAGATATATGGGTCAAGTAAAGATATACAAAACAAAAGCAACAATGTTGTTGAATGTGACCATGCAAGTAGTAGTTTAAATAAAAGTGTGTATAGAAGTTACATAGAGTAAAAGTAAATTTAGAATAATACCTGTAAATATGATTTTGAATAGGTATGTATATCAAAATAGTGGCCTTTGGAAGGTAGCTTGTTGCATAATTTGTAAGGAAAACAAAAAGGGAGAGTGTAGTGAGTAAAAAAATTAGTTCACGCTATTAAGTAATCTAAGTACATCGGAAGCACTCTAAATGTTTAGATCTGCATTCTATGCTAAAGGAACAAGAGGATACGTGCTAAACAACGAATGAAAATACAATAAGAGTAAAGAGAGCTACTTGGTTTGCAAACGTTTTAACCTATTATTGGAGAGAACTATTTTTATGTGGATTGTGTTCTGGTTGAGGATACATCTATCATGTATGTTAATATAGTATACTAGAAATGCAAAATATGTTAAAAGAATGAAAGTGACTACAATATTAGCATTTTACTAAGTGATCAAATTTTAAGGAATTTAGGTGGAAAAGCGACATTCTACTAAGTGATTAAATTTAAGGAATTTAGTTGAAGTGATATGAGGAAAGGTTTGCAACACATTATATGCAAACTTCTATTCTTAATTATATGCAATTGAACATGCCATTTGTTTTTGGAATTTAGATATATGGGTCAAGTAAAGATATACAAAACAAAAGAAAAAGTCAAGAAACAAGATGCAAAATGATAGTGAGAGAACAAAGCATGTATACATATTTTCGAAGCAAAAAACGTGTTACATGGTATTGTAGTAGGTGGCATATTGGATCTTTCTATTACGAGGCAAAGTGCCTTGCTCACAGTATATTGGAGCTTACATTTCTTTAAGGGAGTTACAAAATATCAAACTGTCCATAAGTTGGTAAAAGCTAAAGTTATATCATTATATCAAATACTATATACACATTTATAGCGATAGCATGTCTTAGGGATGGTTCAAGTAATTCTGGAACGCTTCTTTAATGTAGATAGAACCACCTTGTCTATAGAACTCATCCGCTTTCATTTCACGAAGGAAAGTACAAAAGGAACTCAACTTTTCACAAGTTGAATGGAACTCATGTATTGTTACTTCCATTGACTAAATGTCCAAATCTTGGACACTTTGCATGTTTTGAACAGTGGCCTTCGCTTGTTGTAGCAAGTCAAGGCAACTAACTATAATGTCATTTGCAAAATCTTGTATCTGACTTGTAGAATTTTGATTGCCATTGATTGACGGTGTCAAATTCACTGACAACAGAGGGCCACTGGAACTACTGGAGATGTCAATAATCTCCATTTCCATTTGATTGACGATGTTGAGTTGTATCTTACAACCTATGCTGCAATAATATATGTTTTGTGTCAGTGTTTAACCCTATGCTGCAATAATATATATGTTTTTTAGTGGTAATTTATCATTTTTTACAATTCTACTTATGAATAATATTTATTGTTAATATTCTTTTTAAAAAGACAATTATATTTATTAAATTATAATATTCTTACAATGTAACTATATATCTAGATATTTAAAAGTTAAATAATAATACTATTGAAATTTACATATATGTATATATAATTTATATATTACATAAACTACACTATAATAAGTTTTCAAATGAATTTAGAAATAAAAAAATTTAAAACATTTATGCATATAACTTATTATTTATATATTACATTTACTATATATTTACTATACATTACAAATTGGTAATCTTTACATGTGCAACACTATTCCCGATCGAATATCAGAAAATAACTATAAAAATAAGTAAATATCCAATTGATAAGTATTTGATACTAATGGATATTATATTGTAAATAAATCATTAACTATAACTTTTCCATACTAGAGAATACCACATTAAATAATAAAAAAAGTAACTTAACTATAATTTTTTAAAAAAATGTAAAAACTGAGGCTCTTAAATTATTGTTTAAATAAATATAAAATTATAAAAAAAAATGTAAAATTAAAATTTACGAGGCTGGAAATAATTAAATGTTTGTTGGTTATGATTACCACATCAAAATTCACGTTCACTGTCTAATTTATGTTCACTATCTAATTTATTATTTATTTGCATGCAGAAATTAAATACAACACACGAGTTGCTTATTTGAAGTGGCAGTCAAGAAAACATTTTTCCAATTATTCTAAAGTATTACAAATGTCACCAAAATCTAGAAATACGAAAACTTTAATTTTTAGCGATTCTATCTCACTTGTAATGTTTTTATGTTTTCCTTATTGAAAATAAGTTATATAACTGTTATATGTCAGGGAGCTGCCTTTGTTGAAGTATCAGACTGGTAATGCTTGATATAAAAAAATAAGTTAAAAAGGTCGTAGTAGATAAGCAAGTTGCCACGCCAACAATTGAATTTATTATTAATTGAAGGACTTGACCACGTATTTTGTTATGACAGGACTTGGTTAAGAGAAAGTTACCTACAAGATATGGTGATCTTATTATATTCGGAGTTTTTACTCCACTTAAATGCTATAGCATTTGTGAAAATAAAGTAGATACATTATTTACGCTGAATTTGGACAACGTGAAAACAGTGAAAAGTAGATGGCGTCAAAAATAGTGAAAAGCCCAGGAGCAAGGTGAACCGCCAAGTGGTCGTGCTATGCTTAATCAACAAATAAAAGCAGTTCCACGTGTCAGTATGCGGTGGTGGAGGCAGGGAACGTGGCATTAAACAGGGTGACTCGTGTGTAGATTTACTGCATTTCCCTCTATAATGGGTTTCTCAACTAAAAAAGTCTCCCTGTGCTTGTTACTTTCTCATATATCAGTGCTACTATTCCACCACGTCTTTTTTAAAATTTCAAGTGTAGTGATGCCTGTTTGAGCTTGGTAAGCTCAACCATCAACTCAGGTAATTTTGTAGCATTTGAACGAATAGGCGAGCAAAGGATCGAATGCTATGGATAAGGCATTTGGCAATGGGGAGCAGTTTCTAATATCTCCTAAACGTAAATTCAATCAACTCCATTGTTAATTGAAATTGGTTTAGGATTTTGTTTATGGTTTCTGGAATCAACGATTTGGGGTCCTGTCATGAAGTTTAAGTTCTGAGGGATATCTATTGATTTTTTGTATGCGAGCATATCACTTTGGGTTATACCAGAAGTGAGTTATTTTATATTCTTACTAGAAATCATTTGCCTGAATATGTAACTTGACAGGCTCCCAATGAAGTATTGTATCAATAAACAACACCAATCCTTTATAAAATAATTTGCAAAATATTGTTTTGTATGTTCTCCGTTTTCAAGCTTCCATCAGGAAGTCTATATCACGAGCTTTATGTTTAATCTATTTATTTGACTAAAATCAATTAATTGTTCATTGTTTGTACTTGATGAAGCTGTTGGACAAATAATTTATTATTTATTGAGATGTTACTTTACCTACAGGATTTGGATGCATTGTAGGCATTTTATACTGTAATAATATTACTTACTGGTTCTTGTATTGTGTTCCATCAAATTTTTTGTTTTTGCAGCATTTTCGTACTACACTACGATGTATGAAACTCTGGGCCAAAAAGCGAGGCTTATACTCAAATGTGAGTTATTAGATGTCAATTTTGAGTGTTTTTGAATGCTAGGTGGGAGACATGGATCAAATTAGAAAAGTACGAGGAGAAGATTAGGGGTTCCTCCTTGAATTCACCATAACAGATCAAAAGAAGATTAGGGGTTCCTCCTTGAATTTAGTATAATAGATCAAAAGATCAAAACTTGTATATAGAATGATTTTTTTCCTATGAGTATCAGGTATTATCAGTATATATGAGGGAAAGTGGGCAAAATCTGCAAGAAAGTAGCATGGATTATTCAAATAATAAATAATCATCTTCTGAAAGCTACATATTACCATGGATTGGTTAGATTCCTTTGCCTGAGATCTTGTCTGCCCTCTGCTTAGATTCATTTCCTCAAATGTTATGTACCCTCTGCATAGTCTGCTGCAATGTTGGTGAGAAATATGTATGCTTCTGCTTCCAATGGTAGTCTCCTTCAAAGCCTGTTCATTCTTCTTGTAGGGATAATAAGCGGCCAGTTAGCAGATATTTGTCGGCATCATTAAATGAAGAGGATTGAAATTAATGCCATGGGTAGGATTTTTATTACCAGCTGGAGGTTGATGATAGTGGTAGCATGTGGGCATGTGGATTATCAACTGGACATTGAGTCAGTCAGCTTCCAACGATGGACTGGAGACTTCGACTATAGCTCCCTACAGCCACGCTTCAATCTCACAGTAAATGTGAAGTATCGGATAAAGAATAACTTGCAAAACACTTCCTCGGGAGTTGCAAGTTGGCTTGACAGTACGGTTGACGATTTGCTTGACCACCAAACCACTAAAGTTTGGCCTGAAACCATGGTAGTTTCAGAGCGTGAGACTTGTTTCAAGCCAAAACCTCATGCATAATATAGCCTATCAGCTAATTATTATTATTAATAGTATTAATTTTATTTTATATTTTTATTATACAATAATATTATTATATATTTTTATTGTATTTTATGTATTAACTATTATATTCACCACATATTCTCTAACATATTAACACACTTATAATCTTTTTCTCCTAATTTATTGAAAGATCAATTAAACTATGAGATATCGTTTATTACTCCTAATAATTGTATAATTGTATTATAGAATATAATAATAATATAATGTATATATAATAATAAATGTAATTATAGTATATATAATGTAAGATGTATTATAATTAAAGTATATTTTTAATATTAATTAAATATTATATTAGATTTATATTGGATAACTGCAACTATAAAAGAAAATATATAATAATAAACATAATCATAATTTTAGATATTTAAATTAGAAAATATTATATTTTAAAGTACACATAAATATGCAATTATTATTTAAAATTTCATCAAAAAATAACAAAAAAAATTACCCATGATAACTGTAAAAATAAACATAATAATTTAATGAAAATTATTTGTTAATTTTATTTCTTGCCTTTCAATACTAATTAAAATAGAACATTAATGTAAAAATATATATTAATATGTTAAATCTATTTGTTAATATTTTTCAATATAAAAAGAGATAACTGTTGAGTTGGGTAACCCCGAATTATTCTCTTATATTCCATAAGCTCAAATTCAATTCCACAAATAGAAAAAACAAAATTTCACTAAACAAAGAATGTGAAGAAATCAATCAGGTATTTGTCAAAATAGAATTAAAGCATGTGAACCTCATTTTGTAGCGTGGCTTTAAATAATAAAAATACGGTGGTTGTAATTAGCGAAAACATAAAGCGGCGGCAGTAGATTATAGTGTACAATATTCAACGGATATAATATTCAAACATTGGAAAATGGGAAAGATTAAAAAATTGACTAAAAAAATTGAACAAACCAGATTGATATAACTGTATTGCAATGCTTCTAGTTAGTTATTAACCGTTGGTAGTAAAAATCAGGTCCGACATTTTCAAATATGATATGCCTTCGGCGTAAATATGTGCCATTTTTGGTTTATACATTCGAAGGAATATAGTGGGTGTTCTTGGATCGATTTAATCGTGCACACATTATACCAAGGCCGACTCTAAATCATCGGTATGATGGTTGTATGGAGAAGATATTGAGTGAGGCTATGGGTTGAGGAAAAAAGAAAGCCTATGGGCTGAGATGTAATTATTACAAGCATTGTCCTAAGTGAGGGTTATGAAATCTTAAGTTTGGAATGTGAAACTTGAGATTTCATAATGTGTCAAGAGGAATACTAATGTCTAGTGTGCAACTATGGTTTACAAATGGTAGCATAAATCTATTAAAAAGAAAAAGTGATTTGGAAAGTTGTTAAATCTAGATATGGATACCTCTATAATTTAGAAGTGATGGTTAAGAGGTCCTATGGAGCCACTACATGAACTTTGTGGAGTAGGGGTTCCCATGAAAAGAAAGAAGTATGCTACAATTTAAAATAGAATCTTGTACTAGAAAATAGGAGCCCTTACTTTATAGATTGTGTATTTGAGTATTTTATTTAGGGTGGACTTAAAAATTTCCCTCATCCACTTCATAATTTTTTTCTACCACATGTCATTCATCTATAATTTTAAAAAAAAATCAATAATTTTTAGATTTACCTATATAATTGTAGATTCAGCATTCCTTGGTGCTAAAAAATAATCATGAAACCATCATCTTTCTAACATTTTGGGGCTTAAAATATATTGCCCAATATTAAAAATATATGGGCCTCAAGCTTATTAAAACTATCAAAAATTATCAACAACACTCACAGAGGAATTTTAAGAAGCCCCCCTCCATAGGACCACAATTTAAGACAATGGAATGTTACTAAGTTGGAAGATTGGTAGATGTTAGAAGGGAAGTGATTGAATGTTGCTAAATTGATATAATTTTTTTTAAATAAATATATTTCTTGATGTTGAAAGTTTTAAATTTATCATCATTTATATTTGTGAAGATGGACAATTCATATGTATGGAAGAGCAATGTTTTCTATATGCAAATGTTTCCTTATGACTCCCTAGTTAGAGTGGGGAATCATGGGTTTTTAGCATTTAAAGTCATTTTCTAATACGAGGGTTCCTTACCTCTCCAAAACGTATCATTTTCTATATATTACCAATTCAATATATTAAACATTTTTACATGTGTCATTCCAATATACCCACTAACCTATGGAAGAATCTAGTTCTCTCTAAATACACGGTCTTGAATGAGAGAGATCTTAAAGCACATGAAAGAGAAGAATGTGTGGTACAAGGAAATACTTAGAAAAATATTTATTGTGTCAATGACATGTACCAAGAAATAAGTATGAAAGAGATTTCGTCTATCAATGATACCTGCTTAGAAAGAAAATTGTTGTCACCCACAAACTTCCCTATATAAATGGAATTTCTTACTATCATAGATATGAATAAGTAGTGAATGTAGATAATTACAAAATTATTTATATACCTTATTTCTCCCTACTGATTTAAGAGATTGATGCCACAAACATCATTGATGCAACTTTATTAGGTGTTAAATGTAGTAATTCATTATGATAACACTATGTAACTGTGAATTAAAGACACTAAGTAAATAAAAATTAAATTTAGATGAAGTAACTTAACATGATAAAATTATTCATAGATATGAATTAAATACACTATTTATATGGATATTGTTTGTTTACATTATAAAAATGTAATAAAATGCTGACTTTTATTATTTAAAAAAAAATACATTTCTCAAAAACTAGTTTTAATATTACATGAAAGTGATTCACCCTTAATTTTAGTTTTGAAATTTAAGATATAATAGGAATTAACATATTTTATTTTGGAAAATATTTGAATTAAAATAAAATTAACTTTAAATTAAAATTCTAACTAAATTTAAATTAAATCTTAATTAAAAAAAATCCCCACTCAATCATTATGTTATCCTTAAGTCATATGACTGTGAAGTATGGATTTGACCATTTTTTGAATCAAGAGATCAATCAATAATTGGATTCCACATAGTAAATCATCATTTCAAGCCAACATACAAAATACAAATAAGAGTATAACCATTGTGATGTAGGAAAAGGGGATCTAGGGTCTAAATCACACATCATCCTATACCCACAGTGGAAGACACAATATTGATCTCAAATATGCACTTGTTTAAACTAACATCAATGGAAGAGTCAAAATGGTGGATCAAGGTTTTATTTATTTGTTTTTTGGATGATTTGATATTAATTAATTGATTATTAATCAACACTCAATTTGATAATGTAAAGATGCACCTAGGTTAACTAGGAAAATGCAACAAATTGTTATGATTTTAGGAAAACATTGAACTGAAAGACAAAAATAGAGTTCAAAAGAGCAGCTCATGCAGACATAGAGGAACCTATCATATAAATCTAATCTTGATATAGCTAGATAGGGGTGTTGGCATTAGATATCCGTTGGTCTCTATCTGTAGGCTCTTCTCTAGGCTCGATGTCAAGACTTCATGTGTCTTTGATAAATTCCACTTTTCCTAACTTTTTGACTTGTTGGACTTGAATTCTTGATTGAGAAATTGGTTCTCCAATCCTCTCCCAAATTCGATTCAGATCTATAACCTCCACACAAGGAAGAGGGGGACAGGTTGTGTCGTATAGGGGCTTTCCTAAGTCAAACCTCGTTTTGGTATTTCTACCTCAACACCAACTATGTTGATGCAAAAGAGAGCTTACCCTAGATCAAGAAAAGATTAAATTATAAACAAGTGATAAATGGACAATTGTTACAACTTACCACTCAGATCTACATTCCTTAATGGACTAAAGTCATTGTACTCATCAACTTCAAGGAGAATTAGAAGATTGCTTTTCCAGTCGTACAAGTGTTAGTGCTCACAAAACAAATGGAAATAAAAAATGAATTAACTAACATAATAACTTGATGTGTTGCTAACATGATGCTTGATTGAAATAATATTATGATAATTTTGCTAAATCTTCTCTTGACTGCTTTTAGGATGCTCCATTATGATCTCAATTTCCTTAGGATTGTTCTACAATTTCTTAGGATTTCAAATCATGAAAAAGACTTATATTTATATACAATTATTTAATTTCCTACAAATTGATTACTGACAACCAAAAAATGATTTTATATTTTTAAATGTTAAAATTCCAACACTAAAATATTTGAATTGGGGCCAAAATGGGTTAAACAAGGGCTCTAGTGCTCTCATCTAGACCTATTTTAGGGATTTTAGTATCGGTAAATAAATATTAAATTACTATTCACAATTCTTTTTTTTGAATATTATCATAAAACTAGAAAAATAAAAGCACAATTAGGTCCAAGCACATAATGGGGAGGTAAACCTAGTGTGAAATTGTCAAGGGTGGCAATTTATGACATTATGTTTAGCTCCCACTTTACTGAAAGTATGAACTCAAACTCATGTTTGTGTGCACTAAAGTATGTTGGGCACACTTGGATACTAAGAGGGGGGCGGTGAATCAGTATCTATAAAACTTTAAACGGTCCTTCAGATCTTAAACCCTTCAACAATACTCAAATTTAGACTTTTAACAAGATCAACAACTTATAAATATATCAACAATACTTAATCAAAGCAATAGCAATGAAAGATAAGGCAATGAACACACATGCACAAGATAACACCATATTTATGTGGAAAACCCAAGAAGAGAAAAACAATGGTGAGAGTTAACTCACAATATGTGAAGCTTACTACTTACAAATATTACACATTATTTCATGGCTCACTACCTTAGGAATTGCAAGCTAAGGCACACAACCTTAGGGAAAGATACAAAAAGGACTTGCAAGTTGAAGCACACTACTTCAGGGAAAGATACAAGGACCCGATGAGACTCACTATCTCAGACTAGGATACATGAAGGTTTAGTATTACAACATATGTCAACAATATAGTCTATTGACTAAGGTGTTCAAGTGCATCTAATATATCTTCCACACACTCTCGTACTACTTCTACATTATTCTCAATTCATTTCACACTCTCACACATTGCAACCAATTTTTTCTTCAAATTATATCCTCCACACCATCACAAAATATCAATTAGGTTGGCCAAAATAATGAATAAGCAATTATTTCAACAAATCAGCCACAAAACATAGATGTGGTGAAGCCACTCCTATCTAGGAGATAGAGAGGACCAAAAAAACTTATTACATATTCCAATGTGATCCCAAACATCACACACACTGGCACACAACATCCCAAGTCGGCAACAAGGAAACATGTAGAAGAAACGTGTAGCACATTACCAGTCGGCCCAAAATCATAACTCCCAATTAATCAGGACCTAAATACATATTAACACAACCATAATTGTTGGCGCAGGCCCCTAAGCACATAGTGCAAGCAAGAAAACAAGACCTATTGATCAAACACCCACAATTTTTTAGAAAACCAACTCAAAAAAATATGCAACCCCAAAGATTAAACATTAATATGCAAACCATAGAGAGATGTTCCAATAACATCCAACAATACTTCCACATACTTATTTCACACTATCATGCCATAAACAACCATCGCAAACCAATTAAAAATAGAATACTTCATTCTATAAGCCTAGAAGACACGAAAATGAGATAAAACATTCACAAATCAACTTGTGATTAACATTTTTAATTGAAAGCTAAACTAAGACACTCCACAAACATTGAGAGAACATCCACCAAGCCGCTGGAGAAAAAATAATAATATGGAGAAATGTGGAGCATTTTCTAGACCAGTCCAGACATGCAATCAAACTACCAACCCAAAACAATTATCAGAAACCTCCTCCATAATATAGGTGACCTAAAAAGATAGGATTGCAACATCTAGAGAGCATAGACAATAAATTCAAAACTACAAGGCCGCGTCTTCAAAACTGGAGGAATATGGAGCATTCTCCTGAATATCATTCAAACGAACTTACAATAGAAACCTTCACAAACATTCAGAGACTAGAACATCCTTGTAGCAAAACATACTTCCTTAGGAACAACAAGAGAGAGAATACAACATACTAGAGACCATCAAAAACATCTCCCCAACATCAACATTATTTCTATTCGTCATCTTAATACTTCTAATTCTCATCTTAATGCTTATAACCCTTATCTTAATATGTCATCATCATATTATCTTTGGTGACAAAAAACATCCTCAATACTACTTCAATTGACATCAAACAAGGCATGAAATCCAACCATTAACATCAATGACAAGCACCTTAACATATTTGCAACAATCTCATCAACATGGGTATTAATGAAAGCCCAAACCGAGTGTTTTGAAATTGAGTGTTGACATCAATGATAACCACATCAATGAAAACCAAATGTGAAAAATGTGCAATAATATGCTCATTTGACATTGATGGAAACACACATCTCATTCTCCCCCTTTGACATCAAGGACAAAGGGACAAGTTCTTCATTTTAAACAATAACACATTCTCCCCCGACATATGCACATGCTCAATAATTGCACATATTCTTCAAGCTTCCCCTATCAACAACAATCAACTAACTACCTACTCCCCTTGAGAGGTAGCACACATCAATCTAGGAGAAAAGGATATGACATGAATTTCTCCCCCTGGCTATATGCACCATTCATACATCTAGCTAGAAAAAAGAGGGGTAATAACCCCTAACTTCTGATAGATATACTCAAAAGTGTCCTCTAAAAGCACCTTAGTGAAAATGTTTGCAATCTGATCCTTAGTAGGCATACGCTCCAGTAGGACTTCTTGCTCTACAACCTTCTCTCTTAGAAAGTGATACCATATATAGAAATATGTTTGGTCCTTGAATGCATCATCGTATTCTTGGAAATGTTTATTGCATTGGTAAAAACACATAGCATGGGAATGGGTTCATCATACACCACCTTTATATCCTTGAAACTCTTCTTCATCCAAAGCACTTTGGTGCAACAAGATGTTGCAATAATATACTCAACTTTTGTTGTGGATAAAGACACTAAGTCCTACTTCTTAGTAAACCAAAAGACCAATCTATCTCCTAAGAGGAATGCACTTCCACTGGTACTTCTTCGGTCATCCGCACATCTTTCCTAATCAACATCAGTATAGGCACTCGAACAAAATTTATCATCCTTCTTATACCACAAACCATAATCTGGAGTTCCCTTCAAATATCTGAATATTCTTTTTATTGCCTTCTCATAAGTTTTCTTAGGATTAGCTTGATATCTGGCAACCAAACATATTGCATGCATAATATCAGGTCTAGAAGTAGTCAAATACAATAATCTTATAATCATAGACCTATAAAGAGTCTGATCAACCTCAAGTGATGCATCATTCTCGCTCAAGTGACAACAGGTAAGCATAGGAGTACTTATTGGTTTTGAATCCTCCATGCCAAATTTCTTCAACATCTATTTAACATACTTACCTTGAGAAATAAAGATACTATTTGGTTGAACAATTTGAAGCCCAAGGAAGAAAGACAACTCACCAATCATGTACATCTCAAACTCTTTTTGCATCTTTTCTTCAAACCTCTTACATATATTATCATCTCCACCAAAGATGATGTCATCAACGTATACAACCACTATCAAAATCTTGTCTTCCTCTATCTTAATATAAAGATTACTATTCGCAGTACCTTTCTTGAAACCTTGCTAAATTAAGTACTCATCCAACCGAGCATACCAAGCTCTAGGGGCTTGTTTGAGTCCATAGAAAGCTTTCTTGAGTCTGCACACCATGTTTGGATCTTCTAATAGATGGAAACCACCTCGTTTCTCAATGTAGACTTCTTCCTCTAAATCACTATTCAAGAAGGTAGACTTAACATCTATCTGATAGACCTTGAAATCCTTGTGAGAAACAAAGGCAAGAAACATCCTGAATTCTTCCATTCTAGCTTCTGAAGCAAAAGTCTCCTCAAAATCAATACCTTCAACTTGTGAATAACCCTTAGAAACCAATCTTTCTATGCTCCTCACAACTTCACCATCTTCATTCAACTTGTTTCAAAACATTGTCACATCTAGTCTCCCTACTTGATTTAAATACTAAATTGAGAAAGTTAGAACATTAGGGGGGAAAAAAAGCCTCTTAGATATTGAACGTTTGAAAAAGTAAATAAACTACTTAATTCATTATTATACATGTGTGTGAGTATAATAATAATAAGAAATACATTATTATTATTGAATAAATATTTGACAACTAAAAATATTTTTAAAATTATACCGCAATATTATTATTATTAAATATAGTTAAGTTGTAAACTTAAAATCAAAAGACAACCTATTTAATCTGATATTAGATAGTGATATAAGAATAATTTCTATTAAAAAGAAAGAAAATAAATGAAATAATATGTACATGAAATTTGGTTTACAATTAATATTTGGAATCTTTTCCTTAAAATGAGAATAAAGTCGAAGATATTCTATGAGAACCATTACCCTGCAAAAGAGTGATGGGGCATTAATTCATGATGGGAGAAGGCACGTAGTGGAAGAGACATGCAAGAGAGAGTGCATGCACAACATGCATATAGTGACGAGAGTGCTCACAATGGTGGTAATAACAACGAAAGGGAAGATTAAGGGGGGCATGTCAGTTCAAACAACATCATTCCTCCCTTCAACCTAAGTAGACTCGCGAGAGGATTATCTCTGGATCATGAAAAGTGGAGATGCAGGTGGGAAGATGCCCATCGTGCAAAAGGAGGTACCTGAAAATGTAGAGGGGATTCATAACAGTGAGAGAAAGACTGCATCTTAGTGAGGAAAAATACAGGTAATAAATCTAGTTCCTTCGCTACTTATTTGATCAAGTAAGACATTTCTATTTGAAAATAATCTAGCATGGGGCTTTAGCTTCTTTCCTGACATCCTACAAAGATGTTAGGTAAGATAACTTTAATCTAGAAACAATAAAGGATCTAAAGGTTATGAGTTTCTTGTGATCTGATTCTGAATGATTTTTATATGCTTCTAGGTTTTGAGAGGAGAAGCCACATAACCTTGAAACAAATTATCGACTGAATTCTATTTTCTATGCATATCCTTGTTCACTGAGTGCTAAGCAACATGGTTATGTCTCTGCTAAACCCGTGTACACCGCATTATCCTAGAGTATGTTGCGACATAGGAAGGGGTGAGATAGGGTGAACTATCTTTTAAATTCCTTGGATTAGGGTGCGTGCCATTGGTAGTTCCTCCATTCAAATAATTCCTTCACCTTCTCACCACTAAGCCTTCTTTCTATTCATTTTATCCTTTTATTGTGTCCTGTCAAAGCTCAAGCCCATTCCAGGGAATATACTTCTATATCTGGGCGTCAACCAGATAATGAGCATACAAATGTATCTCAAGAAAATGCTTCACCGCCATTTACAAATGCTTTTCAATAGATCGTATCATCTCCATCTATTTTTGTTGCATCCTCAATACCAGTGAGATCATAGTGATTGAATTATCTTCAGCACTTTTTTTTTTTTTAATCAATCTTCTTTTACATTCGATGCTTTTCTTTTTTCTTTTCTATATACATGTCATGATAAATGATGTTTTCCCTATTTATTTTCACTGATGTGTTCAACGGCTATGGAGGGTGGTCAAGACTATTGTAAATCGTGTTTTGAAAGTAATAAAATATGTGCCATTTGTGGTTTATGCAATCGAAGGAAACTAGTGGGTGTTCTTGGATTGATTCCATCATGCACATGCAGTCTATTTCAAATTGTTGAGTCATCTCAGACATAATAGAGTAGTGAATGTATCAAAATTTCTTTACAACTTGTTGAAATGAATGGCTTAGAAATACTAGAGAAAATAAAGTGATACTTCTCTCTCTCATCACTATCTAGTCACCTTACTGATAAAGAGGATTTTAAGAATTTAATATCCATAAGTGAAGTGGGAGGATTTCAGGGAAAAAGAATGCATAAACATTAATAGTTTGTTGGATGCACCCATAGTGCCTGAGGATACAAAAACCCAAAATGAGCCTGAAGAGGAAAACCCTCATGTTTCACCTGTGGCCTCGCCTACCTGTAGCCAAGGCGAGCATGAGGAACCTGAAGAACCAGTGTCTGGGCTGCCCATAATTGAGGAATTACCTTCTTCTTATAAGTCATGAAAATCTAAGAGTTGGAGAGGCAGTGCATCTACCTCCTCTACACCCTTGAAACTAGAAGAGGATATTTCAAAGAGAAAGAGGGGTGCTCGTAAGCAAAAGAAGGAGGATGCTCTAAAAAAGAAGAAGAGTGTTAAAAGGGAAAGAGGAAAATTGAGACAAAAATACTCACACCCGGACGCTTTGGTAGGCTCAGGAAACAAAGTGCCACAAAGGAAAGTATAGGGGAACCTGAAGGAGAGGAGGTGAGTAAAGAACAACCTCAGGAGCAACACCAACAAGAACAATAGCAGGAAAATGTTATGGTTTTATTCAGAGTTTAAGATGTTTTTAAACACACTTTCTAGACAATATTCCATATTATACTATCCTTTTATATCCATTATGCAAACTTAAACCCAATGACATGATGATGGAATTATGGTTATACTATATTAGCATTAAATGCTTTATATGAATATGTGTATGGAATGTTGATGGAATTATATGTTTAACTGTGATAGTTATCCTTGTGTACATATTCTATGAAACTAACTTAGTTGCAACTAAAGAGGAACCATGGCACACAACAGTTGCAGGATGAACCTGCAGTAAAAGGAATGTTGGACACCGAAACAAGGGAAACTCTTGAATAAGTTGAACATGATGATTGTTGATTAAAGAAACTTAATGAAGATTGAATGTGCATTATTATAATCAGTTAATAAATGTTGAAGAATAGGTCTCCTTCACTTATGGAATTTTGACAGATGGTTGTATGTTTGCATGCATTCTATTTTGATAGAGTTCTAGTCTTGTTAGGATTCTCTTTCCTTTTTAGTTATAGGTTGAATAATTCTAGTTTTAATTCTATCCTCTATTATCTGGGAGTGGAGTTAATGATTTTAGTCAAGTTTTTGCTTTGAATAAATATTCCCTCAACTTGTATATAGTTGTTGGTTGAGTTTGTAGGATGGTTAGTTGGTTTTTCTGAGTTTTATGTAATCAGTTACTTTTAGTTTGAATACATGAGATATTCAAAATGAAATTGACTACAATTTGTGCAAAGATCTTTTGTAATCTTTGATGTTATGCAATGAATGGAGATCAATTTATGGGATGCGTAGAATCTATTAGCTAGATTTGGGTTCAGTTAAAGTGAGAATAGCCACTTGAGCAAGCCACTCAAGGTATTGTTCCTCACTTCATCTTCCAGTTATTTATTTATTTTTACTATCTATTATTAGATCATCATTAATTCATGAATCATATGCAAGTTAATTAGTATTCCATCTCTTGCTTATTGTTAATGAATGCTTATGAATACACATGCAACAGTTAATCAATAGCACTCCAGAGGATATTTTAGTTAAGTCATTGAGTCTTTATTAGTTTTCAGTTGATACAGCATTATTCCATTAGTAGTAGTTCAGCTACAGCCTAAGTTGTACGTACTTGTAGCAACTAGTTCTGATTTTTGTTTTTATTGTTATCCAATTTTGTGAATTTCCAACAATTAGGATAACTTAAATAAGGTGGTTTTGAGTCATTGAAGGCATATACAATGTTGCACCATCACAAGCTTACAAGCCCTAGGTTGACAATCTAATGTAGTCTTGAACAATGTTGAGTGGATTGTTCAGTTAGTTAAAACCTCTAGATTGTGTAGGCTCTACCAAGTTTACAACACATTAGCTTAAACTCTACAAAAGTTGTTATGAATATTAGGATAAGCTATAGGACTGGCAAAGGAACTAGTAGAAGTAAATATATTTTCTTACAACATGCATTGGGATGTAAATTATCTCGTGTCAGTTGTAAATTTAATGTTGGGTTGTAATTATTAAATAACATTTGAATTATATTTCAAATCAAATAGGTTTTCTTGTTGAAAAGGTTAACTTGATAGCTCCAAACATATGATTATTTAATTGAGGATTAGAATCTGTAATCATAAGAGATACAAATAGGGTTGTTTTAGAACCATAAAGATTATATTATGGTGATATGGATACTATGTAGATTTATGATCATTCAATGACTTATTCTAGATATGTATGACTTTTTATAAAGTGTATCCTATTATTCATTGTAATGACATAGTGGTTGATATTGGAAAGAGTGTACTATCAAAGGGTGGCTTGAGATTATTTTTATTAGTGAAACATAACCCATGGTGCATTCAAATCTTAATTTATATTCCAAGAATTATTAAATGGATATCAACAACATTGATTCCTGAATGTCAAAATTAGTTATTATCAAGTTTCTTGTTTAAAAGAAATTTACGATTCAATCTTGATGTCTATTCCTATTAATGTCAAATTGATTGTCAATCACATACCTAACTATCCTTGAAAAAGTATTTATGTAATGAAGGGTGTAACACAATCACTACTTAATAGAATAGGGAGTGTTTATGTATTGTGTACCTGATGCGTTTACTTGCGGTAATTGTCAAGAATGTCTTGTCCTCGTTGGGTATTATCTTACGGATGCCTATCATAGTCTTTATTGAAGCACATCAGGAAGAAATCAATAGCATGATTTAAAAGATGTGTTTGAAGGCTAAGTGAAAAAGCTATCTTAATACCATGTAGTGGATGTAATGGATATGTATGCATGGTTGCATTCTTAAATCAACAATGCCATAATAAATCGTATGAGTGCTCAATTTTATAAGAATGTGGACACATATTTATATATAAGTATATGTACCCATAAATAAATACATGTGATACACATTCTTTATTTAATATTGCATATTATTACAATGCGGAAAGCTCTCTAGTACCATTAATAGTGAAGTATGAAATTAGTTATATTTGCATATGCTTGGGTGCAAATAGATAAAATGTCAGTGATGGTAATACATTCATTACATATGCAAAGACGGTTCCTTGATAGTGATTTGCTATGTTATATTATGTGATAAGTGAATTCTAGTGTGTTTTCTTGTTTATGTTTGGCAATCATGATATCCTAGATGTAGTTTTGTCACTTTGAAATTCCATTACTCTAATCAGTTAGCATTGCTAGTCTACCTCATGTTGGGTTGAGTATTCTGCTTTTAAGAAGAATTCTGAGGAAGTGAAACACTTCATGGTAGAGTGAAAATGCACTCCAGCAATGTTCTTGCCCTTGGTATTATTGAAGGAGTCAAGAATCCCAAGAACCATGTCAGGAAGGTCCAAGTTTTGATTCATTATATATTCTTGTACTTGACCATGTGGTCTTTTGTAAGGAATAATTTCCTTTATGTTCACCACAATTATTAGCATTGTACTTCAAAATTATATCTAATACAAATCTTTGTCTTTATTCTTGATCAATGAACATGTGTCTCCTTCTTATGCTTGCTTATGTGGAATATGTGTAATTTGTTAATTTTAATTTAAGGAGGTCATTACAAACACCACTTTGTTCCTATAATATTCTTATTAGTTGTTCTAGGAACCTAATCCCATGTCTAATTCTTTTGTATCTATTGAATGGTTCCTTTGAACATACTTTTCTAGAATCTTATGGGTCTTCTCTAATTCTTGTTCCTTCTCTTCTTTCTCCTCCTCTTTTTCTTCTTAAATGGAAAGAGGTATATCAGATCCAAAAACCTTTGGTTTTTGTGAGATTAAACACAAATATTCATCTACCTTAACATTTGTGCTTTCAATCATCTTTCCCAACTTTTGTTATAATATCTATAAGCCCTACTTCTGGTTGAGTAACCAATAATGATCCGTTCATCATACCTTGAATCTAACTTTCAAACTTGTCTTCTTCATCTCTTGATGTAGCATTTTTTTTGCAAAAGACATTGAAGTATATGATAGTGTGAGGTCTTCCATACCATAGCTCATAAGGGGTCTTAGTGCTATTGACCCTTAATTGTACTTTGTTAAGCAAGTAGACAACACTATGAATTGCTTCCTTCCAATACATATCGGGCATATATGCATCTTTCAACATTTTCCTAGCCATCTCTTGTACAATCCTATTCTTTCTCTCCACTACCCCATTTTGTTGAGGGGTTTTAGGAGTAGACATATGTCTCCTAATACCATGATTCTCACAAAACTTTTCATATTCATTTGAAGTAAATTCACCTCCTCTATTAGATCTTAAACATTTGATCTTAGCATTCATTACATTCTCAACCATTCCTTTGAAAACCTTAAAATTATCAAAAGCTTCTAATTTTTCTCTTAGAAATGTAACCCAAGTCATTCTAGAGTAGTCATCAATAAGCAACATGAAATACCTTTCACCTTGTTGACTCTTTGTTCTTGTAGGTCTACATAGGTCAATTTGAGTCAGCTCTAATGGCATTGTAGAAGAACACTCCTTGCTTTTGAAATTTGTCCTAGTCTGCTTTCCCATTTGACACTCCTTGCATAATGTGTTTGCAAGCTTAGTTATCTTAGGCATATCTCTCACTGCATGAATAGAAATAATCTTTACCATATTGTCAAAGTTGATGTGTCCCATCCTCTTGTTCCACAACCAACACTCACCGAACTGAGCTAATAAACAGGTTCTTCCATTTACTTCCTTTAGATGATAGTCATTTTTGTATGTCCTAGTACCTTCTACAACTAATCTTTCAAACCCTTCCTTCCTGATTTCATAACCTTTGGCATGAAATTTAAGATTGTTATCATTTACTGCACATTTGACTGACACTGAGGAGATTATTCTTCAGCCCTTTGGCATAGAGAACATTCATAGTCTTTCTCTTTCCATCTATAGTTATAGCACCCTTTCCATAAATTTGTGTTGACTCATCACCACCAAACTTAAAAATCCACCATTCCACTTTTGAAGATGGGTGAACTTCCCTTTGTCACCAGTCATGTGGTTAGAGCAACCGCTATCAATTACCCAAGCATTTGCTTTTTCTTTTGCATGAAAGGCAGTCCACACAACTACAAATTTTTCATTATTTTTTTTAGTCTGCAAGGTACCATACTTCTTACATTTTCCAATATCATTCTTTCTATCACCAACTTTCACGGCCATGAAAAGTGTTCATCATTTGAATCATCATGATCCTCATCTTTTGAAGAATA